>NW_012192835.1:883321-934094 GCF_000504015.1 Erythranthe guttata
TTCAAGAACTTTCCATTTATCGGACCAATTCTTAAACCATCTTCGGCAACCAACTTGTACGCTCCATTTGTGTATGCTTCTTTGACGACATAAGGACCATCCCACTTTGAAGTAAATTTATTCCCCGTTTTGTGAGTGACGATGATGGGCCTCCTTACGGCAAGTACTAAATCTCCAACTTGAAACGATCTTGGCCGCACCTTCTTGTTAAACGCCCTAGAAAGACGAGCTTGGTAGCATTCAATACTTTGTTGTGCCTCTAATCTTTTCTCGTCAAGGGCTTCCAATTCTGCAAGACGCAAACGGGCATTTTCTTCTTGAGTGAGTTCTTCTTGTATAGCTATCCTCAATGATGGAATTTGTTTTTCAAGAGGCAAGACTGCTTCCACACCGTACACCAACGCATATGGAGTGGCTTGAGTAGGTGTTCTATACGTTGTTCTATAAGCCCATAAAGCTTCTCCCATCTTTTCGTGCCAATCGCGTTTTGACTTGGCGATCACTTTCTTCAGCAAATTACATAAAGTCTTGTTGAAGGCCTCAGCGAGTCCATTGGCAGCAGCGTTGTACATTGAAGACTTTCTTTGCTTGAAGCCAAACTTTTCACAAAGTTTATCTATCACACCGTTGCAGAATGGCTTTCCGTTGTCTGTGATCACATATCGAGGAACTCCGTAACGGTAGATGATGTTGATGCGGATGAAATCAGCAACGTTCTCCTTCTTTACTTCTCGAAGAGGCACTGCTTCAGCCCATTTGGAAAAGTAGTCTGTTGCTGCCAAGATATAGAGATGTCCAGCGGAAGACTTTGTCATAGGTCCAACCACATCCAAACCCCAAGCATCAAAGGGCCATGAGGCAACAATAGGGTGTAATGGCTCCGGCGGTTGATGAATAAAGTTTGCATGAAATTGACAAGGTTGACATTTTTGGGCATACTCCATGCAATCCTTTATCATAGATGGCCAATAATAACCCATTCTTTTTATTCGGAAATGTAATTTGGGTCCTGACTGATGGGCGCCGCAAATTCCGGAATGAGCTTCTTCCATGGCTTGAACGGCTTCGTCATCACCTAAACATCTCAAGAAGACTCCATCAAATGAACGTCTATAAAGTGTATCTTTGTAGTAGATGAAACGAGCCGCACGACGTCGTATATCAACTCTTTGACGTGGATCATTAGGCAACTTTTCGTACTTCAAGTAATCCACAAATGACTGACGCCAATCTTCTTTCTCGACTTCAAACACGTAAACCGCTCGAGTTTCGTCTTCTTCAATTTCTTCATGTGCAAAGATTGGTGGTACGACCCACCTCTTGAAAATTGGTATACGATTTCCGTCTTCGGGCATGGCTAAAGTAGAAGCAAGTTTTGCCAATGCATCTGCTTGTTTGTTATCTTTTCTTGGCACATGCTCTATAGTCACATCACCAAGGTATCCGATAAGTCTTTTAGCATAATCCACATAAGGGAGTAAATCGAGCTTCTTTACTTCGTACGATCCGAGTATCTGATTGATCACCAACTTGGAGTCTCCGTATACCTCCAAATTTAGTTTCTTTATATCAACTGCCATTTCTAGCCCAAGGATAAGAGCTTGATATTCAGCAACATTGTTAGAGCAATTTTGTGTTAAGGTAAAAGAGTGAGGCAACACTTCGCCGTTGGATGTGACGAATACTACTCCGGCGCCCGCTCCTTCTCTGTGAGAAGCTCCATCAAAATACATCTTCCAAGGAGGACTAGCTTCAATCACGAGAACATCTTCATCGGGTAGATCATCGGATAACTCCCACTCTGCAGGGATAGGGTGATCCGCCAAGAAATCGGCTAGAATTTGTCCTTTCACAGCCTTTTGTGGAATATATGTTATGTCAAACTGCTGCAATTGCAGGTACCACCTTGCAAGTCTATCGGATAGAACGGGTTTTGTCATGACATACTTTAGAGGATTCATCCTTGAGATTAGGCGGACCACATGCGCTTGAAAATAATGCTTCAACTTTTGAATTGCAAAAATGAGCGCTAAACATGTCTTTTCGATTGGCGAATAGTTCAATTCATTTGGTGTCATTGTTCTACTCAAGTAGTATAAGGCGCTCTCTTTTCCATCATCATTCTCATGCGCTAGTAAAGCTCCGACAGATCGTTCTTGAGCAGCAATATAGAGTATTAGCGATCATCCGGGCACTGGTGCGATCAACACAGGGGGCTTCGTTAAATACGATTTTATGCTTTCAAATGCACTAGTGCAAGCTTCATCCCATTCAAAGGGAACATTTTTCTTCATGAGTCGGCTGAATGGTTGACATCGACCGACTAAGTTTGAAATGAACCTTCTTAGGTATGCCAACTTTCCTTGCAAACTTTTGAGCTCATGAATGTTCCTAGGCTCGCGAATCTTTAAAATTGCATCAATCTTGGCTTGTTCGATTTCTATGCCTCGGTGACGAACTACGAATCCAAGAAACTTCCCCGAAGTAACACCAAATGCACATTTCAATGGATTCATCTTCAATTGGTACCTTCTCAAGCGCTCGAAGACTTTTCTCAAATTTTGGAGATGATCTTCCCTTCTTTTGGATTTAACTACCAAGTCATCCACATAACATTCAACATCTTTATGGAGCATGTCATCAAATATCTTCTGCATGGCTCTTTGGTATGTAGCACCGGCATTTTTCAAGCCAAATGGCATCACTTTATAGCAATAGATGCCCTTAGGAGTGCGAAAGGCTGTTAATTCTTCGTCTCTCGGCGCCATTCGTATTTGATTGTATCCTGATGACCCATCCATAAATGATAATGCTTCGTGGCCCGTAGTAGCATCAATCATTAGTTCGGCTATTGGCATTGGAAAGTCGTCCTTAGGGCATGCTTCGTTCAAATCTCTAAAGTCAACACATACACGAATTTGTCCATTCTTCTTTCTGACAGGGACAATACTTGAAATCCATGTTGGGTACTTGACTTCTCGAATGAAACCAACATCAATAAGTTTATTCACTTCAGCCTCAATTGCAGGGACTAATTCAGGTCTAAATCTACGTTGGCCTTGCTTTACAGGGCGAGCTCCTTTCTTCACGGAGAGATGATGTATTGCCACTTTTGGGTCCAATCCGGGCATTTCTTTATAAGACCATGCAAACACATCCTTGAACTCGTGCAACAATTCAATATAAGTCTCCTCTTCGTTGACAGCCAGTAAAGCGCTAATGTAGATTGGTCGAGGATTCTCCGCATCTCCTAAATTAATTTCCTTTAACTCATCGATGGTGGCTTTGACTCCTTCTTCAAGCTCGGGTGGAGCAATTTCAGCGTCTTCCTCCTTAATCACGTCTATTTCACTTAAAGTGATATGATACGATGATGCCACACTTTCTCTGTCATCTTCCTCGTCGTCTTGGATTTTTGTAAAGACGACAGTTCGCATTTTAGCCTTCAACTCTTCACCACATGATATGGTCAAATAAGTACGCCGTTTCATGCGAGATGGAATTGAACTTCGAATCCTTCGTGTTTTGGTGATTTTAGTATTAGAGACACCCACATCTTGCTTGTTCTTTCTGTTATGCCCCCACTTTCTAAGTGGTCCAAGCCTATCAAAGACGGATGGAGTAAGTCTATCAAACCCTCGTTTGTCGCCTTTTCCATGCCCCCACTCTCTAAGTGGTCCAAGCCTATCAAAGACGGATGGCGCAAGTCTGTCGAAGACAGATGGTGTAAGCCTATCAAAGACGGATGTCCTTCTCACTTTTGTTTTACTTTCAAGAAAATCGTCTGTTGATGAGAATTCATCTTCGATTATGTAATTACTGGTGGCTCTATTGATAGCAATACGAATTGGCTTTTGTGGAACAAATCCAAGACCAACTCTAGGACTTTGAATAGCATGTCCCTTTTCTTTCAACATTATCTGAGTAGTATTGAGGCCATGCATCTTTTCGCCAACAACTTCGGCAGGAAGTCTTCCAAGCGTAGAATCTTCACGTGGGTTGAAACCAGCTTTCACTAAGAGTTTATAAGCATTTGGGCCAAAACATTTTGTCATTTGGGACTCGGAGAATTCTTTGCATTCCTCTTGGGTTCCTTCTGTGGGATGAACGGATCTTTTAGGTGGTTGAGAAGTTGATCGCTTCTCGTCAATTGGTGTTAGGGGAAACATCAAATATTTTAAAGCCTCACACGCTAAATGAGCATTGTCTTGATTATTTCTTCGCTTTGGTTCTTCAACTGGTAGAATCTCTTTCGCCTTTACCGTCTTTTCATCATCAAGATAGTACTTAGCATCGGCAAAGTGGGCTTCTGCCTCGGTGAACGGTTTATCATCGGTGAGTATTGTTTTAACTACTCCGTCTCGACAATACTTGAAACATTGGTGCCAAGAAGAAGGAACCACACTATTCTCATGTATCCAAGGTCGTCCGAGAAGCATGCGATATGAGGTTCTTGCATCAATGACATGGAATAGTGCGGTGGACAACATATCATTCAGTAACAACTCTATCCTTATGATACCAATGGCCCTTTGTCCTTCTTGATTAAATCCTTGGATCATCAAGCGACTAGTTTTGAGCTCCTCCGTGGAGATTCCCAATTCCTTTAAAGTCTGCAACGGCAAAATATTGACTGCAGAACCTCCATCGATTAAAATCCTATTCACCTTCTGCTCACGAGCGTAGCCGGCAACAAACAATGGCCTATTGTGTGGTTTGGAACCAAGAAGTAAATCTTCATCAGCGAAAGTCATCGTTGACATGCATTTACCAATCACGGTACAAACTTCATTTGGAGACGGAGTCGTTCCACTAGCAGCGGTCTCCTTTTCACTTATCGCGTTGCATGAGATGTTGATACAATCATCATCTCCTCCGTGTACGTTCGTTGTTGTCATGTCAAGGGACTCAAAAGTGCTGACGATAAAATTTGTAGTGGCGCTGATCTCTTCAAGTGATATCTTCCCTTGGCGAGCTAGCTGCATAACTTTATCTTTGAATACGAAGCAATCATGAATTGGGTGTCCGACCAACCGATGATACTTGCAGTATTTTGGGTCATCGGTCTTGTTAGCTTCTTCGGGGCGCTTCATTTCAGGCAACTCGATAAGTTTTAAACCTAGCAAATCGTCAAATATTCCAGCCACATCAGTGTCGAGGAATGGATATTCCCTTGCCTGCATTTCTTTTAGAGTAAGTCTTCTTCTTTCTTGGGAAAAATCTTGTTTTTCCTCATTGTTTCCGTTCACTTTTCCTTGAAATTTGATAGGGGTCGCATTCACTGCCAAAGATTCTTTGCCTGAGGTTTTAGAGAAAACTCTACCCCCCTTCCGAAAGTCCTGTTTTTCTTTCAACTGTCGAGGCTCTTGAACTGGTGGTCCCTCAACTCCACTAGCCATAATGCTCAACTCCATGTCGTGCGCTCTAGTGGCCAACTCTTCAAAACTCTTAGGTTGAATCCCTTGCAGGATGTATCGGAGTCCCCATTGCATTCCTTGGATGCACATCTCGATAGCTGAAGCCTCTGACAATCGGTCCTTGCAATTCAGGCTTAAATTCCTCCAACGGTTAATATAGTCAATGACGGCCTCTTCTTTCCATTGGCGAGAGTTTGTGAGCTCGATCATGCTCACTGTTCTTCGGGTGCTGTAGAAGCGATTCAAAAATTCTTGCTCCATTTGACTCCAACTGTCAATTGAGTTTGGCTCTAGGTCCGTATACCAATCAAAAGCATTCCCCTTCAATGATCGAACGAATTGTTTCACGAGATAGTCTCCGAAAGTCCCGGCGTTGTTACAAGTTTCAACAAAATGTGCCACATGTTGTTTCGGGTTACCCTTGCCATCAAATTGCTGAAATTTCGGGGGTTGGTAACCAATTGGCATCTTCAAGTCGTCTACTCTTAGAGTGTATGGCTTGGTATATGTTGACGACGATTTTGAACCCTCATTGAATTTGTCTTTGATAGTCCCCATGATGAACTCCTTCAATTGGTCTATAGGAACCAACCCCTCTGACGAAATCTGGAATTCTTCAGCCGGGCTCTTCTCCCTTTCGATTGGATGTCGCCTTGCAGAAGTTTCAGCTTCGGTATGATTTTCGCCTTGTTTTCCCATGTCGTGACTATCGTCAACCTTGCCCCGCAACATCGCGATTTGGGAGTCTTGTTCTTGAATGTGCTTTGTTAACCCTTCAATGGCCTTGGTCAAGATCGCCATCTGCTCCTCCATGGTCGTAGCATGTGTTGTCATGACGGGAGCCGCTTCAGAGTAGTTTGATGCTGAAAGGGACGTGGATGATGAAGCTTCTCCTCTAGATCCTTCCACGCCTCCACCTATGTTGACGAGAGGTGACGAGCCTTCTTCGATGACTTGGGGCGTCGAGCTAGTCTCGGAGGATGTCTGCAGTTTCTTAGCCATACTCCTTGTAACTACACCCATGCTTGATGAATTTGAAGTAGCGGCCTTCATCGTGAACATAGAGCAGTCACTGCAACACTTTGAGGATCTTCGAGAGAGAGAAGAGATGAGAGGTAGAGAGGTCCCACCGGGCGTGCCAAAATTTGTAACAACAAATTCTTATCTACGATATAAACAAACAAGAAAAATTGAACAAAGATGATTTTATTGAATTAAAATAAATAAATTGCGGGTTACAATCTCTATTTTAATCCTCTGATTCTTCTCTCTAGAACAATATATAGTTGACTTGAATTTTCGGAGTCGGGTTGTTGACTTGATCTTCTCCGGATTTGATTTTGGATTTGAATAACGTTTTCTGAGGGTCTTGCGACTTGAATCTCGGATCGAACGTTGAACTTTGACTTGATTTGACTTGAAGATCTTGAAATTCTTGATGGATTTGGCCCTTCAATCTTCCGGTGATCTTGACTTGAATTGATTAACGTTAATCCGAAGGTTTGGCACCGTTATCTCGGATCGAACGCTAGATTTTGATGAAGACTGCCTTGAACTTGCTCAAGAACACTTTGAATGTAGACGAAGAACACTTTGAATGTAGAGAGATAATCTTACCTCCTACGGATTCTTCTTCCTTGCTTCTTGAGTTGTAGAGAGAATTTTGCTCCTACGATTTCTGCTCCTTCAGTTGTGTTTGAATTGTGTAGGGAGGGTCCCTATTTATAGTGGTAGAATAAGAGTTCTACTCAAAGTCCACTTGATGACGTGGCGCGATTTGATTGGCTCTCTTTAAATTGATATTTATCTCTTATAACTTGGAAGAGAAGAAATAATCTGATTGGCCAATAATTAATTGATATTTATTTCTTATAACTTGGAAAAGAAGAAATAATTCTATTGGCCCATATATATTTAAAATCAATCATATATTTAAATTAGGAATTAATTTAATTAAATCCCTAGATTAAAAATAGACAATATGTAATCGATATTTAAATATAGATACCAATATACGGCATATAATCTTGATTTGATTTGTATTTAATTATTTAATTACGGAATTGCCATCGGCCATAGAATTTAAATAGAATTCCTTGTTTCGTAATTGCACAATGGTCCCTTTCTTTTGGATAAAATTTATTTATCTACACCTACTTTTATTAAATGTTTAACCATTAATTCTCTTAATAGTAGTAAGGGTACAGTAGAGAAAATACAATAAATATTTTATTGGAATCCTAAAGTGATAATTATTTTAAAATGAAAAAAATTCTCTAGAAAGATAATTAAAATGGAATGGAGGGAGTAGGAATTATTTATGGAGTTTTTGTGCACAAGTCTCTCACCAACCATCTTTATTATTTTAGGTTTAAGGACTATATCTCTTTCGTCAATAAGCTCATCCGTTTGATATGTATTATAAATAAAGGAAAAATTAATGATATGACAAAATTACGCCCAACCCTTTACACTCAATTCTTAATTGTAAGCCCAATTTAATCAATTTTGACCACAAAAATCCAATTTTTACTTTTTTTTTTCTTTTTAAAACTTGTTTTTTTCTGAAATTATTTTTTTGCGGCCAGTTTCCGGCGTTGACTTATTGGATTTTTAATTTTTTTTAATTTTTTTTCTCCTAAAATGTTTATCCTTTTTTTACGTCCGCCGCTAAACGTTGACCGTAATTGTACTCTCATTAACATTAATTATACTGTCGCTGACAATACATTAACGTAATTATACTGTCGTTGACAATATATTAACGTAATTGTATTGTCGTTGCCAGTAAATTTATGTAATTATACTGTCGTTGACAGTATAATTAGAGTCAACGACGATAATATTATTTTTTTGCTTTTTTCTTTTTTTTTTTTGAATTTTGTTTGATTTGTTAACAAGTCAATGAAATTATATTACTGTAAAATAACCGTAAAAACAATAATATTACTGTCAACCACATCAACATTATTATTTTTTTTGGTTTTTTGTTTTGTTTGAGTTGTTGACGAAGTAACGTAATTATATTACTGTCTATTATTGTGATATTACTGTAAATACAATAATATTAATGTGGTTGATGGTAATATTGTTGTTGTTACAGTAATATTACTGTCAACCACATAAATATTAATTCTTTTGGCTTTTTATTATGTTTACCTTTGTAGAACGGTAAACATATTAATATTACTCTATTATAAAATAATAATGACTTTTGTTGTGTTAATATTACTGTGCTAGAGATTAATATAACAATATTGCTGTGTTAAATTGTAGTATAGTTAATATTACTGTGTTTAATAGTAATATAGTTAATATTACTGTCAACCACAAGAATATTGCTATTTAAACGGGGGCAAAAAGATGTTAAAGAAAAAAAAAATCAAAGAAAAAACAAAAAAGTCAACGCCGGAAACTGGCGGAAAAATCAGAAAGAAAAACAAAATCAATGCCGGAGATCGGTGGTCAACGGCGGCGACGGACGAAATTGTCCATAAAATTGTGTTTTCGGTCAAAATTGAATAATTTGTGAAATTTGAGGTCAAATTGATGTTAGATTAAATTAAAGGATGAAATTGGAGGATATTAAAATGTGAGATTTTATTTTAGTCTTTTACAAACCTTTGGACAATGTGTGGATTTTTTTGTAAAAGAGTTTTTTTTGGTCCATTTTATAAATAAGTACCCATTGATGAGCTTATTTGTAAGGGGTTTTTGTGCCTACGTCTCTAACCAACCATCTTTATTATTTTAGGTTTATGAGCTATATCTCTTTCGCCAATAAGACCATCCATTTAATATTTTATTATAAATAATGGAAAAAATCATGTATATGACAAAATTACCCCCAACCCTTTACACCCAATTCTTAATTGTAATCCCAATTAATCAATTTTGACAACAAAAATCCAATTTCGACTTTTTTTTTTCAAAAATTAATTTTTGGCCACTGGTTTCCGGCGTTGACTTTTCGATTTTTATTTTTAATTTAATTTTTTTCTGGTCTGTTTTTTCCGCAGCCGGTCTCCGACATTGACTTCTTTTTAGTGTTTTTTTTTGCCCGCCGCTAAACGTTGACCGTAATTGTGCTGTCATTAACAGTAATTATACTGTCACTGATAGTTAATTAACGTAATTATACTGTCACTGACAATACATTAACGTAATTGTATTGTCGTTGACAATACATTTATGTAATTGTACTGCCATTGATAATACAATTAGACTCAATGACAATATTATTATTATTTTTTTGTTTTAATTTTGTTTGATTTGTTGACAAGTCAACGTAATTATATTACCGTCGTTGACAGTAAAATAACTGTAAACACAATAATATTACTGTCAACCACATCAATATTATTACTTTTTTGGGTTTTTTTGTTTTGTTTCAGTTATTCACGGAGTAACGTAATAATATTATTGTCTATTAATGTAATATTACTGTAAACACAATAATATTACTGTGGTTGACGGTAATATTACTGTTGTTATAATAATATTACTGTGACTCACAGTAATATTAATTCTTTTGGCTTTTTACTATGTTTGCCTTTGTTGAACGGTCAACATATTAATATTAATCTATTACGCAATAAGAATGAGTTTTGTTGTGTAAGTATTACTGTGCTAGAGATTAATATAACAATATTATTGTGTTAAATTGTAGTATAATTAATTTTAATGTGTTAAACTGTAGTATAGTTAATTTTACGGTGTTTAACAGTAATATTAGTTAATATTAGTGTTAGTCACAACCATATTGCTGTTTAAACGGGGGGCAAGAAGATGTTAAAGAAAAAAAATTCAATGCCGGAGACCGGTCGTCAACGGCGGTGACAGACGGAATTGTCCATAAAAATGTGTTTTGGATTAAAATTGAATAATTTGTGAAATTTGTGGTCAAATTGAGGTTATATTTAATTAACGGATAAAGTTGGAGCATATTAAAGTATGAGGGGCTAATTTAGTCTTTTACAAACCTCTGGACCATGTGTGGACTTTTTTGTAAAAACATTTATTGTCTGGAGCTCTTTATGAATAAGTATGCATTGATGAACTTATTTGTAAAATGCCCATTTTTTTATTTTGATATAGTGTTGCTTTATCTATATAGATATGATTTGAATAGTAATGTCAATTAGAATAGGAGTTGGATATGAGTCGTAAGTAACTTGAGTAGTAGTTTATTAGATTATATTTCTAGCTTTTACATTATAAATAGGCTATTAGGGTTTTATTAATATCATTCAGAAAAATATATTTCAATAAAACTTAAGTTTTTACATTATAAATAGGCTATTAGGGTTTTATTAATATCATTCAGAAAAATATATTTCAATAAAACTTAAGTTTCGCACGATTTATGTATGATACCTAAGATATTGTATCACATATTTCAGTAGTCGATCGCGAGTCATGACCCAACTATGGCTCCATAATGATAACATTTCAGTTTTCACTTCTATGGAAAATTTATAATTCGATTTGATATAAACTTTTAAATAGTGTTCGAAAAGGTTTTATATAGTATTTTATCACCTTATAGAAAAATATTTTGAACTAACCACCAATAAAATTACACCCTATGGTATATCCCCTGACATTGTTCATTTTTTTTCTTCTAATTTTACATATCCCTCAGTTACTTGAAGTACATAAATTACCCCCATAGAATCCGTTTTAAACCCTAGAAAATTCACAACCGTCTCTTTCTTTCTCTTCCACTTACATGTAGGTTTCCAACCGACATATGTTGATTCTTGGAGTCATAACTCTCCCTCTAGTGGTCGGAATTTGATGGTCTAACTACCAATAGATTTCTCTCGTCGTGCTCTTTCTTTTGGTAGTAACTTCATACAGTTTGGAGCTTTGGATCAGTTTCTGCAATCGTTGTACTATGCACGCGTATTTTGGCGATGGCGGATCTTCGTAGAGGGGTAATTTGTTTTCCGACAGTCGCAATTTGAAGGGCTACTAACCGTTGGATTCCTCTCGTGGAGATCTATCTTTTGATGATAAGTTCCTAGAATTTTGATTTTCAGATTTATTTATGTGATTTTTATCATTGCGGGCGTGGAACCTTGGGTGGTTGGCGGCGGCTAGGATTTTGGTAGGAGACGCTTGGTGTGAGGAATCCTTGGCGGGTTGGTCTAAAATTAAGTAGCATTCGCAGCTATGTCATTTCTCTCTTAAATTTTTGTTGATTTTGAGTGTTTGAAGTTCTGTCAATTTTTGATAACTTGCATAAAATTTTAATAGGAATAACACAACACCGTAATCGTTGTTCCTAGTCTTGTCTGTCCAAATAACATAACTATTATTTTTTTTTGTTTGGTTTCGCAATTGCAGCTTAATGGAAGCCATTGATCTTATCCTTGAAGGTGCCAAAAAAATGGGTTGCAGTTGTAGACTAATTTTGGCGAATTTGATATATGTATTCCAAGCTATAGTCGGCTATAGACATCATACATTACTACATATTACTGCATGTTATTATATTTATATGTCGTAACATGTGCATGCATGTGATTGTGTATTTCTCGATCTATATTTGTTGGCTACGAGTTGATATATAATATAATTGTTTTAAATTTGTGAATTCTGTTATTGGTGCGGTTGATTTTTTTTTTTTTTTGTATAATCGACAGTGTTGGTGTATGTAGATAGTGCAAGTACATGAAACAAAGAGCATTACTACGAATGATTATAGTCGATTATAGTTACTTGTAGTCATTTTAGGTACAATCAACATATCGTTATGAAGTAGTACAATTACTAAGAAGTAGCCATGTGAAACTATCATTAATTATGGATCAGTTGTGAAAGGATAATCCGGAGACAACGTCCATAAAACATGTCTACAATCAACTTGAAAAAATAACACTGACATCGACGAAATGAGTGGGTGATCTCCGACGCGCTGTGCGGGGGGTGCTGTTGGGAATCGGACACGTGTACGCATGCGCAGCAGAAAACAAAAAAAATTATGCGAATTAAACAAGTTTAAATCACATAATCACATGCCCGATAATTATAAAACAATTAATTGCGTACCTTTGCGCTTCCAGCGAAATTTAAAACAAATCAAGTGTTTATAGTGTCTTGTATAAAACCCTAACGGGCTTAAGTTGGACCGGACCCAACAACTTAAGTTCGTTAGTTCTTTTACTCGCTCGTTTCTCTCAATTCGATGATCGGAAAATTGTAACAATTACATTTTCGGAATAATTATAATGTCCTCGTCATTAAGAGTGCCGATTCTCAATTTTCAACTTTCTAAAAGTGGAAACCCTAATTCAGTGCACTTTCTAAATTTGGAAACTTCCCGATTTAGAAAGTCCACTAAGATGTTCGCCTATTCTTTTCATTTTCTTATTCTCATTCATAATTCCGAATTACGAATGTTGGACCCAATCATATTGACTTCCAATCATGCAAAGATAAAACATTTTTACCTTTGACCGTTTATTCAAAGATCTCATGTGCACGAGTAGTGTGACCCTCGATGGTTCAGGTGTAAGCTAGCCGTGGGCCCATAACCCTTTGTGGTCAAAACTCGTCCCTTAGAGTTACGATTAAGATGAAGCTCGTTTCACCTTAATCACCCAACGAATCAAAATTGGCGTCTAGCAACTACGCGTCATGATTCCCTAGATACAAATGAAGTGCCTGCAAGAACCTTTTGATATAGTTAGCGTACAGTACGATCCCTTCGATTCATATGTCCCGATTGAACTAGAGGCATTGGTTCATCGAGACTTCCTTAGTAGTTCAATGACTGTGCAATCGTTCTAAGTGTTGTAATCGTTACCTGCATGACTTAGAGAATCGAATTCTCTAATCATCACTTAGTCAGTCTGGCCAGAGACTTAGAGATTACAAACTATGAGAACAGACTGGACATCCAAAACTATTCTAGAGATCGAATCCCTGACTACAATGCACAGACCTCCCACTAGATTTCGGACTGCACGAACACTGGCCCTTGGGGCGGTCCTCGGTGGAACTCAGTGACAGGTCACGATACAGCTGGTCCTCTAGTGAAGTCACGGTGATGTCTAGGTCATAAGGACTAATGGTGTACAACTATACCATAGATATCTCTACTCGATTATTGGGAACCACTTAGAGATTTCTAGGGTGAGGGAGTTCAGTGAACTCGTCAACTTACGAGCACCCACTTATGCATGCCGATATCACAATACCGTTTACTGATGAGATGCAGTACACATACACTAAGACTAAGTGCTAGTCTCTTAATGGGAAAGGCCGATATCCTCATTGGTGGCGTAACCCTTCGACTAGGAACACGTTTAACAGTTATAATACTAAAGTAAATATCTCACGATCCTAACGATCAATTACTAGCACTTGTAATAACTGTAAGGACTATATCTATGCTTGTGACAGAGGGACAAAGATATAGAATGCCAAGGTGTTTTATTATTAATACGTAAAAGATTTGTTTATTACAATAATAAATATGAAGGACCACAGCCACAAGTTGGCTTGTTGGTCACCTACTCTAATAGGTGGGTGGGTGTGTTCGGCTGCGGGTGTTTGGATCCAAACGGGGTTGTATCCGTTGTCGGATATGGTGAGGTATCTCATGTAGGACCGGATATAGAATATGGACAACATCGTAGAAGTTCGGCTGAGCAAGAGGGCGGGCAATAGACATCGGTTCGGCTAGATGTGGTCGCATATTAATGATGAACTGATGCGTGTGAGGAACATACCAACCCATGTACCTTGGGTGAACATGTGAAGGCGCCCAAGCCGGTGTCACATCATGTACTGACAAAGAGTGAGCCTTAAGCAAGTCCCACGCCTCTCCCCGATGAGGGTAGTTGACTTCGTAGGTTAATCCTCCTTTAGAACTGCGATGACATGGCTCCCGAGATCTAATCAAACACTTCAGAACAGTATGTCCGAATCAAAATGACGCAGGACGGAAGCACGGTAAAGAATTAATTTCTACGAATTAATCCTATAGAACACGATAACTCTGGAATCCACCAGATAATTGAGAGAAAACTCAGAAATTTTTATTAATAATGAAAGATGCTGAAAAATAAACCCTAGAGCAACTATTTATACTAAAAAAAAACGAAAAACCCTAATTAAAATAAGAAAATACTAAAAATTACCAAAAACGGCAAAAACGAGTTAGAGTCTGATTCTAGTAGATCTTGTAATTTTGGGAACAACCCAATTTACGGAATCCTAATCCGATTTTTCTATGATTTGATATTAATTTTCTAAAACTTACCTAAAATAGCAAAAACGAACTTTTGGGAGTCTAAACGACCTTGGATTGCTAAAATTTGACGTGATTCATGAGCTTTGCTCATGAGTTTTGTTCCTTACGCCGTTTTATTTGAGATAGAGTTCGTTTCATACTCAACTACGATTTAAGTTCGTCGAAAACCCTTATTTTTCCATAATTTCTTTCGATACTTCCACCAATGCCCATTAATAACTCTTCTCCGAATTAAATAGTTATTTTGCAACACGAACCCAATTTGACGTTCCTTATCAATCTCCTCTTCTTCAAAAGAGCTCGACCTCGAGCTATGATCAAAATATAGCGATGCATATTTCTTTGCAAACAACTTCAAGTGCTCCACCAATATTCCCGGCACAAAAATCTCGCTTACAAAATCTTCCTCCAAACGAGGCGTTGGAAAAATTGGCTTCTTAATCGAAAATTCCAATGACTCCACCTCTGACACAAGAACTTCACAGCAAACACCATCTACAATTAGATCACATACCTCAACGCAATCCACTTGTTTTTTCTCTTCTCGTGCACCTTCCTCTTCTTGAACAAATTTTACAACTTCAAATTCTTCCTCAAATTTGTTTTTAACACCCTCTTGAAACTCATCGACTCCCTCTTCAACCTTGCTAACATTCTCTTCTACCCCGTTGGAGCTCTCTTCGACTATGTTGATGCTCTCTTCAACCTCGTTGACTCTCCCTTCAACTTCATCGACTTTCACCTTGATTTCGTTAATGTCATCGTTAATCATAGCTACGCTAATTTTAACTTTTGCATCAACAATTTCGTCTTCAACTTCGTTAACTCGTACGCCATGATCTCCCACCAAACTGGGTGCTTCAATAACAAACGAAGTATCTTGTACCTCCTTAACTTTGACAACGGGTGGAACATCTTTGATTTTTCTAGAAGAACTATTTCGCTTCTCATAATATTCCTCGCTCCATGCTAACTCTTGAGCCTCTTCAAGGGAGTCGAATGCGCGCCACCCCATCCTAAGACGGATTGAAATATTCAATCCTTGCAAGTACCTTGAAATTTCCATACTTTCGGATTCTTGCAGGTTATTTAAGTTTGCTAGTCTCTCAAACTCAGCAGTATACTTGTTAACAGATCTACTCCCTTGCGAACAATTACGATATAGTTGAAATAGACGTTGCTCATAACCTAAGGGTAAAAAACGATCCATCAACATTTTTCTCATCCTCCTCCATGATTGGATTGGAAATTTTTCTTGTCTAGCTCTCTTCCTCTGTATTTCATCCCACCATGCGGCTGCACAACCCTTTAACTCACACCTAACCAATTTTACCATCTTATTCGGCAAAATATCCATCAATTCAAAGTAATTTTCGACTTCTGACACCCAATCGATAAAATCCTCAACTTCAAGAAAATTTTCACTAAAAGAAGGAATTTCAGCTCTCTCCCGATATTTATCACGATCTTTTGTCTCCTTATAGGCGGGTTTTCTTCAAACTCAAAGTTCTCGCTCCTCCTTGAATAATCATCATACCTTGATTGAATTTGAACAGGTCCATGATAATTATGTCTAACATATGCACCTCGGGCTACACCGTCGGCAATCATCATGCTAGATTCAGTCCTTCTGTTGTTGTTGTCAAGGGCAAATCCCTCGCGCACCAACCGCAGATTTTGTAATTTTTCAACCCCGCGGTCATCGCCAACGTAGTTGTTGTCTCCATGTTTTGCACATTTCGCCATCTAACCAGGAAAAACCTCGCTACTGATGCCAACTGACGCAGGACGGAAGCACGGTAAAGAATTAATTTCTACGAATTAATCCTATAGAACACGATAACTCTGGAATCCACCAGATAATTGAGAGAAAACTCAGAAATTTTTATTAATAATGAAAGATGCTGAAAAATAAACCCTAGAGCAACTATTTATACTAAAAAAAAACGAAAAACCCTAATTAAAATAAGAAAATACTAAAAATTACCAAAAACGGCAAAAACGAGTTAGAGTCTGATTCTAGTAGATCTCGTAATTTTGGGAACAACCCAATTTACGGAATCCTAATCCGATTTTTCTATGATTTGATATTAATTTTCTAAAACTTACCTAAAATAGCAAAAACGAACTTTTGGGAGTCTAAACGACCTTGGATTGCTAAAATTTGACGTGGTTCATGAGCTTTGCTCATGATTTTTGTTCCTTACGCCGTTTTATTTGAGATAGAGTTCGTTTCATACTCAACTACGATTTAAGTTCGTCGAAAACCCTTATTTTTCCATAATTTCTTTCGATACTTCCACCAATGCCCATTAATAACTCTTCTCCGAATTAAATAGTTATTTTGCAACACGAACCCAATTTGACGTTCCTTATCACAAAACTTCCGCAAGACACAATTCGCCAAGTAAGGCTCGACAATACTCATATATTGGATTGTGCTGTAATAGTGTACGAGGAACACACATATGTATTTGGTGGACTATACGACATCCAGTCAACCTATGCGATTACAATTACATAATAAATAAAAATTCAATAAAAAGAAAAAAATAATGCTAATGCTAATTAAAAAAAAAACATACATGGTTGGCGTCTAAATTGTCTAGCATACGTCGGACCTGAAGCAATTCCCATCCACCTTTACGAGGTTTCCACCTCCTGCAACGAGCCTGCATCTCCCTATAAGCGAGAGCCTTCGGTGCTCGAAAGCGAGGGAAATATTTGTAAATCCAGCACTGCGAATACTTCATATATTAATTCAAATAACTAAAAATATAAATTATAAAAAATTGAAATCAATTAACAATAAAATACTTGAAGAAATGTGCTACATCCCTGAAGCCCTTCACTTGGCTCTACTGCTCAAACCTAATTGCCGGTGGAAATTTGCCAAAATCGATGTACCCTAAGCATACTTCCCGACATTCTCGTGATTAAGCGCAAATCTCATCCTCCATGGCGTAATCTTGTGTACGAAATTATCGAGGAACAAGGCCTCCCTTATAAGAAACATAATAAAGTCAATGACCTTTTGTCTGGAGGTTTGATCTTCCTGTTAGAGTAGGTGACCAACAAGCCAACTTGTGGTTGTGGTCTTTCATTTATTCTTGAAGTAAATAATCATTTTTCGTATTTATGATGAAACACCTTTTGGCATTCTATATATTTGTCCCTTGCATAAACATAGATATAGTCCTTACATTTATTATAATTTCTTATATTTGATCTAGTAGGATCATGAGATATTAACTTAAGTAGTATAGCTGTTAAACCATGTTCGTAGTCGACGGGTTACGCTACCAATGAGAATATCGGCCTTTTCCATTAGTGACTAGCACTTAGTGTGTGTGTACGAAGTCTCATCAGTAAACAGTATTGTGATATCGGCAGATATAAGTGGGTGCTCGTAAGTTGACGAGTTCACTAAACTCCCTCATCCTAGAAATCTCTAAGTGGTTCTCAATAATCGAGTAGAGATCTATATGATATAATTGTACACCATTAGTCCTTAAGACCTAGATATTACCGTGACTTCACTAGAGGACTAGCTGTATCGTGACCTGTCTCTCAGTTCGACTGAGGACCGCCCCAAGGGCCAGTGTTCATGCAATCCAAAATCTAGTGGGAGGTCTCTGCATTGTAGTCGGGATTCAATCGCTAGAATAGTCTTAGATGTCCTGTGTGTTATCATATATTGTAATCATTAAGTCTCTGGCCAGAGCTCACTGAGTAATGATTAGGGAATGTGATTCTCTAAGTCATGCACGAACCTATTACAACAGTTAGAACGATCGCACAATTATTGAACTATAAAGAAGGTCTCGATGAACCAATGCCTCTAGTTCAATCGGGACATGTGTATCGAAGGGATCGTACTGTACGTTAACTATATCACACGGTTCTTGCAGACACTTCATTTGTATCAAGGGAATCATGATGTGTAGTTGCTAGACGCCAATCTTGATTCGTTGGGTGATTGAGTTGAGACGAGCTTCATCTTAATTATAACTCAAGGGACGAGTTTAAACCACAAAGAGTTGTGGGCCCAGTCTAGCTTACACCTGAACCATCGAGGGTCAAACTGCTTGTGTACTCGAATTCATTGAATAAACGGTCAACGATAAAAATGTTTAATCTTTGCATAATTGGAAGTCAATACGATTGATTCCAACATTCGTAATTGGGAATTATGAATGAGAATAAGAAAATGAAAGAACTAGGCGATTATGTTAGTGAACTTTCTAAATTGGGAAGTTTCCAAATTTAGCAGGTTTACTAAATTAGGGTTTCCACTTTTATAATTTTGCGATCATTGGTTTATGAGAAACGAGTAAAGAAAGGCTAACAGGCTTAAGCTGTTAGGCCTGGTCCAAGCCTGGTCCAATTTAAGCATGTTAGGGCTTGTATACAAGACACTATAAATAAAAGATTTAGAGGTCTTGCACGAGAGAAAAAAACCTATCCGCTCACCCACGTCCGCTGCCACCTCCGCCACTCCGCAGTCGCCGAAAATCGGCGCCCACACGCCGTTGATATATTGGTAGCTTTTTCTTTTTATTTATTCTTCCATTTGTTCTAACTTTTGCGTGTCTAGTACCACGCAATTATAGAATTTGGTATAAGAGGTGAAATCCGAGAGGAGGAAGACAAATGAGTCAGATTGCCGAGACCCGGTGATAGATATTTTTAAGTTGTGCCACGTTACTCTTTTTTTTTTTCTTTCTCATTTTCAGACCAAAATGGCCGGAATTAACGGCATGTGTGTTGGACATGCGATTTTGAAGGACTTTTGGGTCTTTTCCATTTCACAAACTCTAATTCGTTCCAATTTCCCTTCTTTCGCCGAATCGATGATATCAACTATTTACCAACATCTTCCTTCCTCATAAAAATACATACAATAGACCCACATGTTCATTGGATGATGCTCATCTCTCCATCATTTCTCCCGTCGGTTATCATCCAAAAAAATAGAAAGAGATTTCATAAATTAAAAGAGAGAATGGGCGAAGGATTAGTGCGATTGATATACTAATGCGGATAGACATGATGTAGAAGAAGTACGGCAAAGTCGATGTCGTGCCCAAAGACTCTAACTTATAGGGCGATGATGTCCGACATAAAATTTGCTCTCCGACGTTGCTAGGAATTCGTAACATTCCCTTTTCAAACCTTTTGATTTTGATATTTTCATCTGGTGGATATGAGAATTGAAAAGAATATGAATTGGGGAAATTGGGGAAACTTGATCCATAATTGGGGAAGGTCACTAGAAGAGGAAGGGAGGAGATAGCTGGCAGAGGAAGGAGGTAAAAAATTGAGGAAAATTAGGCCAAAATAGGTGTTTTAACTTGAAAAGACAAAAAAAAAAAAAAAAAAAAACCTTGAAAATCGCATGTTCAACGTGTGTGTGTCTAATTCCAGCCATTTTGGCATGAAAATGGGCAGTGTGGCATATTATTCTTTTGATTATTCGAACGCACCAACTAGTTATGAAATCGCATTGCCAGCCTCTACTCTTGTCCTAGCTCGTCGGAGAGCTAGATTTGCCTATTTGTCTCTTTGCTTCAGCTTTTCTCAAATTAGCTTCTGCTATTTCAAGAGTTTGCTGAGCTTCTTGTGAGTCAATATCACTACCCTTTTCCGCATCATTTACTAAAAAGGTGATCTGATCTCATTATTGCCTATTCTAGAAAAACCACCCATCAGAGCCATCGTTAACCATTGGTCCTTAAGGCGTTACTTATTGAGTCCAAGTGGGATCGGAGTTTTTTTTTTAAGTGGTAATCCACAAAAACAGGCAAAGTTTAGTCAGTTTCATGCTATTTACCCTAAATATATATTATTGTTATAACACATGAATGTGATGATACTATGTTGAATGAACCTCCGCACCCAAAAACATAAACTGACAGTGGATCGATTATTATCCCACTCATCGTTGGTTATCATTATTGATGACCAAGATGACTTTTAACATCATTAAAATATTTAAATTCATGTGCACACCCTTGCACCGCAGGGGTAGTCCGGGGCGGACCTAGGTACTTTTCGGCATGGGCTAAAATATGGGTGTGAATTAAAAATTGGAGTTTTCTTTTATTGGCCGAGAATGTATAAATACTAATTAGATAAATTGACAAATAGATAAATTAACACAATAAAATAAAAAAATAACAAAAAAATGGTAAGAACTTTTCTTTTGCAAGATTGGGAGCCACCCCCAATCACCATATGGTTAGGGTGTTGGTTGTTAGGATCTACTAGACACTATTGGTGTTTGAAAGCGGTGGTGGTGATAGTGAAATCTGTTATGGAATCCTTGGTCAAGTTATAACTTAAATGATTGTCATTCTTTCCATCATGATCCCACATTATATAATCATTTGTTGTTGATGTCACCAATATCTATATTGGTTGTTCAGTCTCTTTCCACTTATAAGAGCTTCCTAAAGAAATCAAGTATGACTTAGACTCGATTGAGAACATCTTATGACAATTTTCATATAATAATACTTCTGTCGTTTGTACTAAAGAATATCACTATAGAATAAGTGAGTTTTTTTTTTTTTTTTTTTTTTTTTTGTTAAACTTCAAATAACTTATTAGTATTTTTTTTTATTATTATTTTATTTTGGAGAAGTTGTTTTTCAGTCTTAAAGAGAGGGTGTGACTGATGCTACACCAGTTATAGTAACAGGGTTTCTATTATGTTGTCACCTCTCTTTTCGATTCAATAGTTCGTAGGGTTTTTTTTAACACAATATTCCTCAAATATTCTCTCTTTATCTGCTATTATGCATTCTTTCTTTACTTCCGACGATCCCCTTTTTTTCTCCGTCTCCGACTATCCTCTTTTTTTTTCCAATTCCGGCAACACATATTTTTTTTTTCTCTCACAAAGAATCAATACCTTCCTCTCTTTCGTTGAAGAGTGATGTCATGCAACTTTGCACGAATATAGAACTTGTGATTAATCATAAAATTTCTTTTTATTGAGGAAGTAGTTTTTATATTTTAATTTCATCTTTTTCTATCATTATTGATGTATTATTGTAACTATTCGAATGATATTTTTTTATATTAAAAAAATAAATATATATATAGATTTTTAAAGAAATTAAGTATAATTTGACTCTATGAAGAATGTCTTATGATAATTGTCATATGATAATACTTTGGTTAGTTGTTAATAATTAATAATGAACTAATGATTTTACCAACTTGTGATTAATCATAACATTTATTATTAAGGAAGTAGTTTTTTATATTCTAATTCCATCTTTTTCTATCATAATTTATATATTATTGTAAATACCCAAATGATATTTTTTCATATTAAAATATATGTAGAAATTTTAAAGAAATTAAGTATAATTTGACTATGAAGAACGTCTTATATGATTATTGTCATATGATATTAGTTTGGTCATTTGTTAATAGTGAATGATTTTACTACAACTATCAAGTGTGCTAATTGTAAATACTATAAACTTTACAAGTCTCCCTTGTCTATTAATATTAATTGATTTATTAATGAATATGACTAAATTGTCCTTAAAAATTTACCTATGCAAAGGATATTTTGGTCCATACAAAAAGGGAAGAAACCTCCTATGCATTCATACTTTTATAAATATAATATATAATATATAATATAATAAGTATAGATAGATATAGATATAGATATAATTAGTTAAGGAATAAACATTTGCAATATTAAACTTCATTTGTTTCAAGTAACAAACTATGGTTTTTGTTCTTATGCAGGACTATGGTTTTTATTTTATTTTGAACTTCATGAATATTCTGGATTTGGATTTTGCTATTCGGCTGCAAATGTTTTTTTTTTAACAGGTTCGACTGCAAAGTTGTACAGTAGATAACTTGTATCTTTGCTCGATATAAACCCGAAGCCTGAAAAAAGAGCCGAGTTTGAGCCTACAATATTGTGAACCGATGATATGTGATCTTGAGCGTATAGTAATGAGGCCCGATGGTATGTTAGCTTGAGCCAATCCAAGCTCGGCTCACATGGCTCAATTGCCAGCCATACCAATATCCAACAACACAAACAATCAAATAAGGTTAAATATTGGTAAAAAACAAACCCTCGTTAGGAGAGTTGATACCCGGTATCTGCTATTAGAATAGATGTCTATAAGGTTCAAATTTTGCCCCTCCTCTACTATCGCAGTTTGTAAGAAAATGGAAAAAAATACACTTTTTGTCCCTTAAGTTTACCGTAATTTCGCATTTGGTCATGTTTGTTCAGAAAAAATAGGTTTAGTTCCTCGTGTTTCAAAATTTTAACACTTATGGTCCTTTCCGTCGATTTTCCCTTATTATCTAAGGGAATGAAGCATGTGCCCAACAATGTCTTAACTAACGGACTAATGGTGAATTGGCTGAAAAGTCCAAAAATGTTAAATTGTTCAAACATGAGGGACTAAATCTGTTTTTTGTCAACAAGCGGGACCAAATATGAAATTGATGTAAACTTGGAGAACGAAAAATGAAAAAGAAAATATGTTTTTGCCGAGGGTAAAAGGAAATATACACTTTTCTTCTCTCAAGTTTATCTCGATTTCATTTAATCCCCTTGTTCACAAAAAAAAAAAAAAACAAAAAAAAAAAAGATCAAGTCTATCATGTTTCAACAGCTTAACATTTTTGGTCATTTGTATCAATTTGCCGCTAGTCCATCAGTAAAGACAGTGATGCGCACATGTTTGATTCCGTTAGGTACTAGCAAAGAGATAAATTTAAGAGACGAAAAGTGTAGTTTACCTAAAAATGTTATTTATGAGTTTGACTTGGAAACATTAATGGGTATTTGTACAATTTTCTAATCCGATTTCTTTTTATATTTAAAACATAAACTCGAAGAAGGGTGGTGTAATTTATGTTGTAAGGTATGATATGGTAATGCTAATTGTCAAATAATGTTAGGCTAGTCCTTTACCCAAAGCTAAAGATATGGGGAAAATACACTTTGGTCCCTCTTTGTGTACAAATAAAACAATTCGTGTCCCAATTGTTCCCAAAAAACACTTTTGGTCCATCGATTTATCACTTTTTGACACATTTGGTCTCCTAAGTTAATGCAATGTCAATAGTTACCGGAACATGTCACGTTTTGGGCACGTATGACACATTCCCATCAAATTAAGGCAACGCCATCAAAGGACCGGAAATGTGTTTTTGAAGTAAGAGGAACAAAAAATGTTTTAGTTGTAAATAAGAGGGACCAAAAGTGTATTTCTTCCTTCCTTCTTGGCCAAATTCCGTTAACTACTACGAGCCAATTAATTGACAAAACAAACGGACCAAAAGAGGTTTTTGGCACATAAGGTACCAAAAGTATTGTAGTGGTAAACACGTAAGGGAGTAAAAGCGTATTTACCCGCTAAATATATTGATTTAACAAAGTCAAAGCGCAAATAGTTTTTCAATCCCTCGAGGAGGGAAGAGCGATTTCTCGTCTATGTAGCCAATGATTTGAATCCTTCCTCCAAAAGTTCAAACAATTACACGCAAATGCTCCCTTGGACGACTTCAATGTGCCTTAGTTTCGTTTCTCCTTGTGCTTCTCTCTTAAGGCCTAAACATATAAACTAAATAACGACCTAGCAACCGCCAAAAAAGGGAATGAGAGTGAAGATAGAGTCCGCCTTGACTTTACCGAGAAGTGGAGGAAGAAGAGTTTGACCTCTCGATTGTCTATTCTTTAAGGTATAAATATGTCTTCACGTGGCACTCTTACTTATTTAAAATATTCACATAACACGAAATCTACAAACTAATTAGAGAAAAGTTTACTTTGCACCCCTAAATTATGGGTTGTGTTGCATACACACTCCTTAATTACTAACATACCAAATACCCCCTCTATTTTCTGGTCAAGTTTACAAAAATGAAAAGACATTAGATTTGTAATGTTTTCTTGTGGAATTACATCTTACCCCCACCTTTAGTATATGGAAGATATATTTGTACTTTAGTACTTTGACATATTTCAGCCAAAATAAAAAATACAAAGTCACTATCTCCTTCATTTTTTTCCCAATATAACTCATCGTGCAAACAGTACTTGGATGACTATTTAAGCAATTGTTTAGCTTATTTTAATATTTTATTGAGTTGGTCATATTTTTTTATAGAGTATAATGGCATGTCATTTATTATAATTAAAATCATTTACGGAGACTTGTTTACGAAGTTTGAATATATTGGGGGTTTGACTTACATTGAATGAGATGCCAACCTTGATTTAATCTCCTATTTTGAGATATTTGATTTGATTAAAGAAATTAAGTATCGAGATGCTAATTTGATTTGGTTGGGATTGCGATATTAAATTGAGCTCATGATAACAACTAGAGCTCGACTTTGTAGTGGAGTTAAGCAAAAAATGAGGAAAAATGAACTAATTTCAAATGAAAAAATGAGGAAAAATAAAGGTAAAATGATAAGGCACATATAAGCTTTGAACTCTGACACAATAGGGGTAAACAGGTCAAAAAGAAAAAGGCAACAAGAAAGTCAATAAGTAATGTCAGCATATTCAAATGGAATACTACGATGAGGAGGTATTTGGTACGTTTCGTAATTGATGGGTGTGTTAGCGGCACACACCCATAATTCAAAGGTGCAAAGTGACCTTTGCCCAATTAATCATAAAAAATATAAATATAACAAAGAAAAATATTAATTAATAATATTTTGGTACGGGAGGACAATATCATGGTAATGATATTAGGTACCATTGTCCTATAAAAAAACTTCAATACGGTACGATAATCTACCGAACCGTTTGGTATAAGAACTTCCATTGAAAATTGGTAGAGGACGATATAGAGCAATCGATTGTCCGACAATCAACCCCTATATATATCCTCTCCGAAATTTCTTCATGCAATTTACTTTCCAAGTTCACACTCCCAACTTAACATTTCTTTCATAAAATTAGTTCAACATATTAACCCAAAAAAAAAAACCAACAATCTTAATTTTACCTGAAAACTAGCGAAGAGCTAGCGAAGTCATGGGTGGGTTCTCAAGTACGTCGTCTTTGTGTACTTGGAATTGCTTGAAGCGAAACTATTGGCTTGAAATCTTTTACGGGACCCCTTGCGACATGGCATGTCCTCGGTTTCATCATCCGTGTCGACAATTTTACAACCCGACCTAGTTCGGACACTAATTCGCCTTGGGATATACACATTTAGGTAATAGCTCACTATGCTCTCTTTGCTTTGGATTGGAAAACATTCTAAGGCGGACTTCACGAAGTTTCCACCTTGTGATGTTGCATTCACTTTCACAATATATTCAAATTTCTTTTGTTCCTCTAGATTCCATAATTTAGAAACATCCTCTCCCATGACATCAAATTTCCATTTCCAAAAGGTGGGGCCCAATTCAATTTGAAGTTGCAATTTTTTTTCGGATACGTGTTGCCTAACACATTCTATTGATCCGGGGGATACACACTCACAAATCTCGGATCTCCCCTTACCGACCGTGTCGTCTTTCATATCTTCATGTTTTCCCATTGGCCATGATGTGGTGCCTAACCACTTTGTTGTATCCGACTCACTCTCAACAATAGTTGAGTCGGTCTTGGAAAATCGAGGAGTACAAGGTGGTAAATCAGCCTGGAAACGAGGTCCAATTGGAATCACTAATTTGGCCCGATCATCGGTGATGGAGGCGAACCAATCTTTCGTTCTTCGACTTTTATCGCGCTTGACGTTCACCGGTTTTGACAGCTTCATATGTAACAAGTGTGTTAATTGCAGCAGAAAGCTACAACAAATTCAATTGAAATTCTGCACAAATCGTCACGGGGCAAAGTGGTGAGCTTAGTAATTCTTTTTTTTTTTCAAGAAAATTAAGAGAAGCTAAAGTAAGACTTAGTGATCGGATTTCACTCGTCTGTCAGTAATAGGAGAATGAATATACACAGAATTTCACCACAAGTTAGCAATTACAAACATACTATTATTTCACCGTTATACGTACCAACCAGAATAAAGATCTACAGACTTGCTATTGTAGAGAAAACTAAAATCGAGCCAGTAATCCAATTAAGTCCAACAGTGATAATGTTGGATTAACTGAACTACAACGAGAAGTGAGTATGAAGTAGCAGTAGCACGCACGATACGCTCTGCTCCAACAGATACGAATGATATTACCACAATACCATATGTCTAACAACTGAGAACTCATATTATAACAGAAATACCGACTCAAGAATAACACGCAAAATCTGAAAATATCTACAAGTTGATCCGAATGCCGTCGGTCGCACTCAAAGTACAAGTTCAAGACAAAAGCAACCACAATGATTTGTCTTATAAATAGATCTCGCCTTCCTAATTACATTGGGACGAAAGGATTTGAGAGACGGGTTTCAAATCCATAATAACAAATTCATTGAGCTTAATGAATTTCAAGTCATTGCGGTGGATCTCAAATCCATCTCATTTGGAGTCGTTTGAAACCCATTCCCCCAAAAGGATCCTCAAATCCGAATCCTTCGATCCAAATAAAAAGATCGTCGTTTAGATATACGATCTTTATGGTGGATAGAAACACAACAATTATACCCAAGACATTAGCGCAACAATAAATTCTTCGTTCAAAATATCTTTTCCCCAATACTTTCGTACATGATTTGACTGCTACAGCAAAAAAAACCGACACAAATATTACTCCTATTCCAAGACTTATATGTAAAGAACTTCCAAATTAAGGACAAGAATTAACCCATTAATCAATTAATTAAAACCAAGGGAATCCCAAAAAACAAAAAACAAAAAAAAATTATAGCATAAAAAAACTAAAGATATCAAAATCTTAGAAAAACTTGCCCTAATTTGAGGCAATTGCATAAAGAAAAAAAAGGGATATTCATAACAGTAATAATAATGAACTCTGAATCATAAATATTTAAAAAACTATTACCCTCTGAGAAATTACTTGAGAATTAGATTTTTATATGCCCTACTTGCGCAGAGAAATTTCCGATTTGCTGCCTCCACAGTTAAAGAAGAGGAAGCGGTTATTAAATATTTTGGACAAAGTAGTTTTGGGAAGATGGGAAAGTTATAAGGCCCGGCCCTCATAGGAAGAAATGATGTTGGGCCCTATTATAGGAAAATTTGAATTATGCAATTAAATACTATTATTTAATAAAAGGGGCGTGCGAAATCCCGCACATAAATTAAAGGGTAAATTATGGTCAATTTACGAAAAAACCTCTATTGTATGAATAATTTTCTGGCACCTCCACCTTTATGGTGTCAAATTCAACATAATCATCTAGATTTCATAGAATGTGCTCTAGTTTTTACTCATTTTTTTGTAAAAATACAGTTTCTGATGCATCACAATCTGATATATACAAGTCAAAAAATACATATTATGATCATCTTGCTGCAAAATATGGAGTTCGAATGGGATAAACGGGTACAAAAGTGACAATATTCCATATAATCTCAAAGATTCCACTAAATTTGAAATCACAAGGGTGGACGTGTAAGAAGATTTATAGTTGAGGGTGATTGTAATTACCCAAACATGAGGATTTTCGTAATTTGACAATACCTCATGGG
Source organism: Erythranthe guttata (assembly GCF_000504015.1). The sequence continues at coordinate 911,632 of NW_012192835.1, forward strand.
TGGTTGTAATTTACCGTAAATTAAAAAAAAAAAAAAAAAACTATTCTCTCTCTACTCATATTCTCTCTAGGATTTTATCCAAGTCATTCAAAATTCATTAATTTTTTATCATAAAATTGAATTCAGGTTTATTAAATATTTATTCAATTTCATTAAGCATTTTTAATTATTCAATATTCTTTAACACATTAATTAACATCTACTAAATGATAATTTTCATTAATTAAACATTTGACAAACATAATTAAAAGATTAACAAACAAATGAATTAGAAAAAATATAGGGGCCTTAGGATATAGGTCCCTAGTGACAAAACTTATTAGAACTAATTGACAAGCTCATGTAAATATTTGCTTCACATCCTTTATAAAATCCATTCCAAAAATGCCCCTCCATTCACAAATTTTAAATATGCAATAAGTAAATTTCAAACTACATTTATTATGCAATTAATATTTCATATCTCCATTTAAAAAAAAAAATCTTTTTTTTTTTTTTACAGAATATCAGCTTATCTTCCTTTTTTTTTTTCATTATTCATTTTAGCATTTTATACACTACTATAAAAACTTTTTTTATCCTACATAATACTGAAAATTGCGGAAAAAAAAACTTTTATTTTATTTTTATTTTTTTCAATTTACATATTTTCGATTTGTAGTAGACTATAGTGTACTACGGTGTACTATAGCATACTGCGATGTACTTATACTACGGTGTACTATAGTGTACTACAGTGTACTATGTTTTACTACTAAACCCTAGCCCCAACAACTCCCAGGCGTCGCCAACCCTAGCAGCCGACGCAAACCCTAGCAGCCAATGCTCACAGTCGCCGCGACCGTTGTCCCCTACCAACATTTGAGAAAACCTAGATCTGCCATTTGAACCCAAACTAAGCAAAATCTCTTAAAAGATAAGTAAATCAGATGCAATTAATTATTCAAAATATGCTTTCAATAACATCCCAACCATAACCACAACCCCCACCGCACAACCCATGTCATCGCCACCATAGTCGTCGCCACCTACCATAACCACCGCTACCATAGCCGTCGACATCTACCATAACCACCGTCATAGCATCCATAACTATTCCACTATAATTGAATTTAATCATTTATAAGGGAAAAAAAAAAGAAAAAGAAAAAGGATGGGGGGGGGGGGTGGGGGGCGGTTGGGGACGGCATATGAGAGAGAGAGGAGAGAGAGAGAGAGAGAGAGAGAGAGAGAGGAAGTGGGTGGGGGAGAAAAGGAGAAAGTTAGAAGGGGGGTGTTGGGCGGCGTGAGATAGAGGGGAGGGGGAAAAAGAGAAAGAGTGACTTTTATTAGGTATTGTAAGGGTATTTTGGGGTTAAATGAATTACAAAGGATGTGTATCAATTGGTATTTTTGAAATAAGGATGTAGTTAAAATGTTTTATTTGAGGTTGTCATTCATATCTAATTAGGTTTGGTTTGAGGGGTATGAGGCTTATTACCCTTAGAATATATCTAAAGCCTAATTTACTACTCCACCACCCACCCCAACTCAGCCTCCTTCATTCACACATTTCTGCTTCACATGCGACAACCGCAGACGGCCACACAACATCACTGCGACTACATCGGATGCTGTTCACACCCCACCCTCAATCATTCCACCGACGAGGCGGCAACCATTAAACATAAAAAAGAAAGGTTTTTTTCTTTTTTGGAAAAAATATGAATACATCACAAATTCATATCAATTCAAAAAAATTCTTCACATTCCAACTTTATTTTAGAGACATGTGAAGAGTTTTCTCAAATATAAACATGGAATGTTAAGGACCTTTTTTGTGTGTGATTTTGCGAAAAAAAAAAAGTTAGGGAAAAAGAAGAAGGGTGGGAAAGGAAAAGATAAGATTTTAGAGAGAGAAAATCTTAAAAGAAAGAATTATTCAACTTCGGATTTTAGCATTTTAGTTAATGGGGTAATTATATATTAATATTATATAATTATGATCTGATCTAATATGTTATATATTATCTTATATATAAAAGAAAGAAACGCTATAGTAGCCTAGGAATTTTTGTAATTATTTCAATTATTTCTTTGTCTACCAATTTCTAATTATAAAAAAAATCAAATTCAAACCAAATCGCGTAGAGTCCTTTCAACATCAGCTATAATTTTCCAACCATGCATCTCTAATTATATTTACACATTTATTTATTTTTGTTTTTTGCTTTAACTTCTGGTTTTGTTAATTGCTTCATTTCTTTAACAATCAATTTCATTTTATTACAATTAAGTTTATATAGTCTTTTACAAGGTTGGTTTGTATTGTCAGATTTGTATGAATACTATAAGTTAAATATCACTAATAAATTTTATTATAATAAATGTAATGTATTATTTTATTATAATTGTTTTTGACATGTATTTGAATAATTATTTTTTTCACATTTGAAATGTTATCCGGTGCATTGCACGGTACTAATTATTTTCACTTTAAGGATGTAATTGAGTAATCACATTTAGGTCTTATTCGGTTACATAAATCGAATATAATACAATTATGTACTAGATTGGGTTTTATTAATTTCTTAAGCGTAATATATATCAGTGTTCTAAAAATCAGCCGAGACGGCCGATTAATCGGTCTCCGAGGCGGTCAAAAACCTTTACAATTTTAATGTAAAGGTTTGAAAAATCGGTTTTTTGCCTATGAGGCGGTTTTAGGCGGTCCGAGGCGGTCGAATCTTTATGGCGGGTCAAACTTCGGTTGCAAAAATCGGCCAAAAATCGGTCAAAATCGTTTTTTTTTTTAATAATTCAAAATAAAAGTTGGGATTTTAATAAACAAAATATGGGCTTATGTTTTATTTTGTTTATATTAACGGTTATTGTTAAAGAACTAATGATGTATGTTAGGAATGTTCAAGAATAAATGTAAATTCAAAAAAATTGCTTATTTATGTATATTTTATAACGATATTTATGTATTATGATCTTATTATTATTTAACTTTTATTATTTTATTAAGTTTTTATACATGATGGAGATATAACTATGTTTAAATATCTTTTTATATATGTTTTGAGTATTTATAAATAATATCTAGAAATATATTATATTAAATTTTAAAAATCGATTTATTTCCGGTTTATCACCGATTAATCACCGCCGCACCGATTAATCGTGGGTCGGTCCCTGACCGCCTCCGACCTGATTACCGCTTTTTACAACTTTGATAAATATATATTTTTTTTTTAATGAAGGAACCTGCAACCAACCATATACAAGCATTGGGTAATCATACTAGGCTAACCCTACGTGCATTGTTAAGGAATTTGAACTTGGCTTATGGGTAATAGTTAGTTAGTGAGAAAGGGTTCAGTTGATTACACTAAATCTATTAAAATTATTAAATTTGATATCTATATAATTATATAAAGACAAGATTTACAATCAAGAGTTGTTATCTCCTATTTTCACCTCCTCTCGCTTTTATTTTCTCTCAAGGAACTTGAGAAACACGGTTTCATTTTTACGAATACGGTTTGTAATAATTCAATCTCTATTCTCTCTTCATCCCTTTAGAAAAAAACCTCTCAAACTTTAAGATTAGAAACCGTCCCGAAACCCATCTTGTTGAAGTCATTTACAAAGGAAAATGAGTGTGTCGGATGAGGATCGAGACACACAATACAATGAGGTCAAATTTGTTCGTTTTCGTTTTATAAACATGGAAAAGGTGGCTCACGACCAACACGGGTACGGAAAAACAATTTTCACGCCCAAAATGGGCCCGTACAAATTCGATCTACGCTCAATTTGGGCCCGCAAACTGTCTTTCCGAAACCATTTTGGGCGTGTAAACTGGTTTTGGGTCCCCGGTTTCGGCGCCGACCACCTCTGTCCGGTTTATTTATTTATTTATATATTATTTATTATTATACTATTTTAACTATATTTTATTTCATATTTTTTTTCATATTTTTTTTCAGGAAGAGCAACAAAATTCATCTACATTTAAAGTAGATCATAGTGAGTATTTTATAGTAACATAACTATTTAACTCAGAACGAGTTGATAGATTGGGCCAGAGCATCCGCCAAGAGTCTTGGTGTGAAATTGGTGAAGCGTAGTAGTCCTAAGAATATAATATATCTTACATGTGATCTATTTGGTAGGGGAAGCGGGAAACTTCAACGAACATAGATGTTGAAAATAAGAAATGGCATGGCACAAAAAATGTCATTGTAAATCTTACTTGGTCGGAGTCGAACACTACTAGAATAGATGTGAACTTAAACTATTATATGGGAAGCATAGTCATGATCTCGTATATTTGTGGGGGCATAATCAAGACGAGGTGGACATTACTCGAATGTTAGCAAAAATTCATGTGCCGCCGAATACTTTTTTAAAATATATTTGAAAGAGCATAACTTGGCAAATGATGTGCATTTAAGACACGCATACAATGAAAAGGCAAAAATGAAAAAACATGCTAGGGGTGGACTTACAGTTCTGCAGCATTTGGTTAGGTTGCTTGAGGAATATAACTATTATAAGTGGATCCACAGTGATCCAACTACGCATGAAGTTATTGATCTGATGTGGGATCACTCTCAATCGGTCGAAATGTTGAGATTGTTTCTGGATGTTCTACTGTTTGACTGTACGTACAAAACAAATCAGTACCAAATGCCTTTGTTAGAAACTATTGGTGTTTGCTCAGAAGGTCTAAATTTTACTGTTGCAATGGCATTTATATGACATAAAAATGAAGAGCATTATACATGAGCATCAATCAATGTGAAAAGGTTATTCATCCCAAACAGTGTACCGACTGTAGTTGTGACTGATAGAGAATTGGGAATCATAAAGCCGTTACGCAATGTCTTCGCAGATTTAAATTATCGTCTATACACATTCCATATCAATAGAAATATGGGTCTTCGTTCTACACAAAAATTAGGTAACAGTAAGTCTTGAGGAATTGCATCGTTCGTGGGCCTTGGCAAAGAGTTGTAACTTCCCTATCTATTGAAGAATTCGAACGTAACCTCGCGGCGATGGTCTATGAGTACAGAAACCATCCGGATCTACTCGAGTATCTTGAAATTACTTGGGTCATATACAATAGAAATTTGTTCGTGCAGGAACAAATTTTGTTGTCCACCTCGACAATAGCTCGACAAACAGTTAATTTAATATCACATGTGCAATCTATATACGTAATTTAATATTACTTGTGCATTAAAGTTTTTTATATTTTTATTAATTTAGGATGGAGAGCGATCATAAAACAATAAATAAAATTCCAAGGGAAAATATTAACCAGTTGCCCAACTAATGTATGATACATGTATGATCATCAAATTGTAATGAATATCCACCAACTAATAATTGCCCAACCCTAAGCAAATTGTATCATAAATCATGAATAAATTAAACATCATGGACGAGTTTTATGTTACCATTGGAGGTTTCGATGCCCACTGTTCATTTCCCTTTAACTTGCACTTCTTGGCCGTTGCCAAATTCAATCTTCATTCTCTACGTCTTGTAAGCTCCGTAAACATGGATTTGGTGCCGGTCATATGATTTGAATAACCATTGTCTACGAACCATATGTTGTGTGACTAATTGTTAGCTTTGCAATGAGCCATAAAAAGCTTTAGCTTATTCTCCATTTTCTGCCGCAAAGTTGATTTGTTTGTCTTTGTACCAACAATCAGCTTGTATATGCCCATTTTTTTGGAAATGATGACATTGAACGTTGCTCATGTTGTTCCTTTGTTTATTGGATTGTCGTTGCCAATCAAAACAACCTCTGCCTCTTCCATTACCTAGACAACGACTACGGAATCCTCCTCTTCCACGGCCCTTGTATTTCGATTTCTCACTCTAGCCATTTCTTGCGAATGGAGCCTTCACTTGAAATTAATTTTCTTCATTTTTTTCATGTGAACGATTCATTCTAGCCACATGTATTTGCAATGACCCATTAGTTCATCAAATGAATAAATTGACAAATCCTTTGATTTCTCAGTCGAATTTCGGAGTCAAGCTTCTCAATACCTTTTCAACAATCGGTCGATCGACAATCTTCTCTCTGTAGGGTCGCATTTGGCTGACTATTGTCGTTGCTCTAGACAAAAAATCAGCAACAGATTCTTCGGTTTTCATGACCAAGGTTTCAAAATTGAGACGAAGTGATTGCAATCTCACAACAATCCCCTTTGAGTCACCTTGGAACTCCTTTTGCAGAATGGACCGCGCATGCATTGACGTGGTTGCCGATGCAATTCGCGAGAAGACGCTAGTTGGATTATCACCAACGCCGTTGAATCTTTCTTCTTATTTTCCCTTAATTTGGTTTCGTCGTCGGGGTCACTAAACCCTTTCTCCACCAAGTCCCTAAGATCTTAATGAAAGACTTTTATTTAACTTTATGCGGAAAAACTCTACGAACAAAATCTTGAAACTAATTTCATCTTAAGAATATTATTATATAAATAGGGATTATCACATACCGTTCGCCATGGATTCCGATAGAGATGATGATGAACGACGACGATAGCAATTTACAAGCCTCCTCCGAATCTCCTTGAGAGAACCTTACTCGTAGGCAATTTTCTTTCTATCTCTCTAATATTACAACTCATTAAGTATTATGTAAGTGATGGAATTTTCAATTGTCTGTACTGAGGATAACAGTTGTGGTGTTATTTAATAAACGAGAGAAGAGGGCCACGATTCTTTGTAACGGCATAAGACGAATCCCACCCATCGTGGTCTTTAATTGTCATACATAGGTTACAAATCAATTACCATAAATCAGCCTTAATTCCATAATTTGAATAACCCACAATTAATCAATTAAATTTATAAAAATTTTGCGGGCCACAAAAATAAAACGTAAAACTAACATTCTCCCACTTGGTCCACAAAACCGATTAAGAAAAAAAGTTAAAAAATTATTTGACTAAGTGGGTTATTCATACAAAACATTTGATACGTGATCACGATTTAAAAAAATTAAGTTGATCATCATAATTGGTAAATAATGTACTTTAATACTAGAACTAATTTGAGTTATTAATTTGAATCATAGCGGTCATTTGATTCATCCATCATATTGCATTTTATGTATCACGCCACTAATAACCATTACTATTCTAATCCATAATTACCCCTTTAATTTTGTCTTGTTAGGACAAATCATGTTATATTAATTCCAAATTAATATAATATGCTCACACATAATTGGAAACATGAAAACATAAACATTTGATTAAATAAATTAAGTGTCAATTACCTAATCATTGCTCATCAAATCATAGATTTCTCAAAAGACACATTCTAATAACATGTTCCTCATATGTCTTTAGAGGTGATCCATTGGTTAATGAATCAAAAACCATAAGAGTCGTACTTAAATTTTCTATTGACATTTGTTGTTTTTTGACTCTTTCTTTAAATACCAAGCACTTGAGATCCATGTGCTTGGATCCACTAGAATACTTTCCATTCTTATAGAGGAAAAAAATTGCGGTGTTATCACAATATTTCTTTAAAGGCTTAGCAATTGAGCCAACAACCTTAAGCCCTAAGATAAAATTTCGCAACCGTAGTGCATGACTCAAGGACTCAAAACATGCTACAAACTCGGCCATTGTTTCACACTCTTCCAAGAGATTTCTCCACTAGCTAGTAGAAATACGAAACCCGATGTGCACTTTGTACTATCTAAACAACCAGCAAAATCGAAGTATGAATAATCAATAACCTCTAATTGATATGATCTTCTATAAGTAAGCATGTAATCCTTTGTTCCTTGAAGATACCTCATAACCTTCTTTATTGCTTCCAATGTTCTATTCCCGAAATACTTTGATATCTACCAAGTACACCCACTGCATAACTAATATCTAGTCGAGTACAAGTCTGTACATACATCTGAGTTCCAACTGCTAATGCATACGAAATCAATTTTATTTTCTGCTTTTCCAAATCATTCTTTGGACATTGGTTTTCATTTAATTTATCACCTTTTGTGGTACATTAATGGTTGAACAAAACTATATATTAAATCTTTCAAGGACTCGATTGATATATCACTACTGAAACAATACTAACAATCCTCGAGATTGATCTCTAAAGATCTTTATCCCGATAACATAATTTGTCTCACTCATATCAACCATCCTAAAATTATTGGAAAGATAATTCTTGATTTCCTGAAGAAAACTAAGAGCAGTACTGGATAGAAAAATATCATTCACATACAAAACTAAAAAGATAAACTTGTTCCTATTGACTTTAGATATATACACGGATCAATGGTGTTTTTCTTAAATCCAAAGAAAGTAATGGTATCATTGAATTTTATATACCATTGTATAGAAGCTTGTTTAAGTCTATATATGGAGCTCTTTAATTTACAAGCCAAGTGTTCTTTTCCTTGTTTTGAAAATCCTTTAGGGTGGTCCATATAGATATCTTCATCCGAATCCCCATTCAGAAGCGGTTTTCACGTCCATTTGGTGCAACTCCAAATCATAATGAGCTACAAGAGCCATAATGATTCTAAAGAGAGTCTTTCTTAGATATTGGAGAGAAAGTCTCTCTATAATCAATGCCTTCTTTTTTAGTGAAACCTTTGGCCACTAATCTAGATTTAAATCTTTCGATATTGCTCTTAGAGTCACATTTGGTTTTGAAAGACCCATCTACAACTGAATTTTTTACTATTTTTAGGCAATTTGACAAGATTTCAGACACCGTTATAATCCATTTGCTAGAATCCTTACTTTTCATGGCTTGTGAATATGAAACTGGATCATTTTGAATACCAATGTCAAAATCAGACTCTTGTAGATACACCACATAGTCATCGGATATGGCATATTTTTTTTACCTTTGAGATTTTCTCAAAGCTACCGGTTGTGGTGGTTCTACAGTATTGTCAATGATGTCATTTTCATGGACTGGTGAATGGAGTGATGAATCATTTGTTTCAACTTGTTATATAGGTTTAAGAGTAACTTTATCTTGAGGGGAATAAGTTGGTAAAATATCCACCATAATCCCTTCAAGTTCTACCTTCTTAATTCAACGCTCCCACTAACTTCACTATTCTCTAAGAATTTGGTGTTTCAAGTTTCAATTATCCTTGTAGTATGGTTAGGAAAATAAAATTTTACCCTTTTAAATTTAGTGGATAACCAATAAATAATCATGAAATTGTTCTAGAGTCCAATTTATTTTCATTTGGATTGTAGATTCTACCCTCTGTTGGACAACCCCAAACATGTGAATGCTTTAAACTAGGTTTCCTACCAGACCATAACTCGTAAGGAGTTGTTGGGACTGCCTTACTGGGAACCCGGTTTAAGATATACATAGCGGTTTTCAAGGCTTCATTCCAAAGTGAGATGGTGTTACCCCCTTAGACGGAGACATAGACTATAACTCGAGTGTGACCGAGTTATAGCTGAAGTGGTGCCAAGAGGTCTTGGCACAAGACATGCTGCACATAGGCCAAACGGTGGTCGAGTGATTGGCAAGCATTAAGGTGCTTGACCGAGAATAACAAGGCACGGGTTTCGAGTGATTGACAAGCATTGAGGTGCTTGGCCGAGAAAGACATGACAAGTGTGGGCAAGGCAAGCGGGCTGACTAGCACCCGTGCGGGCAGCATCGAGTGTTAGGCAGGCCGGGCGGTTGATTGACTTGAGAAGTTACAGAAGGAAGTTGCGGAGCGATTGGCATCAGTTGATGTTGAATTAATTAGCCAAGTGGCTGCCTTGCGTGTCGCCATGTGTCCCTTGGATTTTTAGTGTGTAAATTGCATTGTTCCTTGTATTTGTATGCCATTGAGTGAACAAATCCGCCCAGTGAGATAGAGGGACTCAGATTGCAATTGTTAGCAACTATTGTGAGGATTCATTGTGTGCACCAATGGCTTTCCTTGTATTATTCATGAGTGAATCAATAAAGGTTGAGTGTTGCTCATAAATTGCTCGTGTTGTTCGATTTCCGCTGCATACTTGTGATTGTTGTTGTTTACTTGATACAACGATGGTGCCATACTTGTGTGTGAAGAATTGTTGAGTGGGCTGACTGATTTAGAGTGTAAATTAGGCCGGTGGGATAATTTGATTGGAAGTTTAGCCCTCTAACAGATGGGTATAGTTGAATTACTTAACATACTCCTATTTATATCCATAAGGGTACGATTACGACGTTTATCAACTCCATTTTGTTGTGGTGTTCCAGGCATTGTGTATTAAGCACAAATATCACGCTTTTCTAAGAATTTAGCAAATGAGCCAGGATTTTGTCCCGACTTATCATATCTAGCATAGTATTCCTCATATCGATCGGATCTTATATCTTTAAAATTTCCGTCTAATTGTCTCTCGACTTCCATAACAAACACCTCACGGGTGTCAACATCTTGAGATTTTTCATGAATTAGATAGAGATAGTCATAACGAAATAGATCATCAATGAATGTGATAAAATACTTTTCTCCACTAAAACGTGGAATAGGTAGTGAACAGATATCTGTATGAATTAACTCAAGAGGCTGTTTATTTCTTGTGGCACCCCTTTTATTGTTTTTGGTTTGCTTACCCTTAATGCAATCCACACAAAGTAGAAAATCAATAAAGTCAAGATTTTTTAAAATTCCAGTTTTTACCAATCTTTCTATTATGTCCATGGAGATATGCCCCAAACGTTTATGCCACAAGATAGAAGAATTTTCGTTATTTAAGCTTCGCTTTAAGCAAAATTCTAATTGTGGTTAATAATGATTGTTCAAACTCATGATTCAAAGATATTTTATATAAACTATCACATAAAACACTAGAACCAATTAATACTAAATTAAACATAAAACTGAGTTTTCCGAAACCAATTAAAGCAAAATAACCACAAACATCTAGTCGTGACAAAGAAACCAAATTCCTAGAAAATGAAGGTATATAAAAAAGTGTTTTCAAGATCCATCTTGTGACCTGTATCTAATATGAGGCGACCAGTGCCAACAATCGTCACTTTAGATTTGAGACGGTACCCGTTATAGATGTACTTTTGACTTTTCTCCGGTTTATGAGTAGTACGAAATCCCTGCAATGAATTTGTGATCTGAGTTGTAGCATCAGAATCTAGCCACCAACTGTTAGAGGAACTTCAATAAGATTTGATTTATAATATAGAAAAGAAATATACATACCTTTATTTTTTAACCAGGCCTTACATTTCTCACAGTCCTTCTTCACGTGTCCCTTTTTGTTACAAAAGTAACAAGCGAAAACAAAAGTCTTTCCATGACCTTGACTACTTTCACCAGGTTCATTTTTTTTTCTTTCGTTTGAATTTATTTCCACTCTTCACAAATTTTCCTTTCTTCTTCATAGTTCCATGAGTTACATCTAATGTAAAGTGATTTCCTTAATTCTTTAGTCTCACTTCCTCTTGAATGCACATACTAGTCAGCTCATTCAAATTGCACTTGTCTTTTTTTAGTATTATAGTGGATTTTGAACGGCCCAACGTTAAGGAAAGTGAGTTAAGGATAAATGGCACAAGGAATGATTCTTCCACTTTCATACCAAGAGCTCCAAGTTTGGTAGCCTTATCAGTCATATCCATATTTCATGGTAGTCAATTTAAACATGAGTGTCCATGCTAGCGATTTGTCCGCTGATTTAAAGTGTTCTTTAGTAGCCGATAACAGTTCCATAGATTGTCAACCTCGAAAACATAAGTCTTAATATTATTAGCAACGGTCATTCTAATGAACATAAGACTAAGCCTATTGGATTTGGTTCAGGCTTCAATTATGCTAACTTCTTCATCACTGTCATAATTTTTTATTTTCCCAGTTTTTTTAATAAGCAAATATAGGTCCAAATCCACAACACCCATGTGAACTGAATTTGTTCATACTAATCGGAGAAATTTGACCCATTGAGCGTCTTATACCAGAAGCATGCGAGTACAATAAAGTAGGAATAGAAACTGAAATAAATATAGCAAAATACAATAAGGTAAAGTTAAAAGGCAGCTCACGATAAGACCTTAAGTCAAATAAGATGAACTATCGATATCACTACAAGTTCTCCTTTGGGTGAAATATAGTACAACTATTTTGTACTCTATGTTGGTGTAAATAATCTTTTATAAAACCTAAGTAGGGTCTCACATAATTTATCTTACTCATCAATTAGTCATGTTACCTTTAGGATATCAATTCTAATTGTTAAGTGATACAAATTATGGTAAGCCCTACCAAGTTCATAATTAATTAAAAGCGACTATCCTTTGAGCTAGTCTCAATTTCTTAATTATTACTGCAATTGAGAATATTGTAGCCTTAATATCATCTAAATGATCAAACCCTCATGTAGTTCTTATAATTACAAGATTTTACTAACCTAGGTCACTTTGGTAACAATAAGAATAGCAAATTTCATAAATATAAAACTAATTAATAATATTCTCATTATTTTATTAGAGTGATAGCTTTAATGCCAATTAATCATGAACTAAACATAAAAATAAGTTACATGGCTATTAAGTTAGATGTTAGTAAAGCGTATGACCTGGTGGAATGGGGTTTCATCGAAAGTGTTCTCCAAAAATTTGGAATTGCTGATCGTTTTGTGAATTTAATTATGCTTTGTGTGAAATTTGTCCCATTCTCATTGTTCGCAGTTCGGATCTCTTGTGCCGACGAGAGGACTTCGTCAAGGTGATCCATTGTCCCCGTATCTATTTATTTTATGTACGGAGGCACTCACAGTCATGCTCCATGCGACCGTACAAGAGGGTCGACTACATGGCATTGAAATAGCTCAATCAGCACCCACAATTTTCCACTTATGTTTTGCGGATGATACACTTCTTTTCTATGAGGCAAAAACCGAAGACGCAAGGACAATGGCGGATATTTGGAATCGCTATGCGAGAGCGTCAGGACAAGAAATTAATGTTGAAAAGTCGACGATGAAGTTTTGCCCTTCGATGACGGCCGAGAGGAAGACCCAACTTCATGATATTCTTGGTTTTCCATAGTCGACCACCATGATCGGTACCTCGGGCTTCCAACTACTTTGGGTCAACCAAGAACATCAGTCTTCTCTTTCCTTAGGGATCGAATTTGGAACAAAATTAGGGGTGGGGGGAATGGCAACTCTCAAGGGCGGGAAATGAGGTCCTTATAAAATCAGTTCTACAGGCGATCCCCTCCTATTGTTTTCAGCTTCCACATGGACTTTTGCGTGACCTCGAATCGGCAATACGACGTTACAGGTGGAGTAGTGGCAAATATCGTTATGTGCCATGGGTTTCTTGGTCGAGGTTGTGACCAAGGAGACGGTGGGTATGGGCTTTCGAGAGCTTGCGAGCTTTAATTTGGCACTCCTTGCGAAATAAGTATGGCGATTCCTCACTCAATCGGACACGTTATTCTCCACTCTCTTCCCGAGCAAAATACTTCCCGCACGGCAACATCCTCATAGCTGATTTAGGACTCCGACCGTCTGCGACGTGGCACAGTATTAGGGCAGCATACCTTATGTGAAGAAGGGAACAAGAATTCGAGTTGGAAATGGTTTGAATACGGCAATATGGGGTGATCGTTGGCTGATGGATGACGGTAACCACCGTATTTTGACACACAGATAAATGACCTCTGACTTCCCTAATAAGGTGGCTAACCTAATTGATTGAGACATGGCTATATGGAATATGGAATTATTGACGGATGTGTTTTGGCCGATTGACTGTGATCTAATCCTAGTTTGTCCTTTGGGCGGACCTCACACACAAGATCGTATAATTTGGCACCATTCTGCAAAAAGTAATTTTACTGTTAAATCTTGTTATCACCTTATTCTTTCCACTTGCACTCAACAACATCAATCTAGCGATCAAAGGTCTGTTAGGGGCAGTGGGAGGTCTGGAAAGTAAGTGGACAAACATTTGAAAGCTTCCGGTTCCACCCAAGATGAGGGTTTTTATGTGGCGTGCTTGCTCTGAGTCACTACCCACAGGGTGGAATAGTTTTGGCGTGATATTACTTAGTCACCATTTTGTTTCGGTTGCAAGGAGAAGATCAAGACCACTATTCATGTACTAAAGGAATGCAACCTTGTCAAGGATATTTGGTTGAATGCACCGTTCAGTTGTCCAGTGGGAGAGGCATTTGGTTTGGGCATGGTTTGAGGCTCTACAATCTAACTTGAGCCTGGAAAGGTTCATTCAGGCAATGGTGGTAATGTGGAAAATTTGGGACAATAGGAATTGTATTTTGCATGGTGAGAAGGTGACGCCAGCTTATGACATCACTAATTGGAGCACCTCCTACCTAGACGCTTTCACCCAGACACGAAAATATTATCCCAATGAGGAGAATCAACCTCATCCCACCACTTGGAGCCGACCACCAGCTGGAGTTATCAAGATCAATATTGGCGCCGGTTTTCCAGCAGGAGAACGATTTTATGGTATCTCAATGGTAGCTCGTGATGCTAGTGGCACATGCTTGGGATGATTGGTTTGTTGGGTAGAGGGTCGACCTGCGATCGCGTTGGGAGAAGTTGTTGCTGTTCTTTAAGCCATAGAGATGGCGGCGATCAAAGGGTGGAATGCAGTTAGTTTCGAAGGGGACAACATTGGGATTATGAGAGCGTTACGGGATAAATATATACTTTATTCCTCGATTGGTGCAATTATTGAGAAATGTCTTAGTTTAGTTTGTTCTTTCCAAGTTTGTAGTTTTCATTTCGTAAATGCTCGGGCAATGAATTAGCACATGCCCTTGTTTCGACTCTATGTCACAGTGGTGGCGAGAGTTCTGTCCTCCCATCCTCTCTTGCCGGTTTGGCTTCATAAAATTCCTTTTATAAAAAAAACATAAAAATAAGAACATAACAATACATTTTGATTGATTAAACCATTATTTTTAATGGATATTAACATATTGCATGTATTTATGAAGTAATCAAATTTAACTAAAAAAAAAAAAATAAGCATTGACAGGTGGTATGTAATTTATTGCACAAAATCCTATACATTCTGTTGTACAATTACACTAATCATTTCGCCCTACTGAATTATATATTCAATTATCACAGACAAATTTATCAATTGTTAGAATATAATCTGACTAGATCGACTAGGTCAGACTAATCTATAATTAATTAAATCCATATATAAATTGATGAACTAATTTTGGGCAGCATATTATAATGATAAGATGACACGCATTCAGTAGCATAAATTTGTTTGATTAAATAAAATCAACCCAGTTGTCATGGGTTCATAAAATCACACTCTTAGAATCAGACTCACTGTTTGGGATTCAATTGACAACTTTTACCATTAAGATTTTATCACTTTAATAAAGAGTAAACTGCAAAAAGTACCCATGTGTAATCTCTAAATAGCGAAAACCCCCATATGATAAATAAACTAGCAAAAACCCCCCTGTGAAATTTAGTGAAAGGCAAACCCCCCCGGTTGACTTAAGTGTGGCTCACTCGCGGGTTGCGCGACTGGTGCGAAAACCCCCATATGATAAATAAACTAGCAAAAACCCTCCTGTGAAATTTAGTGAAAGGCAAACCCCCCGGGGGATTGACTTAAGTGTGGCTCACTCGCGGGTTGTGCGACGGGTAGTAGGTTGGAGATTAAAATAAGATAGTCTATCATACATGGACTTTACCTCAATAAAAAAACAATTTATCTTATATTGAAAACGGATCGGAATCATATAATCATGTTGTAGACACATTTATTCAAAGAAAAACAATAGTCATGTGATCGCCCTTTGATTTTTAAAAACAAACTTTGAAACAAACAAATCTTTATTATGATACAACAACATAGCAATTTCACATGGAATTGAAAAACAAACATTCGCCAGACCAGAAAAAAAGCATCAACAAGATAGATATATAACAATTAATTTTAAGTTCTGAAATGAATTCATTTCAAAACGCTGCTCTGACGCCAATTGAAAGACCTTTATTTAACTACAAACAGAATCTTGAAACCAATTTCATTTTAAGAACATAATCATATAAATTGGGATTATCGACATACCGTTCGCCATGTATTCCGATAGTGATGATGATGAACGCCAACGATAGCAATGTACAAGTCTCCTCTGAATCTCCTTGTGAGTATCTTGCTTGTACGCACACCTTCTTCTCTCAATCTCTCGAATATCACAACTCACTAAGTATTATTGATGGAATTATCAATTGTTGAGGACAAGAGTTGTGGTGTTATTCAATAGATGAGAGAAGAGGTCCACGATCTTCAATTGTCATACGTAGATTACAAATCAATTGCCATAAATCAGCCTTAATTCCATAATTTGAATAATCCACAATTAATTAATTAAATTTATAAAAGGTTAGTGATCAGCAAAAAATAAAACGTAATTCTAACACTTGAGATTTAAGTAGAGTTCTCAAACGTACGGATACTCCAAAACACATAGCATTCCCCTTTGAATATGAGAATAAGAGGTTGTGACGCACCCATCGCATTACAATTATTACTTTATTAGCCATGAGTTTTCCACTGAAGTGTTTTCACTCCACTCGCGAGATTTTTATTCTCTCTGCTCACTCTCTCATGATGGCTCTAAATACCAATTTGCTTGGTGAAAAGAAGCTATAAGAAGCAATATTTTGTAAGAAAACAAGAATATATTGAAAGATGAGCATTGTTATTCGATGAGAGAAATAATAAACCGAGACTTCCCTATTTATAGGACAAAAAGAAAGATTTGCCACTACTGAGCTAGCAACTAACCACTAGCTAAAAACTCGTACTTTATTTAACTAAATCAAAACATAAAATTAAGCCACTTTTAACTACTACTACTACTAATAATAATACTACTAATAATAATAGAATAATAATAATAATAATAATAATAATAATAATTTATATATATATATATATATATATATATATATATATATATGTACATTTTTTAACATAATTTCCACTTAATTTGGGGTTAAGATTAAGGTTTTGATAAGTGACAATGCTCCAAAATTGGCCTTTACTGACTTGTTCAATTCTCTAGGAGTTATTCACCAATATTCATGTGTTCAAACTCTATAGCAAAATTCAGTGGTCGAAAAAAAAAACATTTCTTTTTGTTTCAAAATTCATTGGTAGGAAAACTCCTCAGCATTTTGATTTGACTAAATCAAAATATAAAATTAGGCCACTTCTAACTACTACTGCCAAAACTATATATATATATATATATATATATATATATATATATATATATATATATATATATATATATTGTGGACTTTAGCAAATGGGTTTTTAGTCCCTTGACAAGTCTTAGGACATGTGTACAATTTCCAAGAATGTTAGATAAAATGTTGACAAGTATTAGTGATGACTCATCATTTTGTATATATAATAAATGTACAGGTCAATGAATAAAATACAACTTTTGTTGGCATTTTTCTTTCTCTACTCTCTATTCTCTCTCTCTCCTCACACACTCTACCTATCTTTCCCACTCACATAGTATATTATATTATATTGTGTATAATAATATATTATATTATATAGTGTATGTCATATATACATGTATCCCATCTGTATATACATATATAAATATATATATATGTTAGATTCAATATTAGTAACTAGTTAATACTATTAATTAATAATATTCACATCATTAGTGTTTCTAATAAAATATTTAATTATCTAATATCTATTTCACCACACATTATCAGTACGAGGTTCTGCTCAAATATACCAAAAGTTTGTAATAATTAAAATTATATTCTCTTTATATTTTTATTTGCACTACTCTGCATAATGGCTGGAATCGAAACAAAAATTTCAGATCATCGATGTTAGTGGGAATAATTATTTATCCTGGTGCTTGGATATCAAATTACACCTTCAATGATTAGATCTTGTAAAAACCTTGGAGTGTGTAGATATCAAGGAGGCAAATAGGAAAGATGAGGCAAATGCTATGATTTTTATACGCCATCATCTTTCTGAGGATCTGAAAGATGAGTATATACAATTAGAAAGACCATCAGAAATATGGCAAAAACTCAAGGAGAGATTCGATCACACGAAAACAGTAATCCTACCACAAGCTCAATATGAGTGGCAGCATTTAAGACTGCAAGACTTTAAATCCGTTGCAGATTATAATTAGTATTATTTAAGATTGAGTCTCGTTTAGCACTATGTGGTATAAAAATGCAAGAATTTGATAAATTAGAGAAAATCTTTTCCTACTAATAGACAACAGTATAGACAAATCTTGTACTCAAACAGCAATATAGACAACACCAATTTAGAACAATTCAGAGTTGATCTCTGTCCTTCTTGCTGCAGAAAAAACTAATGAGTTGTTTTTGAAAAATCACGCTTTGCGACCCAGTGGGTCCCAAGCAGTGCCAGAAGCACATGCTATTAAACAAACGAACCGTTTCAAAGGTCATGGCCGAAAATTCTGGCGTGGTGCACGTAATAACAATTGGCACAATGGTCTACGTCCCCCAGGTGGACGTGAATATTTCCACAAAAATGATTATATGGCTAAACGAAGACAACCCGGTCATGGAAATCGTGACAAAGAGAAGCATGCTGAGAGTATTTGCAACAGGTGTGGGATGAATGGACAGTGGGCCAAAGTCTGCAGGACTGCCCAACACTTTGTAAATCTATATCAAAGTTCAAAGAAGAATAAAGGAAAGAGCATCCAGACGCATGCATTAGAAATAGAAAAGCCAAATGTTCTTCTTGAGGCCAATACAACTGAAATCATATCTGATCAAACTCCTAATCAGGATGCAAAGTCTCCTGAGTTGCAAGATTTTCTTATGGATATCGATTGATCGATGATCAAATACTATTAGTTTAATAGTTATTTTGAAATATGTTGTATATACGGTATATAGTCTTACCTCAGAAGTAAAATTCCCGAGGTTTAGATATTTTGTATTATAAATAAACTATATTTATATGTGTAATTTCCCTTGGATGATACATTCACAAGGTCGAACTTGTATTTTGCTATTCTAAATAATATATTGTAATTATCATCATTCGCACGTAATGTTATTATATAAGCATTAACTTTATATTATTTCATCAGGATATCGTGGGAAGTATCGACAAAATGGATTATTGTCTACTTGATAGTGCAACAACGCACACAATTCTGTCTAATAAAATATATTTCTTGAGTGTGACAATGTGCAAAGCACAAGTTAAAGCCATATCAGGTCCTGATGAAATTATAGATGGCTCCGGGAATGCAACACTTGTATTACCTAATGGTACCACGCTACACATCGAAAATGCATTATTATCCACTAAATCAAAAAGAAATTTATTGAGTTTTAAAGATGTGAGGCATAATGGGTATCACTTAGAAACTATTTTTTGAATATTCCAAGGAATATATATGTATCACATCGTATGATAGGAATAAAAAGACTATTCATGAAAAATTGAAGCAACGACTTCTGGAGTGTATCGTATCCCAATACGAGCTTTTGAATCCTACGCCACTATGTCATGGAAGCTGGTTAATCCAGATATATTTGGGTTATGGCATGATCGACTAGGTCACCCAGGAACAACGATGATGCGTAGAATTGCAGAACATACTAAAGGACATCCATTAAATAATGCAAAAATGTTGACGTCGAAAGATTATTTTTGTGAATCTTGTTCAAGGGGAAAACTCATTATAAGATCTTCTACAGAAAAGGTTGGTCATGAATCACCATCATTTTTACAAAGAATTCATGGCGATATTTGTGGACCAATACACCCTGCAAGTGGACCATTTAGATATTTTATGGTTTTAGTGGACGCATCTTGCAGATGGTCACATGTGTGTTTGTTATCCACACGTAACATAGCTTTTCCACGTCTGCTAGCACAAATTATTAAACTCCGTGCACATTTCCCTGATTATCCTATCAAAAGTATAAGGATGGATAATGCTGGAGAATTTACATAAAAAACTTTTGATGATTATTGTGCAACACTGGGAATTAATGTCGAGCACCCAGTACCATACGTTCATACTCAAAATGGATTAGCAGAATCTATGATTAAATGCATCCAAATTATTGCTCGTACGTTGTTGATGAGATCTAAGTTCACTAGTATAGCATGGGGCCATGTGGTATTACATGCATCAGCAATAATAAGATTACGCTCGACGGCTTATCACATCCATTCCCCAATGCAATTGACATTGGGCTTTGAACCAAATATTTCGCACCTACGTACATTTGGATGCGCTGTACATGTGCCAACTCCTCCACCTCAGAGGACAAAAATGGGTCCCCAGTGCCGACTTGGCATTTACGTTGGGTTTGATTCACCGTCAATTATCAGGTTCCTGAAACCAATGACGGGTGATTTATTCACCGCTAGATTTGCGGATTGTCATTTTGATGAGACAATATTTCCAACGATTGGTAAGGACAAAGACGTCCTGAATAATGCTAAATCAAAATCAATCGAAGATCTTACATGGTATGAACAACATTTATCTCATCTCGACCCTCGTACCTCTGAATGCGAAAATGAGGTCAATAAAATCATCAATCTACAAAATATTGCCAATAGACTCCCTGATGCATTTAATGATGCTAGTAGGGTCACAAAGTCCCATATTCCAGCTGTGAATGCTCCAGCTAGGATTAATATTCTCAATGAAAATGAAAAAATGGATGATGGTCCCCCAAGACAAAAACGGGAAAGACCAATTGGTTCAAAGGACTCTATTCCTCGAAAAAGGAAAAGGAAAATTAGACGAAACCACTAATCAAGTGGGTCCTTGTGAGCAAGCTCCAGATGAATCTGTAGAGCCTTATATATCAGAAAAGGAAATTGTAAATCCGGGGAACACCGAGAATTCCATAAGCTATTACAATGAAATATGGAAAAGAAAGTATATAAGCATTGATAATATTTTTGCATTCTCGGTTGCTCAAGAAATGAACCACGTTCAGTAATAGAATGTCGTCAGAGAAAAGATTGGCCTAAGTGGCAAGAAGTCATAAAATCTGAATTATCTTCCTTAGAGAAACGAAATGTATTCGGGCCAATTATTCAGATTTCGGATAATATAAAGCCTGTCGGACACAAATGGATATTCGTCCGTAGGAGAAATGAGAACAATGAGATTGTAAGGTATAAAGCTCGCCTTGTAGCTCAAGGATTTTCTCAACGGCCTGGAATTGATTATGATGAAACCTAATCATCAGTAATGGATACAATCACTTTCCGTTTACTTATTAGTATGGTTGTTCAAGAGAAATTAGACATACGTTTAATGGACGTGGTAACGGCATATCTATACGGTTCATTAGATTCTGATATTTATATGAAAATTCGCGATGAATTTAAAATAAGCAAACCCAACACTCCTCGTGAATTATACTCAGCCAAATTACAGAGATCATTATGGTCTTAACAATCTGGCCGCATGTGGTATCATAGATTGAGTGAATACCTTATCAGGGAAGGTTATAAAAATAATCAAATTTGCCCGTGCGTGTTTATTAAAAAAATCAGAATCCGGATTTGCTATTATTGCAGTTTATGTAGATGATATAAACCAAATTGGCACCCCTGAAGAGCTACAGAATGTTGCTGAATATCTAAAGAATGAATTTGAGGTCAAGAATCTTGGAAAAACTTAACTATGTCTTGGTCTCGAGCTTGAGCATAGAAACGACGGCATACTTATTCAATCAATTAGCATACACTCAGAGATTACTCAAAAGATTTAATATGGAGACTGTTCATTCCTTAAGTACACCTATGGTCGTACGCAGTCTAGATTAAAAAAAGGATCCCTTTTGACCTAAAGAACCCGATGAAGAAATTTTGGGTCCAGAAGTACCATATCTTAATGCAATCGGAGCATTATTGTATCTAGCACAATGCACTAGACCAGATATCTCTTTTGCAGCATTATTTTCCGTTACTCGAGATTAATTGGTTATGCCGATGCCGGATAAAGCTCGCTCTCAAACCGGATATTTATTTTGTTATAACGGTACAACTATATCTTGGCGTTCCACCAAACAGACATTGGTAGCTACTTCTTCAGATCACTCTGAAATTATAGCCCTTTATGAGGCCAGCAGAGAATGTTTTTGGCTAAGATCAGTTATAGCACATATAAGAAATACATGTCAATTAGATATTTATATACATATATCCCATCCGTATATACATATATAAATATATTAGATCCAATATTAGTAACTAGTTAATATTATTAATTAATAATATTGACACCATTAGTGTTTCTAATAAATATTTAATTATCTAATATCTATTTCACAACAATAAATATATATATATATATATATATATATATACATATACATATATATATATATATATATATATACATATAC
>NW_012192835.1:934194-1000421 GCF_000504015.1 Erythranthe guttata
GGTATGGAAAAAAAAATTTCTTTTTGTTTAAAATTCAGTTGTAGGAAAACTCCCCATCATTTTGATTTGGCTAAATTAAAACATAAAATTAGACCACTTCTAACTACTACTACTAAAAATAATAAGAATAATAATTTATTTATATATATATATATATATATATATATATATACATGGGTGTCAAAATCATACGATTTACGATTCAAATTGTTGAATAACTCGTAAATTTTAAAAAAAACGTCGGATTTACATTCGATTTGGAGGCCTTTTCGGTTCGAGGCAATGTGGGCATGTAGGAATGACTGCGAGGAGATTGTGCAACGTGTGTGGGACTCGGCGGACAGACTGGATGATATCACGGAACTGCTGCAACAGATGACTGACCGTAAAATGGCACTGATGCAACAGAACAAGCCTACGGTTAATGCACCCGATAAAGAAATCAAAGTGGTTACGCAGCAAATTAATGAGCTTAGAGGAATGAGAAAGTCGACGGCGATCAGGGACGAGTGTTGCGAGCTCCACGGCCGCTTGGAGAAGTTGATCGGTGATAAAGATATGTACTGGAGTAAAATTCCAGGCACAAGTTCAAAACACATTCAAATACAAATAATCCATAATACAAACATGATACAACACGTTACGTGTAGATATAATTACAACTATATATTTGACGCATGTACCATATGCTTTTTACGTGGTACCATCAAAATCAACGAAGAGTTCCGATCGGCTTTTTGTACGTGTACCACTTTGCCACGAGAAGAAACACCCCGAGATTCAGCACACTCAGCACCGCCAACAACCAGTAAAAATAATGGAGGTGGCCGTAGTTAAGATTATCCGGTATCCACCCCAATTTCCCGTTCCGAGTACTAACTTTGGTAACTATGGTCACAAGCAAAGTACTCAAATAACTGCCAAGCGCCACAGTCGTGAGCTGAAGAGCAGAGCACAAGCTCCTCATCGCATCGGGTGCTTGCTCGTAAAAAAACTCGAGCTGTCCAATAAACATGAACACTTCTGCACATCCTATAATGAAGTAATGAGGCACCTGCCAGAAAATAGACATTGGTATCTGTTCGAGTTCGTAGTAGTTGTGCCGTTTTACGTATCTGAGCCGAACGAGTTCGAGTATTCCAGCCGAGAGCATCGAGAAAATGGAGATGAAAAGACCGGTCCCCATTCTTTGGAGCTGAGTGAGTCCGTTCTTGTGGCCGGTGAACTTTCTTGCAAACGGGACTATGACTCTGTCATAAATGGGTACCCAGAAGATGACGCTGAGTGTGTCGAATATGCTGAGAGATGCTGCCGGGATTTCGAAGCTGGATTTGCCTAAGTGGGCGTCCATCGTTAGACCTTGTAGTACGAATAACGTGCCCATTTGGCCGTAGACCGTTGCGAAAATTATCCCGGTTGCCCATATGGGAAGGAGTCGTATGATGGCTTTGAGTTCCTCCACTTGGGTTACCGTGCAGAGCTTCCATGGATTAATTGGAGCTTTTTTGACGTCCGGTTGTGTGTCTACTGCAGCTTTGTCGAAGAATCTGCATTGCCCAGCCAGAGATAAATTTACTCACTTAAAAACATAGATGCTTCATTAGCAATTATCCCGGAAAAAAAAAAAACAATAACCAACGAGAAACGTAAGCATGTTAGTAAAAAAATATTTACGCAAGATTGTTAGTGTGTTCAATCTTGCGGCTCCCTTTGATCGCAGACTCCGCATCGAGGGTTTCATACAAGAGAGATTTGTCGGCAGGAACTTGAACATTATACTTCCTGAAAGACGCAATCACAACTTGACATATCCTCGTGAGAGGACTCCCCCCCGGTTTCTGATTGCGGTACAATCTAGTCCCCGAAAAGAAAAACACGACAGCTATTGCCATTGCGACAGCTGGAATTCCGAAACCCCACTGCCAGCCTACATGCATTTGGATATACACAAGAACGGAAGCAGCAATTAGTGCACCGATGTTTATTACGAAGTAGAACCAATTAAAGAAAGAACTCTTGTGGTTCTTTTCTAACTCGTCCGTGTCGTCAAACTGGTCCGCCCCGAATGAGGAGACGCAGGGTTTGATACCGCCGGTTCCGAGGGCGATTAGGTAAAGTGCCACGAAACAAACTGCGGCTTGTCCGCTTGTTGCGTGGCATGTGTTTTTATCGATGCAGGTCGGTTTTAGGCCGGGGATTGATGCTGATAATGTCAACAGTGTCATTCCCTGAAATAATATTGCAAATATTCAGATTCGTTTCTCGAATTTTGTTTCGATGAGAAACTTACAAGTGTTTCATATTACATCTCATGTAACAAGGATTTCTCGAATAAGAGTGGTTTCATTAAAACAATGACTGCGGGAGTGACAACAAAAACGATATCCTTTCGAGTTTCATTCAAGATTATTCAAATTCATGCAACTCAAATCAAACAAGTAAGCAAACTGGATGAAATTCCTCAGCTAACTTGTTCATTTAATATATGGGTACTACCCTGAGGCAATGTCAAATTACGAAAAAAAAATCTCATGTCTGGGTAATTACAACAACCCCTCAACTATGAATCTTCTTACACGTCCACCCTTATGGTGTCAAATTCAATAGAAATTTCTAGATTCCGTGGAATATTCTCTAGTTTGTACTCGTTTTGTACAAAAATACAGTTTCTGATGCAGCATAATCTAATATTTACAAAATATCAAGCCAAGAGACGCATTTTATGATCATCTTGTTTCAAAATGTGGAGGAGCTCAAACAGGGTAAAACGGGTACAAACTGAAGAATATTCCATATAATCTAAAAGATTCCACTAAATTTGACAACCGCAATGATGGACGTGCAAGAAGATTCATAGTTTAGGGGTGGTTGTAATTACTCAAACAGGAGGGATTTTTTCGTAATTTAACCCTACCTCAAGGATTGCCGTAATTTACCCTTTAACATATATATAGCAGGTTCATAGCAGTTCATAGCAAAACAGAGAAAACTTACAATGACATAAAGGATTGAGAAAGAAGCAATTGTCCAATATCTTCCGAGATATGCATCGGCGACAAAGGCTCCGATAAGCGGTGTGATGTAGCAAGTACCCGCCCAATTGGAGACATTGTTCGAAGCAGTGGTGCTGTGTTGGTTCAGCCTCTCCTTGAAATAAACAACCAGATTCGAACTCATCCCGTAGAACGCCAATCTTTCGCAGCACTCGTTCCCTTTCATCACAAACACATTCAACAAACATATTCAATCACTAACCGCAAAATCCTACTCCCCGAATACCATAAATCCAAATACCGTAATCAGACCATCGAATGCCCATCTCAACCAAAAGTTTAAGCTATTAGTGAAACATATTATTTAATATTAATATCTTCAATACAGACAACATAATATATCGGGAAAAAATACCTAAAATGTAAGGACAGGCTTTCCATGTTCCAGTTCGAGTCTTGTTTGCAGGGTTGTTTTGGTAATCTACAGTCCCATCCTTAGTGTATAAATCATCTTCCTCCGCCATAGCTTCAATACCAATATGCACTGATATCAGTTACCTAACTATATATCTTTTGGTGTATGTATTCTCTCACTCCACACCCCTGAATCTGCAATATGTTGTTAAAATCAAGAATTTCTTAATCAAGAGAGAGAGAGAGAGACGGATAAATAACAAACGGACAATAAGAAAAGGTCCAAGAAAAGAGAATTAACAATCTTGCCGAACACAGAATCTCTATTAACTAAATGACCCAATAAAAAAATGAATCGGCAACAAGCTGTTACAGCGAAAAATGACAAGAAAGAAGATATTACCACAGACCCAGACCAAAATTAAGAATTATCTTAATATGAAGAGAGAACAAGGTGTTGTCTGGCAGGCAGCACTTTGATGAGAGAGAGAAGCTAGAGAGAGAGAGAGAGAGTGTACAATTTTGAGTTGATAATACTCAGAGCAGTTGACTTGTTTGAAGAAATGACCGAGAGAAAGGATTTGTAAGTAGTCAACAAAAGCATGTAAATAAATGTCATGGGAAGTGTGGAAAGGAGAAACCAAAGGCACTCCTCACCAGCTGGAGCGTTTGTCTGAATCTTTTTTTGGTGGGGCCCAGCCGGCGATGTTTCTTTATCATTATTTATTACACATTACATCAATTTGCTTTTGAGTCAATGTAAACAACAAAGTCTTGCCCATGATTGATAATACCATGGAATATTAGCTTATGTATCTCTAAGAGCATCATTTTAGTAGTTTAAAATGGGGTCCACATGCATCAATTTCAATTTATTCACTAACTCAAAGATGGAATCCACTTTTATTCCTCCCTAAATTAAAAAATCTCTAATCTCCCTACAAATTTGTCCATGTATATTAAATTACTGCTTTGATTTTTTCCATCATTAATACACTTTTCGTATTCTCTTTCCAAGTCATTCTGCAAAGACAAACAAGTAACCATAAATTAAACAAAAAATTGAACAGCATAACAACTATTGTATGGATATACCAAAATAAAACATCAATACGTATACAAAACACATAATTGAGAGACTTTATAGTTTAAATGTAAACTGAAAATAGGAGTTATAACATGAATGTATAACTAGTATTCGCAATATGGGTAGAAACACCTTGTAAACTGAAAGGATCAATTGTAACATGAATACATAACTAGTATTTAATTTGTATAACATCATTCAAGTTCGCCTATAGATGAATGATGGTAAAATACCACGTACCATCCATGATGCACCGAAAGTATCCTGTAATTTTCGATACAATAACAGTATAAAAAATATCAATACTATAAAATACGGTTGGTACACGGTATTGAGTCAAAGTTTTTGCAACTGTATCACATACACGCCTAATTTATAGCACTATGAAGTTAAAAATTAGGGGTAATATGAGAGAGCACCTCAAATTAAACTATAATCAATATAAGTCACAACCATAAATTGAATGTTCTAAGCCCATATTTTAGAAAAAAAAAATGGACACACCCCCCTTGAGAATATGATAAACTCATTATACCCTTGTTCTCTTCTCTTCTTTATCGTTTTGTATTTATCTTCTCATTTTTAATAGGTTTTATGTCACATTTATCTCCTCTCTCTCTCATGTCCCTTTGGTGCTTTCTCTTTGGTGTTTAGATTTCTTGGTTGTTTCAATATGTCTCCCACATCACTTTGTTTTTGCGACGAAAGCTTTGATTTGGTGGATATAATCTCGGTCGCGGCTTCTACTTTTCAATGACGGCGTTGAGCAATTCATTTGCTCCATCCGTCAAATGTAAAGATATATCTAGTGTTTTCTTGGTCCTTACAAGATTTTCACTTGGTTTGGATCTGATTTGCTACTATTTTCAACATGTTACAGGTCACTGGCCACGTTCTTAGGCTGCTCGGACTGCCTGGAAGCGCGCCCTAGGGTTCTAAACGACAGATCTAGGTTTTCCAAAAGGGGTAGATGACTGTGGTTGTTTGTAGTTGACTATAGTTGTCTATGGTTGACTATAGTTGTCTGGCGGGGCGCGTTAAGGTTCTAGGGTGAATATAGATGCTATACCTGGTTATTTATACTAAGTGAATTTGAACCATAGTAGATATACACATAATCACACACACTCATGTGTATTGTGCTTTATGGCCTATGGGTGATTATTTAATCAAATCTACGATTCAAATCCACCATGTGTAAATATTCAGGTGTAAAATCTAACTCCCCGCAAAACCTATACCCATTGCCATTCCTAGGAACCACATGAAACTCTATGCAACAGCCGGTTATTAACACCGGATGATTGTTAGCCGTAGAACTACACAAAATCACACACACTCATGTGTATGTGTGCTTACTAGATGGTTATTTAACCTCATGTACGATTAACAAATGCCCGATGTAGCATATAACTTCCCCTGAACCACGGTGAAAGAAGGATAATTACGAGGTTCTTTATTTGTTTTTTACATCAAGGGATGCAAAGCAATGACGGCATTATATTGTTCAATACAAAGATGAAATGAAACACCAAGAATTTTGATAGAGTTGCACCAAGTTTTATATTTACAAAGAAAACATCTTATTTCATAATACCTAAATTATGTAGTTCATTACCCAGCCATACTTTCCAACCAACAACCAAAACATAATTCCAATTGTCACAAATTAATAATTTACAAAATGAAATTCGAAGAAACTTTCCTTAATTCATAATTGTCAAACTTGTCTTCTTTTCAATAATCAGCGCAGAGTCCCGACAGCCTTCTTGTAAGTATACCTCTTCGCTGCCACAACATAAGCTCCCAAGTTGATCAAACTCAAAACAGCCAAAAGCCAGAAGAAATAATGGAGTTTTCCATGGTTCAAGTTATCGGCTATCCACCCGGGCTTACCGTTCCTAGTACTAACTTCCGTCACAATAGTCACCAAAAAAGCGCTCAAGTAATTCCCGAGCGCAGTCGTTGTCAGCGACAAAGCCGCGCACAAACTCCTCATCGAATCCGGCGCCTGCTCGTAAAAAAACTCAATCTGCCCTATGTACATAAACACCTCCGCGCAGCCAATAATGAAGTACTGCGGAACCTGCCAGAACACGGATATCGGCGCCTCTTTCACGTCGTAGCTATCGTGCCTTTTCACTATATTGAGCCTAACTATCTCCAATACTGCGGCGGACACCATCGCGAAGATCGATATGAAGAGGCCTATTCCCATGCGCTGGAGCTGAGTGAGCCCGTTTTTGTGGCCGGTGAATTTTCTGGTGATCGGGATTATGAGTTGGTCGTAGATCGGTACCCAGACAATGACGCTGAGTGTGTCGAAAATGCTGAGGGAGGCTTCGGGGATTTTGAAGGTGGTGTTGCCTAATCGGGTGTTCATGTACTCTGCTTGGAGTAGGAATAAGTTGCCCATTTGGCCGTAGACCGCGCTGAATATTATGCCGGTTGCCCAAACGGGGAGCAATTTTATGATCGCTTTTAGCTCCTCTACTTGTGTCACTGTGCACAGCCTCCATGGATTTATTGATTCTTTGTTGTAGTCCGATTGTACCTCGACTGCTGCCTTGTCGAAAAAACTGAGGATTTCGTAATGTTAGTTGTACTCAAGAATCATGGCTATCAGAAAATCATTCGAATATATAAAACGAAATGAAAAATAGCATGCGTTATTCGCTTCTTTTGGAATAAAATTCAAGAATTTATTGCATTTAGTAACCATGTGTTATATCGAATTACTAGAATAAAATCCTCCAATAATAAAATATTGTTAGCGCACAACCCCTAAATGGTGAGTTTTTAGAAAGAAATTGCTAATAAAATTGTAACAAGGGGATTTTTGCTAATATTTATAACACGAGAACATTTGTAACAATTAGAGTAAACACAAGGGTGTTGATTATATTGTAACAAACCCAAAAAGTAAAACTTCTCACTACGGTATTGAATTCATGAAGGAATTACAAGTAGTGATTTCAACCGGGGGTGGGAATTGGCCTAGACCGATCGGATCGAAATAAGCAAGTCCGGAAAAATTCAGATTGTTTTCTGAAGTAAAAAAATAAGTCCAATTCAGTTTGAAAAAAAATCGGAAACTGGAACGTAACAATCCGTTCCAAAATTGGAAATTTTTGGATTGCTATAGCGGGATTTGGAAGATGCATAATAATATTCATATTATAAGTGCAATTTTCGGAAAAAAAAAAAAAAAAGGAATTTTTGGAATTATTTTTGAAAACTAAAATCAGATTGGATTTTTTCAATTTGGAATGTAAAGTAATTTTGTTCCAAAATCGGAAAAATTCGGACCAGAATGAATATCGAAAACTCCATTCCAATTTTCACCTAGTTGCGACCTTGTGAAATGATTTCTATACCAATTTTGTTTTTACACACACACACACACATATATATATATATACACATATATATATATATATATATATATATATATATATATATATATATATATATATATATATATATATATATATATATGAAATGCTAAATCTCACACTAAAATTAAATTACTGAATCACGCATACAATTAATTTTTTTTATCTCTCTGAATTTCTCTACCCAAAATTTGTTTCTCTTATATATATATATATATATATATATATATATATATATATATATATTATAGTAATGCCCATTAATTAAGTTATAACTAACTCAAGCATCAATTGGTTCATGCAATTATATTTACTAAATTTCAACAAAATCAGCCACACATACCGGAATTCAGTTGTATGGTCAAGTTTGCGGCTGCCAACGATAGCAGCAGCCTCCGCATCAGAAGTCTCGAACAAAAGAGACTTATCCTCCGGCACCGCAACGCGTCGTTTCCTCAAAGAAGCCACCACCACCTGGCACAGTCGGGTGAGTGGGCTGCCACCCGGTTTCTGATTACGATACAAACGCGTGCCCGAGAAGAAAAACCCAACGGCCACAGCCATAGCCACCGCAGGCACGCCGAACCCCCATCCCCAGCCGATGTTCACTTGGATCCACACGAGGACCGAAGATGCAACGAGCGCACCGATGTTGATTGAAAAGTAGAACCAATTGAAGAAAGAGCTCTTGTGCCCCTTTTCAACCTCATCTGCATCGTCGAATTGATCGGCACCGTATGAGGAAACGCACGGCTTGATGCCGCCGGTTCCGAATGCCACAAGGTACAATGCGACGTAACACACTGCAATTTGGGGATTGGTTGCAGTGCATTCGTCTTTCTTGTGACACGTCGGCCTCAGGCCCGGGACTGAGGCCGATAGTGTCAATAGTGTCATTCCCTAACGAAATAGAACAAAATGCGTATAAGAAAATATATTAAGACAATAAAATCAACTAAGATAAGATTAAACAATTTTATAAAAACCACCATTATATTTTTAGATCATAGGAGGTTCGATAAATAATTTGCAAATAATCAAGATCAAGGCTATTTGTTCCACAATTTCAGGCCGGCTGAAAAAACTTAAGATTAAATTACAAAAGTCAGTAGAATCCCATCAGGTATTCATAATTACCAAAAAGTCCCTCTAACGGTTGACCATGATTCTTAGAAGAAAAATGTGTAAAGTTTATAATGCCCTTAATTTAAATAAAATTTTAAAAATTTGTAAAATTACCAAAAACCCCTCCAGTATCGTTAGTTAGTAAATGAATATTACAGTTTACCACTTCATGAAATAATATTATTACAGTTACCCTGAGGGTAAAATCAGTATTTTTGAGGAATATTCCATGAATTAAAAAAGATTCCATCAAATTTCACACCGTAAGGTGACGGTTTAAGAAGACAACAAACTTTAGTGGGTTTTTTTTATTGATAATTATGAATACGTGAAGGGTATTTTTGTAATTTAACAAACGTTCAGGGTGTTTCTCGTAATTTACCCATTATTTAGTCAATCATGCCCAATGTTACCGTACCATCCAGACGAGGCCTTAGGATCGGAAAACATACCATGACATAGATGATAGAGAAGCTGGCAATAGTCCGGTATCGTCCGAGATATGCATCGGCAAGAAATGCTCCGAGCAACGGCGTGACATAGCAAGTACCCGACCAAATCGACAGATTTTTCGAAGCAGAAGCACTGTGTTGATTAAGCTGATTGGTGAAATAAAGCAAGAGATTCGAGCTCATTCCATAGTAGGCCAATCTTTCGCAACATTCGTTTCCTGCATGCAAACAGAGAAATCACAATTTCAAGAAATTGGAACGTACATATAATTATCGGAAATTTTATGAGAACTTTCCCGAAAAGACAAATAATAGGTACCAAGAATAAAGGGGCAGGCCTTCCAAGTTCCCGTTTTATTCCTATCGGCGGGATCGTTCTTGTAGTCCACCGTCCCGTCTTTCGTGTAGTTATCCTCCTCTGCCATTATCACTTCAAGAACCACCGTTTATGCGTATGTATATATGAAGTAATTATATAAAGCCCTGGCAATAATGGAACAACTGTTTGTTAGCAACACGAGCAAATTATTAGTTCGAAACCAAAAAGTCGTAGAATTACTATAAAAAGGAAAGACAAGTAGGTGTGGTAATACATAAATAGAAATTTTTGCTAGCTTAGATGCCATGCCATATTCTGTTGAAAGGAATATACAATATAGGCTTTTTTAGTTGCATACGACAGCTGCGATACAAGTTGCACTGAAAGTTACACGGCTTACATCTTATTATTTATTCGAGGATTGCGTGTAATGTTTCGATCGAATTTGCTCTATTATTGAAATAATTGACCAGCATAAGTTACTCCCTCGGCAAAAAAAATTTATTTGTCATTTTTCCAATTTGGGTTCTTATATTATTTGTCATTATAAGAGTTTCGATACGTCCTTGATATATTTTTAACTATTTTTTTTTTATCATTTATTGTTATTATTGTATAGAGAGAAATATATTGATGGGGCTAAAGATAGGTTCACCTATCAATTTGTGTCTAGTGATAATGATTGTATGAAGGGTTGGGGAAATATAATGTTGAGTTTCTATTAAAAATATTGGCTATTTAACCATTGTTTTTAGTCAATGTGCATAAACATTCGGATTGAATTTAAGGGATTTGATTTGGAGAGAGGGTTTTTCGAAATGAAGGAAGTATTATCCTCCCCGGAAACAAAAGAACATAGTGTTATTATACGAGAATATAGATTAAACCAGTGCACATATATGATTGACTGCTCCTTCATTACCAAAAAAAAAATAATAATAATAATACTTTTGTCCCTTTTGAAAAAATAAAAAAGAAAAAGAAAAGCTTTCTTCCTTTTTCTTAACCTAGAATTCAACAACCAAAACATATATATCGTTTTGTAGATTATATAGATCTCATGAAAATCATAAAGTATATGAATGAAAATACTAATTATAAAAAATAAAAATATCTTCTTCGTTTCCTCTAAAATCTCTAAAGCATAAAAGATCTTTCGAAAAGCTCGAAAACAAGAAGAAGAAAAAACTAACCTTAATTCATTTCTTGAGTTTTGTTCACTGCAAGACTTTCTTATCAATTTATATATACGAAGAAATGGTTTGAACTTTGAATGTAGACAAAAATTTCAATCACCCGTATATGTGGTAAAGTGACTATTAATAGTCAAAATTCTGAATAATCCCTTGTAATAAATAGGAGTTGATTTTGTGTAATCTTATTTTTAATGCAAAACAACGTACGCAGTTAATGAGACTATGACATTTTTGTTAACATGATTTTGTATTCATATATAGATCTATTACTTGTTTTAATTATATTACAGAAATATATATCTACCAAGTTTGACCAACTTGCAAAAAGTTGGGAGTATTCTAATTCTCCTCGTTTTCTGTCCTGGTTCGGTATGGTTAGTTTAAGGTTATATTAAGAGATTAAATTCTGAGTGAATCGGTCTATATTTAATATAAATCGAATTCCATCAATTTTTTGACATGTGCCACTCTTTAGTTTTAACTCTTAATAAATCACGCTGATTATAATTAGGGTTGGAGGGTTTATGGGTTCTGCTGAGTTTTCCTTTTCCTTTTTTTCTTTTCAATATTAGAATCTAATTATATTTTTATTTAAACTATTCACGTGTAAATCATCCTATGATATCCGATTTTCCTATTAAAACAGACAATCCGATCTAATTTTGCACCCTTAAATTAAATATATATTTTCATGTTTGACCAAATTGTATCAAGTTGGTTTGTAATTCTCCTCATTTCCCATACTGGTTTGGTATGGCTAGTTATATATGGGATTTATTATTATATCCTACACATGATCAATTTTACATTATAATAACGGGTTATTTGATAAACATCCCTATTGAAATTTGACTTCCTTTTTCATAAATTATTTATTTGTAACTGATATTTAACTTAAATCCAATGGACTTAAAAAATTATATATATCCCCATTAATAAGTATAATTATTTAAAATAAAAAATACGGTAAATTGATGCAAAAATATCTCTCAAAATCAAATTACCGAAATATCCTCCCAATAATTATCCCCCAAATCACGCTCGAAATCCACTTCGGCATCATCGTTGTCCTTTGTTTTCAGCAGTCTCATCCAAACAATGGATACTGTTCTTGGTAAAATCTGAGAACATAAACGAAAACCGTTATTTTTTCTTTTTTGGTGTTTTTGAAATTGCAAAATGGTATGTGGTTTTGAAGTCTGCACGCATCCTAAATATATTATTTGGTTTATGGGTTTTTTTAAACCACTTAATGCTATGAGTTTTGAAATACTTAATGATGTGTAGATTGTTATGTAGTTTGCAGGGTTTATACTATGTTACATCGAGTGAAATATACCGGGTAGATCTTTACTGTTTATATACACACAAACACATATACACTAACATTGGTGTGTGTAGATCAACGGTAAAAAATCACCCGGTGTAACATTCACCGGGTGTAGGATAGAAATAACCTAGTTTGCAGCTGTGTGGGTTGTTTTGTTGCTTGTATTAATGTTAATTGGTGGGGTGTATGGATATACACTAGTAGAAAATTTACTTTTTATTACGAAATTTTTTGCTACTATCAAAAGTCGTAACAAAAGAGACTTTTTATTGCCGGACAATTTTGAAGTCGTAGTAAATATTAGGATTTACCGTAGCAAAAAAGTATTTGGTATGGCCATTTGTCGTAGCAAAGGTTTTGTCACGCTCGTATATACTACGGGGCAAATTCTTAGCAAATGCATAGCAAAAGTTTTTTTACTACGAATTTGATACCTTTTGGTATGGTTAATGATCGTAGTAAAAAGTCATTTTTTCTATATTATAGTATATATGCACAATAAAATCTGCACATATGCATAAAATATTATGTGGTGTATGGAATCTTTTGTAAACCACATAAATGTGGTTTACACACAATGTGGTGGTGTTGCTACTTGTTGAGTGTGTATTTTACAATCAATGTATACTTTCTTACGATGACTTTTGTATACTCTTATTGATTTAATGTTGCTTAATGAGTGGTTCCTTGTATTTTAGGTACAACATGACGATTTGGAAGTTTCAAGGACGAAACGAGCCAAAAAAAAAGGTCAAAAACGGGCAAAAACGGAAGAAAACAAAATTTGCTGAAAAATGCCCGCGCGGCCGTGCCAAATTTAGCCTATTTTTGGCACGGCCGTGCCAACTGCAGAAGTTGGGTAGTTTCGGCGATTCTCGTGCGGCCGTGTGAGATTTTGACTGATTTTCGCACGGCCGCACCAAAACACGCTAGAGACAATTTTGGACTTTTAATCACACAAGGAAATCTAGAATCATCTACCAAGTTGGGACATCTATTTAAGGGCAAACCAAGTACGAATTAAAGAACTTTTTTAATACAAAGCGAGAGGAGCGAGAGAACGAAGAATCGAAGACGGAGAATTGACAAATCTTCATCACAATTCTTCCTTTATCTATCTTTTCTTAATCTATGTCTTTTTATATTTTTATTATGTTTTTCGTAGAGAACATGAGTAGCTAAGTTTTTAATCTAGGATTTTGTTGGAACCCTATGTGGGGATGGTGAACTCGTTTTCTTGAGATTATGCAATTATGATTTTATGATTATTTCTTCTACTTGTTATGATTGTTAGTGCATGAACCTGACCAATTTATGTGCTTTATCTGTGATTGTTGAGATTGACTCGACAGAGCTATTTTGATAATTAGACGGTAAGTATAAAAACCTTCGAGTAGTTTTCACTGGATGAGTGTGTCAATTGCATGTGGTGTCGTAGACATACATATATCACCTTAGGTAGCTATTTACGGGACTTGTTAGTTAATGCTTTATTCATAATTTGTTTGCATAGACATATAGTGAACCGTTTATGAATAATAGACTTATAATACAGTTTATGAATAATAGACTTATAATACACGCGACAGCGGGTTATAAGTAAATTAGTGTCTCCGGTTAATAATCATGAATCATATATTTCATAATTGAGGGGTTTTGGGTGAGCAATTCTTGCATAGGGGGAAGATAAAACCCTAGGTCCGTTTTTATTGATATTTTCTCGTGTTTATTTGCTTTCATAATTAGTTTAATTATTTAGTTGAATAAATTGACAAACTTGCGTAGGCTGGATAAAAATCATAGTTGGTAGAATTTGGTACTTAGGATTAGGTAATTTGAGTATTCCCTGTGGGATCGACATCCGACTCTCACGAGTACACTTTTACTATTTGTTTGTGATACGTGCACTTGTGTGTTAGGTATTTAGCCCCAACTAGTTTTTGGCGCCGTTGCCGGGGAACACGGCTAAATTATCTATTTATCCTAATATTAAATTTGAGCAACTTTTCTTACTTCAGTCGTTTTGTTTATTTTATTTTATTATTTTATTTGTTTATTTTATTTTTATTATTTTTGTGTTAGGTACTTTTTATGCGAAGAGGACACGACACGAACTTGTTACCTCTTGATCCCGAAATTGAGCGAACATTTAGGCACGCCAGGAGAAATCAACGGTTAGCTCAAAACGTTCCCGCAACAATGGAAGAAGAGATTAATCGTAGGGGAGATGACCAAGGGCGCCTACCAAATGCAGCAGGAAATAGCGCACTGCCCAAAGTTCTCGTGTCTGCCCGACGATGGGTTACCGCCCGATCTTCGTTTATTGATGATTGAGGATTGTGCCACCACGCTAAAAGAGCAGTTACGCGATAAACAAGGTGACGAGTGGCTGAAAGTTGCTCATGTGCCTCGCCTGTTTCTCATTTCAACAACTTTTTTTATTTAATTCATACTTCATTGGTTATAATAATTTATGTAAGGGCATCGATTTCTTCTTCTTCTTCTTACTTCTTTTGTTAGTGTTATCGTTCGAGTTGGGTCTTACTTCATTAGTTATTAAGAAGCAATTTTTTTTTTATGTATTCAAGTTTTATTGCAGGTACGGCGACAATTGAAGTTTCATTCAAGGATTGTTGTACAAGCTGCCCGAAATATCCCCGAGCATAGTGTTGAACGCTTCGTAATATAATTTTATCGTATCAACATTCAAGAACATTAGATTCGGCCCTTCTCAGAATTTTAATGTTTATTATTTATTTCAATGTTTTAGTACTATCTTATTCAGCTTACTCTACTTTAGTTAATTTGAGTGATCAAGTCCTTCAAACTCAATGCAGAGCTAATCTATCCTTCTGTGCTTCTCCTTTATTTTTTATTTATTTTTACTACAATCTTACTACAATGAAATTCTCCTTTATACTATTTTTTTTTAAGATCAAATAATATGAAGGGTGGAATTAAGGAAATTTAGGGACGGGATTCAATCGGCGCTCGTGCGCACGGAGCAGAGAAGTAATTCTTGGTTCATGTCAACGTGCTAGTTCACTTTATGCACTGTTAGTTTCCTTTCTTCCTAACTCTTTCACCTATTATTTTTTCCTTCTTTACATTATCATTTTATTGATACTTGATGGACTAAATATAAATATGCCGACTTCAACCTTTTATTATCACGCACTACACTAAAAATTCTTTTGAGGGACAACACCTATTTTTCACATAGTTAGGCAAAAAATGTTGTCACTATGCTCGTCACTAATGGGATGTCGCTAATGTTCTATAGTGACAATAAGTAAGGATTAAGTGACGATAAAAAGAGCTATTAGTGACAAAGAAAATATATATTATTTCTTAATGTATGCATTAAGTTACAACTTTTGCATTTGTCACACCCGAACTGGTGTTCAACTAACCTCACCACTCAAAGTAGGATCTAGAACATTGATCGAATCTTGTTTTGGTTCGTTTTGTACTTCGGGTGTTGACTCTTAGACTTGTGGTTTCTAATATAATTCTCTTCAAGAAACTTTTCGTTTGTGGACAATTACTCGCATTTTCTAAGGTTTATAAAAGTAAACCTCCTCTCGTTCCTTTAGGATAGCCAATAAAGAATCACACATTCGTCCTAGATCCCAGCTTTGTCGGCGTTCTCCTTTAGCAAATGTGTTGGGTAGCCCTACACGCGACCGTGGTCCAATTTGGCTTGTATCCTAATTAACCACAATTGAACAGAAGTGTTGGGTAATGGGTTAGAAGGTGCTCGATTTAAGAGATATATATAGCAGTTTCTAAGGCCTCCCCAAAAGGAAATATGTAAGGACGAGAAACTCATCATAGACCTAACCATTTCTAAAAGAGTTTATATTGCTTCTCTCGCCAACTCCATTTTTTTTGTGGTGTATCTGACGTTGACAACTAGGATGGTATTCCTTATTCAATAAAGTATTTTCAAAATGTGCATGCGCGATAGTTGCTATCTCGTTCCGAACAAAGGGACCTGGTGTGTTTATTTAAATACATCTCTAACTGGGCTTTAAGTTCTTGCATTTCTCTTGTCTCAGTTTTTTATGCATTAGATGAATGATAAATGACAAATGGCAAATAGGGACATGACAAGGGACTTAAATGTATATTGATGCACACAAAAAACAGTATTTCAAATAAATTCATCCCCATGTCTTTAGTCTAAAATACCTTCCATAATATAATTTTTATCAATTCCATCCATTACACTCTAAATTCCTCAATATTACACATTGACCCCGGATTTAAACAAATATATCACATTAACACCAATTTTATTAATTTTTTTCTGAATTTTTTTTTCCGGCAAGATTCCGGCGTTGATTTTTTTTTTTTTTTTTTTTTCTGAATTTTTTTCCGACCGATCTCCTGCGTTGACTTTTTTTTTGATTTTTTTCTTACAAAAATTATTTTAATTAATATTATTGCCTTGGCTGCTAAATTACTGTCTCAGACAGTAATTTTAGTGTTTGGGACAACAATATTATGAAGGGGCCATTTGATATACACCCCTAGAATGGAAAATATATAGGGATAAGTCCACCCCTAAAATTCTTTCTTTGAGATAACCCCCTAGATAGGCAAAAGTACTATTGTGCCCTTATTTGTAATTTTCGTCCAACTGCATTCAGCATTTCTCCAACTGCATTCAGCCCAATAGGAAACTGCATTCAGCATTCCTCCAACTGCATTCAGCACAATAGGAAACTGCATTCAGCATTTTTGGACCTGCATTTATCGTTTTTCAGATTTTTCAATAAAATATTATAAATTTTTATTTTTTTATTATTTTTTTTAAATTACTTTTAATTATTATTTTATTTATTATTTTTTAATTTTTTAATTTTTTTAATTTTTTAAATTTTTTAATTTTTTTAATTTTTTTAATTTTTCATTTTTTTAATTTTTTTGTTTTGTTAATTTTTTTTTTTTATTTTTAAAATTTCTTTTTAATAAATTTCCTGTACATAAATTGACTACAAATGACTATAGTATAGTACATGTTCAATAGTCACGTATACTTATATATAATCATGTACATTTTTTTTCCTCCAAAGTTATATGTACCGACACCAACAACAAAAATCACAATTTAAATCTTGATATTATAAATCAACTTGTACAAATATAGATCGAAATACACAATTACATGCATATGTTCTTCAACAAAGAACAAATCATCATAATCAATTAGTACCGAACAAAAAATTGGATATACACAATCATCAAAATCACTATACATCAGAAAAAACACATAGTTTATATATAACTATATATTACTACATGTTACGACATGTGACTAAATATGACTATATATTACTACATGTTACGACATGTGACTATATATGACTATATGTATATGACTACATGTAACTATATATGACTACATATTACTACATGTTACGACATGTGACTATATATGACTATATGTATATGACCACATGTGACTATATATGACTATATATATATGACCACATGTGACTATATATGACTACATGTATATGACCACATGTGACTATATGAGTATAGTCATATATAGTGTAGTTTGTGGTATATAGCTTCAAATCCCACTTTTCAGTACGACAACAACCCCGATCTCTCGACAAAACTTATTACATAGAGGTTGTCAAACACGAAGACCTGTGACAAAAAAATCAAGTTCAGTTTAAATATTTACATTATATATTAATTTATAACCAATAAATACAGATCAAAATAACAATCACATGCATATGTTACTATATGTTACTATATATTACTACACATTATTATATAGAACAATAGTAATTTGTAGTTTGACTATATTTTCCAAATTCATCTACAGCTTCAATCAAAATTTGGACACCTTCAAAGAAAAGACCAATGGTTTCCATTAATTTACAATTTCAAACTCAGGAAAACACAAATTAACAAAAGACTACTAATAATTAAATTGATTAACACAAAATTGATGGGAAGAAAGAGAGCAACGAAACGAAAAAAAACCAACCACGATGCTTATAGCCTGCTATTTTGTTGTATTATATGTGAGCTTTGAAGATTTACTCAAAAAAAAGATGTGAGCTTTGAAGATGATAACCTTTTTACTTTATTCTTTGCAGAATGCTTTATTTAAAAAAAACCAAAAAAAAAAAAAAAAAAAAAAACAGAAAAAACCAAAAAAAAACTTATCAAACTCAAAATTACCCTCCCATGAGGATGAGTCAGCAAACCAAATAATCACAACGACGGCCGATTTCAAAGCGGTGGGGGTGGGAGGAGCAACGACGGCCGGCACAAGGCCGTGGCGGAGCAGGCTTTGACGGAGCAGCGGGGCCGGCCGGTGTGGAACGGCGGAGTGGCGGAGCAACGAACGGAGCGGCGGAGAAGGCGTGCGGCGGTAGCGGCAGAGAAGGCGGGGGTGTGGCGGTGGAAGGTGAGAGAGAGAAGAGAACAAAAATTTTGAGAAAGAGAGAAGAGAATACGTGGAATGAGGGAGAGAGCAGAAAACGGCTGGAAAGAGGGAGAGAGAAAATATTGGTGAGAGGGTTAGGGTTTTAAATTATAACTAAAAGGGCAAAATTGGTATTTTAATTTGTCTAGGGGGGTCTATCAAATTAAGATTATAATTTGGGTTTTTGACTAGGAAAGAAAAATCTATAGGACCTATGCATATATATTTTCAAAACTAAGGGGTTATCCCTCATTTCCCCTATTATGAATATTACTTTCCCGAACAATAATATTACTAATATTACTGTCTCAAACAGTAATATTATTGCATGAGACAATAATATTACAGTCGGAGACAATAATATTACGCTCGAAGATAGCAAAATTGCAGGCCAAGACGATAAAGTTCATTAATACAGTAAAATTACTGTCTCAGACAATAATATTACTGTTGGAGACAATAATTTAGCAG
Organism: Erythranthe guttata; assembly: GCF_000504015.1. The sequence continues at coordinate 953,434 of NW_012192835.1, forward strand.
CCAAGACAGTAATATTAATTAAAATAATTTTTTTAAGAAAAAATATAATTTCAAAAAAAAAAAAGTCAATTAACAGGTAAATTACTTATCTCAGATAGTTAAATGACAACAGTAATTTAGCAGCCAAGACAGTAACATTAATTAAAATATTTTTTTTAAGAGAAAAAAAAAAAGTTAATTAATAGTTAAATTACTGTTGCATATTAATTTAGCAGCCAAGACAGTAATATTAGTTAAAACATTTTTTTTAAGAAAAAATAAAATAAAATAAAAAAAGTCAACGCCACAGACCCGGCAGTTGACCTACCGGAAAAAAAAAAAAAAAAAAAAGAGTCAACGCCAGAGACCGGCTGTCTCCGGCAGTCAACGGCGGCTGACCGGCGGTCTCCGGCGGTGGCGGGTCAAAATTAGGCTCAAAATTGGAATAACGGTCAAAATTGGTTAATTGGTGAAATTGAGTTAAATTGTGCTAAATTGTGGTGTAAATCATGAAATTGGAGTTGAATTGAGTTTCAAGGAATTGAGAGTAATTTTGGTATATATAAAAGGGTTTTCCTTATTTACAAATAAGTTTAAATGAGCTGGAAATATTTGAAAAACAAAAAAGTTGGATGTCCCTTTTTAATTAAGTGCCTGTGTCATGGGCATTTTTGACATTAACCCTTAAATAAATAAGACAATTTACAAATAAGCCCATCAATAGGTTTTTATTCATAAAGGTGTCCAGACAAAAAACTCTTTTACAAAAAAAATTACACATGGTCCATGGTTTGTATAAGACTAAAATAGCCCCTCACATTTAAATATACTCCAATTTCATCATTTAATTTAATATTACCTCAATTGGACCCCAAATTTTACAAATTATTCAATTTAGACCCAAAACACAATTGTATGGACAATTTCGTCTGTCGCCGCCGTTGACCGCCGGTCTCCGTTGACTTTTTTTTTTCCCGTCGGTTTCCGGCGTTGTCTTTTTCAATTTTTTTTTGAATATTTGTTCTTTAACATCTTTTTGCCCCCTGTTTAAACAACAATATTGTTGTGGTTGACAGTAATATTAATTATATTACTGTTAAACACAGTAAAATTAACTATATTACAGTTTAGCACAGTAATATTGCTATATTAATCTTTAGCACAATAATATTAACACAACAAAATTCATTATTATTGTGTAATAAAGTAATATTAATATGTTGACCGTTTAACAACGGTAAACATCATAAAAAAAACCAAAAGAATTAATATTATTGTGGTTGACAGTAATATTACTGTAAAAACAGTAATATTATTGTGTTTACAGTAATATTACTGTAAAAACAGTAATATTATTTTTTTTTACGGTAATATTACAATAATAACCAGTAATATTATTACGTTACTCCGTTAATAACTCAAACAAAACAAAAAACCCAAAATAATAATAATATTGATGTGGTTGACAGTAATATTATTGTGTTGACAGTTATTTTACTGTCCACGACAGCAATATAATTACGTTGACTTGTCAACAAATCAAAGAAAATAAATAAATAATAAAACCCCAAAAAAATAATAATATAGTCGTTGATTCTAATTGTAGTGTCAACGATAATACAATTACGTTAATGTACTGTCAACGACAGTATAATTACGTTAATGTACTGTCAGTGACAGTATAATTATTGTTAATGACAGTACATATAAGGTCAACGGTCTCCGGCGTTGACTTTTTGATTTTTTTTGCCCCTTTCTTCGTTTTGACCTCGTAAAAGTAATCCGGATCGGCCAGTGAAGAACTTGTTGTTGCTCAACAACAAATTTGTCAAACGAACTTCAGATTCTCATTTTTTGACTTTTTTTAGTTGAGAAAGATTCAGGTTTTTTAGAAAGTTTGATTAAATGAGAAATGAGATTACCGCTGCAAATAAGTCAATTTCAGTTAAAATCCTGCTGCAATTAGCATTTCAGATTTCGAATTACAAGACCTCTGTTCAATATATAAATAAATAAACATTTATATGTGTATAAAGTTAGTGCGGGATTTTAGGATCGAATCCTGACAGCCGCATTGTAGGAATTTCAACTCCAATGAGGATTAATTCCTTGTGGGCATTAGGTCTGTGTCCACTACCCTAACGGGCTGTTGAGTGACCATGATTTATATTACTCTATCAAATAGTTGTCTAACCAAGGGATGGGAGCCCTGGGGCAAGAGATTTTGTCTTTTGGTACAAGATATGTGGAAGTACTCATGAGTTGGGTTAGTTGATTATCGGGAATAAAATCAGCCCGACTCACAAAGACACAAACTGACTCTTCTATAAAAAATTAATATCGACCTATTTTACATCGATTGAATGGTAGTTGACAACTGACTTTATGGATCTATTGATGGATCATATCCATCTAAAATATCATTTTTTTTTCTTTAATATTTCATTGCACCACTATTGTTTTATGACAATTAAACATCACCATTTCAAAAATATTAAAATAAAAATCCAAAATGTTGTAAGAAAAATCGAAAGATTAATAGCCATATCTCTTAAAATTAGCATAAAAATTTCCCCAAAAAATTGTGTTGAACAATATGTTTCTTTTTTAATTTATTTTAGTTTCAAAATATTTTTATTAGGGTTGTTCACATGACCGGGCCAAACCCAAGACAGGAACACCTTGGGCCAAACCCAAGGCAAGGCAATCCCTTGGGCCTCCAAAAAATCTGACGTTCTTTAGGGCCACCATTAAATATATTTATATTTATATATACATAATTTTCACTAAAATTGTTGTGTCCGAGCACTCACCTTCTCAGTTATTTAGTGATTTTTGTTTTATTTTGCTAATTTTGGGAAGGTCTAAACGGATGCATAAACCCAATTAAACATTGGTCCAATAATTTAAATTTATGGGCATATTACAAATAAGCCCATCAGTGGGAACTTATTCATAAAGAGATCCAGACAATATTCTCCTTTACCAATAAGTCCACACATGGTCCAGATTTATTTAAAGGACTAAAATAACCCCTCTTACTTTAATATGCTCCAATTTCATCCTTAACTTACTTTAACTTCAATTTGACCCCAACTTTCACAAATTATTCAATTTTGACCCAAAACTTTTTTTTTTTCACAAATTTTTTTTTTTTCAAAAACTTTTTTTTCCCGCCGGATTCCGGCGTTGACTTTTTAATTTTTTTTTTTATTTTTTTTTTTTTATTTTTTTTTTCCCTTCCGGATTTTTTTCCGGATTCCGGCGTTGACCGGCGGTCAACGCCGGTCTCCGGCGTTGACTTTTTAATTTTTTTTTTTTTTTTTTCCTTCCGGATTTTTTTTCCGGATTCCGGCGGTGACCGGCGGTCAACGCCGGTCTCCGGCGTTGACTTTTTAATTTTTTTTTTTTTTTTTCTTTTTTTTTTTTTTTCCGTTTAAACAGCAATATTGCTGTGAATGACAGTAATATTAACTATATTACTGTTAAACACAGTAAAATTAACTAAACTATAGTTTAACACATTGATATTGCTATATTAATCTCTAGCACATTAATATTAACACAACAAAATTCATTATTATTGTATAATAAAGTAATATTACTATGTTGTCCGTTCAACAAATGTAAACAAAATAAAAAAAACCAAAAGAATTAATATTACTGTGAGTGACAGTAATATTACTATAGCAACAGTAATATTACAATAGTAGACAGTAATATTATTACGTTACTCCGTGAATAACTCGAACAAACAAAAAATCCAAACAAAATAATAATATTGATGTGGTTGACAGGAATATTACTATAACAACAGTAATATTACCGTCAACCACAGTAATATTATTGTGTTTACAGTAATATTACAATAATAGACAGTAATATTAATACGTTACTCCGTGAATAACTCAAACAAAACAAACACCCCAAAAAAATAATAATATTGATGTTGTTGACAGTAATATTATTGTGTTTACAGTTATTTTACTGTCAACGACAGTAATATAATTACGTTGACTTGTCAACAAATAAAAAAAAATAAAAAAAAATAATAATAAATAAAAAAATATAATATTGCATTAATTTACTGTCAACGGCAGCACAATTACATAAATGTAATGTCAACGGCAGTACAATTACGTTAATTAACTATCATTGACAGTATAATTACGCTAAATTACTGTCAGTGACAGCACAATTACGGTCAACGTGTAGCGGCGGGCGTGGAAAAACAAAACAAACCAAACAAAAAAAAAAAACTTAAAAAAACACTAAAGAAAGAGACCGCCGGAAACCGGCGAAAAAATCCGGAAGAAAAGAAAAGAAAAAAAAGGAATAAAGCACAAAAAAAAAAAAAAAAAAAAGTCAACGCCGGAGACCGGCGTTGACCGCCGGTCAACGCCGGAATCCGGAAAAAAAAAAAAAAAAAAAAAAAAAAAGTTTAAAAAGTCAACGCCGGAATCCGGCGGCAAAAAAAAGTTTTTGAAAAAAAAAAAATTTTGAAAAAAAAAAAATTTTGGGTCAAAATTTAATAATTTGTGAAATTTGGGGTCAAATTGAGATTAAATTAAGTTAAGGATGAAATTGGAGCATGTTAAATTATACTCCAAAAAAAAGTCAAAATTGAATTTTTGTGGTCAAAATTGAACTTTTATGGACAAAATTGATTAATTTGGATTACAATTAAGAATTTGGTATAAATGATTGAGGGTAATATTGGGATATACATGAATGTTTCCTTTAGTTATAATAAATATTAAAGGGATGGGTTTATTGGTGAAAGAGATATGTCCCCTATACCTAGAATAATAAACATGCTTGGTTGTGGACTTTTGCATAAAAATCCCTAAATTTATATACCCAATAGCCCTAGGCTCTCTATCTTTCATCACACACGTGTACGAGTGGAATTTGGAATGAAATTTTCTAATTCCGTCAATTTCGACTCGATAATATCTTAATTTAATCTACCCATTGCGAATGATACAACACCAACCATATATTGAGTTTTTTCCACAATATGTTAACAAAACTCCTAAATTCTAATAACTATAATCATCTACTCGCATGCAGCGACCTACCCTCACGTTCCTGTTTAATCTACCCGATGTGAATGAGACAACACCCAATTATATATCGAGTTTTTTCCACAATATGTTAACAAGACCAGAGGATTCTAATAACTATGATCATCTACTCGTGTGCAGCGACCTACCCTCACGTTCTCGTTTAATCTACCTAATTTGAATGATACAACACCCAACTATATATCGAGTTTTATCCACAATACGTTTTAACAAAACTCGTAAATTCTAATAAATTATACTCCCTCTGTTCCACAATATCTGTCTTTTTGAAGAATTTTTTTTGTTCCATAATAGCTGTCACTTTATAATTTCAATGCTGCATTACTTACATACTTTTCAATTATACCCTTATTAACTCTCCAACATTTTTTCTGCATTAATTAGTAAACGAGGATATTTTGGTCTATCTATATCCATTTTTCTAAAATCAAGACATATTTATTGAGATTTTTAAGACTCGTGCCAAAGTGAAAAAACGACACATATTTAGGAACGAATGGAGTAATTTTTAAGACCCAATTTTTTTAATTTCCCCCCAAGGCATCAAAATCTGCAGTCCGACTCTACCAACACATGAATAGTCATAATAGTAATTACTATCCCACTATTTATTATTTGACACTTGACATAATAGTAGATGAGTGGGAATGGAAGTTGTTGCAAGTTGCAGGCACGCCCACACGAATACGATGCACACGCATACCGGAGTGGACAGAAATCAACAAGGGTCACATGATGAAGAAGAGGTACTAGTTTGACTTTTAGTAATTAGAGAACAAAACCAAAAGAATCTTTCCTTTAATGGAAAACAAATTGCCAGCCAATTCTACTTAATTATATATATATATATATATTCTTTTTTTAGACTCTGAAAATTATGTAATGCTGCTACCTGTCCATCATTTCCAACACCACTATATTATTACCTCACCAACATATATATATATATATATATATACACACACACACAACTAATTTTGACCCTTAGTTTGCATCAAAGGTCAGATTTCAGTTTTATTGAAAATTTGAAAGAACATAATTAACAATTAAACTTATAGGGATTGTTGTTAGGCCAAAGGGTTGGAGGCGATTCATTTGTTAGCTTTTAATTTGGAGGGCAATTTGTGAACATTAGTGATTAGACTGAAATATGACAACTTAGACAGAGAGTTTAGATTGAGAACTTAAAACTACATGAGCATAGATGTACTCGCACTTCGTATTACAGTTCTCTGTCGAAGCTGTTTATTTTTAGTCTAAGTTATTAATTTTCAGTATAAGCTCCCCGTCTAAGTTGTGGGAAGTGTTTTAAGCATATTCAAAATATCAACCTACACATTCAACTATAGAAATTTTTTGGGGAGAAAAAAACATTATGGATCACCGATATTAATGGGTGAGAATTAGTGAATAATGGTAGTTTACTTAAAAGAGTAAGGTTATGTTGCACAAACACGAGAATGTGGACACAACGATACTTAGATAAGGACATGTGTATTGGCGGATCCACTCTGGTGCAAGGGTGTGCAGCTGCACACTTTTAATTTTTTTTAAAATAAATATTACCTATATATGTTGCGATATATATACTACAATGTGATCACTAGGGTGTAAACGAGCCGAGCTCGAGCCGAGCTCGCCTCTTTTGGCTGGCTCGAGCTCGAGCTCGAGTTTATTTTGTCGAGCTCGTCGAGCTCCTCTTTTTTTGGCTCGAGCTCGAGCTCGAGCCCATTGTCTTTTTTTTTTTTTTTTTTTAAATATTTTTTTAATTATTATTTTATTATTAAAAATTATTTAAAAAAATAAAAAATAAAAACTAAATTGTAATTATATATATTTTTAATATTTGTATTTATTTCTATAATTGTTTACATTATTATACATTTTTAAATAAAAATAACATATAAAAAATAAAAAAATAATAATAAAATAATAATAAATCCAGCTCGCAAGCCGGCTCGCGAGCTCATGAACAACTGAAAACCGGCTCGAGCTCGGCTCGTCAGAAAGCTCGAGCTCGAGCTCGAAAATCTCGAGTCCGAGTTCGAGCTTTTTACGAGCAGGCTCTTCGAGCTCACGAGTCGGCTCGGCTCGTTTACACACCTAGTGATCACTATCTAATGTGTTGCTGTAGCTGATATGGCGAAGGTCATTCTGAAATTATCAAAATGACAAAAGTTCAAGACACATTTTCACCAATTTTATGTCCAAGTATTTCTTAATTATTCCAAAATTTGTAAATAATGTTTTTAAATTTGAAGTTATTGCACATTTTCATTGTTTGTTAATTTGTATAGTATTAAAAATAAAAATCTAGGGCGCTCCCGAACCCCCAAAATTTTTTACCCTCATTATATTTTTTTTTCTATACTTAATTTCGAACGCCCTTGACAAAAATCCTGGATTCGCTAATATGACTCAGGTGTGGTTGATAACTAACTTTGTGAGTTGGTTGATAGGTCATACTCGTTGTACATAAAAAGAAATTTAAAAAATAATATTCGATTACAACACCATTATTTTCTCACTATTAAACAAAACTAGTTCAATAATATTAAAAATAATCCACTATATTGCAGGTCATATGCCATATGTGATCAAATTAAACATAAATTGTTGAATAATATTACAATAACACATGTTTTAAAATTATATAAATAGTTCTAACATAAAATAAAAATCCAAACTAGTAGAGAGCAAATTTAAACTATCTATTTCTCAATTAGCAGGAATTGATCAGGAATTCAAATTCAAAATGTATTCTATTCTGAGATTAAAGAAAATAAGTTGGTTGTTGGTAAATTAACATTTTTTATACATACGGCAAATTATAACCAACCCTCTAAGATATATTCAAGTTACGAAAAAACCCCTTTTGTTTGAATAATTATATCTACTCCCTTCAACTGTGATTTTTTTCTTACATCTCCACCCTTATGGTGTCAAATTCAACATAATCATCTAGATTTCGTGGAATATGCTCTAGTTTGTACTCATTTTGTATAAAAATACAGTTTATGACGCACCACAATCTAATATATACAAACCGAAAAACACATATTATGATCATCTTGCTTCAAAATGTAAAGTTCGAATCGGATAAAATGGGTACAAAAGTGAAAATATGCCATATAATCTCGAAGATTCTACTAAATTTGAACCCGCAAGGGTAGACGTGTAAGAAGATTCATAATTGAGGGGGTGGTTGTAATTACCCAAACATGAGGGGGGGGGGGGGGTGTTCATAATTTGACCATACCTCAGGGAGGTGGTTGTAATTTAACTTTATATATATATATATAATGAACGAACTCGCAACCAAAATCATATAAGTGCACTTGGTAAATTTGCAATATCTTGTAAATCACACGAGAAATATAAACCATATTAGGTTAGCTACGTATAACAAGTTCAACTTAATGGCCTCAACAAGGGAATTTGAACTCGAACCAATTTGACAGAATTTCTGTTGCTCCAATTGCTAAGTCACCTCGTATGCTCTAAAAACCAACACTTGAACAATCCTACTAAAATTACTTCACATTTGTTTACATTTTTAATACATGTGCAAATTAATACTTTGAACATCAATTATATGATAATGGTGAAAGATAAACTACTTATGTGATTTTATTAATTAATACTCTTTAATTATGTGCAGACATTCTTTTGTGTTTTTCAATAAAATTACTTTTAAATAAGTTGTTCCCTAAGTACAAAGCTAATTAAATCTCTTATTATTTGAAAAAAGTACTTAGCTTTCCCGAAGAATTGGAGCTCTTAAACCCACATTTATTTCATCTAATTGTGCTTAACATGTTACATGGAAGACAATTGCTGGCTCCTTAATCACTTTATGTCCCCTCGAACTTCAACCACACACTTAACTTAATAATAAGCTTATAGTAATTAGTAAATGCATTAACCCATTAAAGACTCTTTGCCATTTATGATTTTTTTTTTCCCACTAAATATTTTTTATGACACGTGTACATGGATTTTTGGGGAGTAGTAAAACTAGGGGTGGTAAACGAGCCGAGCCGGCTCGTGAGCTCGACGAACCGGCTCGTAAAAAGCTCGAACTCGGACTCGAGGTTTTCGAGCTCGAGCTCGAGCTCGCGAGCTCGAGCTTTCTGACGAGCCGAGCTCGAGCCCGATTTTATTTGTTCATCAGCTCGCGAGCCGGCTCGCGAGCCGGATTTATTAATATTTTTTTATTTTTTTTTATTTTTTTTTTATTTTTTATATGTTATTTTTATTTAAAAATGTATAATAATATAAAATATTATAGAAATAAATACAAATATTAAAAAAATATATAATCACAATTTTGTGTTTATTTTGTAATTATTGAAAATATTTTTTAATAATAAAATAATAATAAAATAATATTTAAAAAAAGAAAAAAAAAAAAAAAAGGGATTGGGCTCGAGCTCGAGCTCGAGCTCGAGCTCGAGCTCGACAAAATTAACACGAGCTCGAGCTCGAGCCAGAAAAAGAAGAACTCGACGAGCTCGAGCTCGAGCTCGAGCTCGACAAAATAAACTCGAGCTCGAGCTCGAGCCAGCCAAAAGAGGCGAGCTCGGCTCGAGCTCGGCTCGTTCACACCCCTAAGTAAAACTATGATTTAAGTGCCTTTATGTCTGTTTGACGTGTCTACGTGGAAGTGACTAGGTGGGTGTGTTCAACCCAAAGACTCCAAATTTTCTGTTTGGAATAAATAAGGCTTAATCCCACTTTGCACTTTGCACCCTCGAAACAAGTTAATAGTATTTTGCACCATCAAAACAAAATATACCATGTATAATGCACCCCCATGAGTTTTTAAAGCTAATAAAGGTATTTAATATTATTAGTGGTATTTAAAAATTATATTTTTTATCACAAAAAAATGTTTTACGAAAAAAAATTCTTCAGCTATTCCGTTATCAAGTTATCTGAAAATTATATTTTCTTCCAAATATTTCCACCAATTATAATAAAAGATCTATCAATCGAATAATTTAATGATAAAGGTTTATTTCATTTTATTTTGTAAGAAAATATAATTTTGTTTCAATTATACGGTGTGGTTTTTATTTTTTAGCACTGTATGCACTCAAAATTAGGTTGGAGGTTGAAGAAAATGTCAATTTAATTTGTTATTTTGCACCCCGGTCAAAACCAATAAATAATGAATTATCCTTTATTATTCAATTAATGGTGCATTGTGAATGATTTATTGTGTTTTGAGGGTGCAAAGTGCTATTATTATTTTTTAAGGGTTCAAAGTGTCATAATGCTCCATTTCAAGGGTGCAAAATGGGATTAAGCCAATAAATAATGTTAAATTTTTAGATCTAATATCAGATGAAATAATTAAGAAGTGAAGATTTCAGAGGTATACAGACATCTCAATCTTTTTTTAGATTAGTTCATTTTACAATAAAATTTGAATCTAATTTCAGTCATTTTAAAGTAACTATTAGTTTTTTTCTTTTAAAAATGCAATCTAAGTTAATGCATCAAAAACTTGTCGGGTCAGGGGATGAGTACTCTGAGGCGAGAAATTTCGCATTTTTTTGTAAAAAAAAAAAAAGGTAAATAGCATTTAATCGCCCTATGGCTACAAACTTTTGCATATGATCCTCTTGTGGTTGATGCGGTAGCATCTATTAGTTTTTCTGTCAAACTTAACAACACGGTTAAACTTCAAGAGGGGCACTTGCAAAAATTAAACGGGAATAAGAACAATGCGGTCATCTGCAATAATGTAGTATTTGCCGTTTGACACGAATAGTTAACTTTGACGTAAAAACTAACAAACACTACTCCTATTAACCACAAAGGAGTTATCTGCAAAAATTTGTAATTACATTGGGTTTACAGTTTACCTCCTATTTAAAAAAAAAAAAAAAAAAAAAAAAAAAAAAAAAATTACTTCATTGGAATACGTTCACTGGTCAATTTATAGTTGGCATATCAGTAAATGCACAGTGGAAAACCAGTTTTTCCCTTTATTTATTGGTCTTAATCTTCTCCCAAAGGACAAGTTCCATGAAATTCTTTAATGGGACTGGGTGCAATACACCTGATTCATTCAATATTTTCGATGAAATAAAAACTGGTGGTATTAAAAAATAAAAGATATATAACAACTCTCTACCGTTAAAAATATCTGACAAATTAAAGGAGTATGGCCATATATAAATGGCTATTTTTGCATTCATTTTCTTTTTCTACTTTTTGTCTCAAATATATTAATAGACATGAGGTTATTTATTGACACGTTGTCCCATTGATTAGAGGTTTACAAGATCGAGGTAGAAGGTTTACCTAATAAAAAGGAGTAGGGGGGTTTGAATGATCATGGGCCCAAGTCCAAAGAGAAACAACCATTAGCCGAACTTCCTCAATTATGCAATACATGATTCTTGATTATTAATCTGAGACACTATATTACTCATAACCTGATTTCGCGTGTATTATAATTATATTATTCAAAATCAAATTACAATATGCTTATGTAATCCGATTAGAAATATAACATTTAAACATAAGTTTTAATGGTTACCTCAAGTGAATATCTGTATGTCTACGATACCACATGCAATTAATACACTAATCCGGTGAAAACTACTAGAAGGTTCTTCTACTTAATGTCTAATTGTTAAAATAACTATGCCGAGTCAATTCCAATAATCACAGATAAAACACATAAATTGACATGTTCATGCACTAACAATCGTAACAAGTAGAAGAAATAATCATAAAATGATAACTACACAATCTCAAGAAAAAAAAAGGGTTCACAATCTAGACATAGAGTTCTAATAAAATCTTAAATTAAAGAAATTAGCTACTCATGTTTTCTAGCAAAAACATGATTAAAGTATCAAAGAATATGAATCTAAAGACGAGAAGAAGAATGAAAATTATGCTGGAGATTTGTCAAATCTCTTCCTTGTTCGTAGCCGTCTTCTAGTTCTTATCTGCAAAATTTCGTCCAAAAAGAACTCCCAATTTGTTTGAAAACCTTCTGTTTATACCCTAACTTATGGCCTAAGTTTCAAGTTTTCAGCAAATTTCCGCGCATAACACGTCTCGGACCGCGCTGAGAATATGAACCGAACATGAAACTGCAGTTCAAATAACTAAATTTCTGTTGTTTAACTTCTTTCTCGGACCGTGGTCCGAAGATTTGTACTGTAAAGTAGTACTGCGGTCTGAGTCAACAAAAGGTTGATTTCTTTTTCTTCTCTTCTCAAACTAAGGTCTGAAATTCCTTCACGATTGTGAGACTGATGTCCCATACGCCAGGAACGACTTTTCACCTGACTCACTCAAGTTTTTCAGCCATGTCATCCGTTCGTCTTCTCAAGTCTGAATTCTTATTTTCCTACCTATATAGTCAATTTGAACAACATTTCACTGCATTTATCATGTAAAAGGATACGAAATTTCAACCAAAAGTACACAAGAGTAAGTATATTTTACACAAGTAACACACCCCCAAATATGAACTATTGCTTGTCCCCGAGAAAATAACAAAGTAACTCATGCCACTTATCACACAGAATAATATCTAACTCTCACATTCTAAAAAAATCACAAGATAAGAACTTAAAGACACTATATTGTTCATCGATGTTGAAAATCACAAATTATATATGCTATTGCTCTATACATTCAACCGATCAAAAGTAGAGAAAATTTATACTTGCATATTAACGTTTAACTCTTATAGCTCACCAAAATCTCTCTACTATGCTAATATTGCCCCATTGCTTTATTGGTATCCTTGGGACTTTTTTTTGGCTTACAATGTTGGGTTTTTGGTGCAAGGTAGGTAATATAGTTGTTAGTGGCTATTTTTCTCGTATTATTTTTTTCTATCTTAGAACCAAGAGTTGCAACGAACAAGATTCTTACGCTCTTTTCTTGTAACAAGATGTTTTTGCTGATGTTTGAAGATTTGACTTTTTGGAACTATTGTTTCACCTCTAAGGACTTATTACTCTACTCAATTTTCAAGAGTTCAAAAGTCTTCACTTTTTCTCTTGAGGTATGGTTCGAGTTTTATTTAGAATTTTTGTTCATGTCCTCATTTTCCCTTATAGTTCTCTTCTATTTCTTCTTCTAACATTTTTTTAAGAAAAAAAGACATAACATATTTTTCAACCACACTCCAAAGGATATTTTTCAAGAAATCCTCCATCTAACCTACCACTTAAATATGACTAAAGAAAGAACACCGTTTCTCCAAGGCACAATCAATGTTCTAGTGATAAATATGTTAAAGGTAGGCTCGAAAAGCTCAAAGAGTTCAAATAAGGCACAAATCATGCCCAAATTCACTAAATGATTCGCTACTTCCTTCGCATACTCCTAAGACGAGTTTTTAAAACCGCACATTATATGATAAAGTATAAATAACCTCAATGTATTATCACACCATTTTCAGCAAAAGCAACACAAAATTTGTGATTTTCAATATCAAGTCACTCCTGAGTTACCTTGAATAAAAGACTAATCAACATTCAATCATGATTAAACAACGCAAGTGATGTCCTCATTAAAAATTGGCTATTATAAGAGGATTTTTTTAAGAAATAATTAAATAAAAAAACTAACCTAAAAATATGCATTCTAACAAAAAAAATAAGTAAATTCCAACCTCAAACTGAAAATGGACATTGCCCTCAAAGTCTTTAGAATAGAGTTAAGGTATAGAATACACCTGATATAACTTTAGATGCTCTACCTAGGGATGCTCTCCTTTGTTTTCAAGCCCAACTTCGTCATCTTTGGAAAGAGCTGAAACGGGCTCGAGATTGTGGAAGTAGATGGATTTGCCGCGTTATGTGGTTTCGTCTTCACTTGAGATGAGGATGATGAAGGGTTTGCCGTGGTGCATGTCATGGTTGTGGAGTGAGCTCGGAAGAATCGACGATGACATTAGATGAAGTAAGCCCCCAAACTTGGTTGAGGCAAAACGTCGAACACTTGGCATACGGTGTTGTGAAACCTAAGGTTTGGAGAGATTGGTTTGAATCCTAACCTCCGTGTTTTTGTGGTCTGATGCTGTCTGGGAATCAACCTTTTATATCTCTCGAATTACCCTCGGACCACGGTCTCATCTTATAGTTCAAATCCGGTTTGAGTTAATAGAAAATCCAATTTTTTTTTCTCCTGCCGGACCGCACTCCCATGTTTCAAGGTTTTTCTCGGACCGTTGTCTGAGTCAACAGTATCTCGCCTATTTTTTCCGCAATTCCCATACTTAGTCCCATTTTTCAGTGCAATTTTCAGGCTGAGGTATGACACAACAATCCTGAGAAATTCAAAGTTCGATGTTAGAATGCATTAGGAAAATTAAACCAAACCTAAAATAATAAAATAAAAGGGGAAAAATCTAAAACTAAGAGAACTTAAAACGCTTGGGTTGCCTCCCAAGAAGCGCTAAGTTTAGCGTCTTCAGTTAGAATTTTTTTCCGCTCTTCAACTGTTTAGCTTTCAGACCCATCTCCTCACTTTCTTTTGGAAAAAATATTAAAAATATGGATTGATCCGCTTCTTCTTTCAACTAATTTGCTTAGGAAGGCCCTTGAATTTGTCCGTCTTGATGTCGTGGGGCTTGGCAACCTCGTTTCTTACTACGGTTTTTTGAGGAGAAGGCGCTGTCACCAATTCACATTTTTCCTGTGTTCTCCTACATGCATATTAGTCTCCACAATATTTTTAGAATGATGCAGTTGAACATGAATAAGGTTTGAATCACTTACCTATTCAAGCAGAAAACATCCATTAGTAGTAGTAGGCTTATATATCATCCACCTGGTACACCTAGAAGATCAATATATCTTTTCTCGCACTCATTCTTATCTCTCTCTTTCTTACATCAATAATAGATCTACTTATTGCTAAGAAGGGACGTCGTAAGATAAGGGGGGTATTTTCATCTTCTTCTATGTCTAGTTCTATAAAAATCGGTCGGGAGTATAAACTTATGTATGTTAACCAATACATCCTTAACTATACCTAAAGGGTGAGTAAAAGACCTATCGGCTAACTGCGAGATTATTGATGTAGGTTTAAATTCTCCTAAATTGAATTTCTCATAAATTGATAAATGCATTAAATTTACGTTCATTCCTTGATCACACAATGCCTGTCCGAAATACCTAGTACCTATAGTGCATGTAATAGTACAACTCCCCGAATCTCTAAGCTTTGGTGGGATCTTATTTTCAAGGAAAACATTACTTTGTTCATTTAGGTCCAATATTGTCGCACACTCCGAAATCCTCATCTTCTTTGATACAAGTTGTTTTATAAACTTAACCAAATTGGGCATATGCTCAAGTGCCTAAAAAACTACTGAAATTACGTATCAAGCTTAGAAGTCTTATGACATTAAGGAACTTTGTGCATAGGTTCACTTACAATGATCTTTATGCTGCTAGGCTCGATTGCCTTTTTTTTTTTCCTTGGGCTCCTCTCCAATAGGTGGTGGTGCAATGAATTTTTTGGGCACTTCATCCAATTGCGTCCCATTTCGCAAACTTACTGCATTGCATTGCTCATGATGTCCTTTTCATGGATCTTTTGTATTGGATGGAAGGGATCCCGATGGCTTGTTGTTGAGATGGGTTGAATTTTAACCCATTTGAGTCTCCAAGTTCCTAATGGATGCGTGAGTCTACGTCATGAATTGAGCAAGGATGGCAATGAGATCTTCATCTTAGGGTGGAGTTTGAGATGGTGTTTGCCCTTGGTTTTGATGATTTCCTCCCTATAGAAATGAGGGGTCATCTCTCCGTCCCGTATTATAAGTGTTGGAGTATGAGTTTCTCTGTTGTCAGTTTGTACTATTCACGTAGTTTAGAGACTCCGTTTCTGCTAAGCATTGGTCGGGACTTTGGATAACATGGACTTGTTGGGTCTGTAGAGCTGCAACTTGTTTTGATAACCTCTACAATTGTGCAGTGATGGCGGTAACTCCGTCTACCTCGAGAATTCCTCTAGTCTTCTTGGTTTCGCAGTTTGACCTGTCTGAGGTTCTCATGCATTTTTTTTCTCGCTATCCGCTCCAATAATTCGTAAGCTTCTTCAACATAGGTTATACTCATGAACATTCCTCCATCTGCTAAGTCAAGTACAATCCTCGAATTGTCTTACAATCCCTTGTAGAAGATTTTTGATTTGACGTCACTCTTGAAGTCCGTGATTGGGGCATCTTCAGGTTTGCTGTTTGAATCTCTCTCTCAAGTCTTGAATAGCAATTCGCTGGTTTCTTGTAGGAAATTTTATATTTCTCTCCGGATTTTCTTAGTTTTTGTCGAAGAATAATAAGTGTTCACGAATAACTGTGCAAGCTGGGCCCAAGAGGATCTGGAGTGTCGTGCACGAGTCTGTAACCATTCTCGAGCTGCTCCTTGTAAACAATGCTTAAAGAGGTGGAGTTGTAGTGCCTAGGATGAAACTCAATTAATCTTAAGTGAGTCACACATTTCAAGAAATTTTACCAAGTGAAGATGTGGACCTTCGTGAGCCAACTCGTTGAATAACCCATTAATTTTCAGCATTGTGAGGAGCCCCACTTTGATTGGAAAATTACTAGCATCAACGGCATGCTTTTGTACGCTTGATTGGAACCCATCGAGCATTGGAACAGCGCATTCATGCAATGCTCGTTAGTGAAGTCTTCGAGGTTGTTGATTAGCAATCGGGAGAATTTCCGGCACATTGATGATATCTTTATCAGCATCCAACAAATTTCCTTCGTCATCCATCCTACGGTTATTTTGTTCGTTCGGTGTTGTGTGGGCGTTGTGTCTCATTCAAATAAAAAGTATCTAAAAAAAGTAAAATAAAAAGAAGAGAAAAAATAAAAAATAAAACAAGATGAAGTAAGAAAAAATGTTCAAACTCAATATCTTAATAAATAGATAATTTAGCCGTATTCCTCGCCAATGGCGCTAAAAAGTTGTTGAGTAAAATACTTACACTCAAGTGCACGTATTGTCAACAAAAAGTAAAAGTGGATTCGAGAGAATCAAATTTTCCCAAAGAGAATACTCAAACTGGTTAATCCTAAGTACCAAATTCTACCAACTATATTTGTATCCAGCAATCCAAAGGTTGTCATGTTTTATGATCTAATTGTTAAATGAAATAAAATAATCATATCAAGTAAATTTTTTTTTTATCATAAATCCATAACAGCATAATCTCAAGAAAAAAGGTTCACAGGGTTCCAATAAAATCTCGGCATAGGGTTCGTTGTTTGAGTCATCAAAAGGTTGATATTTTTTTTTTCTCTTGTCACACTGAGATCTAAAATTCCTTCACGGTTGTGAGACTGAGGTCCCATACGGCAGCAAGAACTTTCCGCCCGATTCACTCGAGTTTTCCACCATTTCATTTGTTCCCCTTCTCAAGTCCGAACTCTTCTTATTTTTCTACATAATCAATTTGAACAATATTTCAATGCATTTATCACGTGAAAACATATTAAAGTTCAACCAAAAGTACACAAGATTACGTTTATTTTACGCACTTAACATCAAGCTTATAGGTGTAGTGGACATTTTTTTTAATTCGTGCAATTGTTTGAAAACAACACATGGAAATGTTATTGCATTAGGCTAAAATATGTGTCACAAACTCGATCCATAAAGTATTAAAAGGTTGATACGAATTTGGGCCAAGACATTTAACTCTCTTACTCCACCGACTAAACTAGTCATTGTCCAGCCGAGAAAAAACAATTTTAATGTCCCAATAAAGGGGTAAAGAAAACCTGAAGAAATAATAAGGAATACTATTGGTGCAAGATTACGTTCGAAGAGATTTGAAAAAATATGTACATTGTTGATAAAGATTGATAGTGATCTATTTCCATGTATTATTATAACTTTATTGTGTGGCCCAATTTTCAGAGATATATATTTAGGTATCTCCTTGGATTTTTTTTTTTAAATTAGGGAAGAGTATTTATCATTATATAATTAAGAATTAGAAATCATGAAGGATTTTATTTCTTTATGATTTTTTTTTGTTGGGTTGAAGCTAGGTTTAGGGTTAGTTGTTTCGTTTATAACACTCTATACAACAAAGAATCTTAGTGCTTTTATTGAGAAAAACAGAAGTCAACAAGAAGGCTTCATGAGAGCAGTTTGTGGATCAGTGTAGTGTCATCCATGGAGTTGTTAGCACAAATACAAGTTTCTTCTACCCATAGGTAAGGGGGAACAAGCTCTTCGGAACAGATTCCCATCTCTTTGAAGAGAACATTTTCAACCCACTATAGTTCACTCCATAAGGGCTTAGGAAGGAGTAGCACATTCTCCTTGGAAGGATTGCCCCGTCAACCGTGATGAATGAGTTACACAGGCCCGTTAGTGACACCGCTCTGGATAAAGAGATGTGGGAGAAGATCAACATTTTGGAGAAGTGCTTAGAAGATATCGGGAGAGGTCGGTGATACGAGTTTTCCCTACATATAAATAACTGCAAGTATACAATATCGCATTTTGTAGAACAGTAGTTCCACATATCGATCCACAATGATTTATAGATTCAGATGCTAAGTAATGTAATTATATTATCGTTATATTATCTAGCCGATCGTATTTGGTTTAAATAGTGATTAACTCTAATAATTGACAATAAATAAAGTTCGTAAACATGTAAATACAAAATAAACGTAAATATAATAGTGACGGTTCTAACGAAAGGGTTTCAATACAAAAAAGACTTCTAGGGTAAAATCTACCATTTTACTATTAACAACGATCTACACATCTGTTATCCAATGCCAAATTTCTATTTGCTAACCCAAATGCTAAAATAGTTTAACCCCCATTTCTAGTGTAGTTAGAATCTATGCACAGATCCGAAGTCTCCGTTCAGAACCTGTTATTAAGAGAGCATTTATGTCAAGTCTTTAAGGGCTATCCGAGATGTATCACGTATCCATTTCCACAGCCCAAACTATATTATCATAAGTCCAAACAAGAAATCCTCTCTCGAGTTCATTCCTATTTAATGTCAATTTGATAGGTGATCAATCAATCAGAAGTATTTAGTACAAGAAAACATAAACGAAGTCGAAGCAAGGCGAATAGATAACAGATTTAGAAATCGAAATCAATATATACTAGGTTTCATTACCCTAGAAGAAAATGTACTTAGTTCATAACAACATAGTATCAAAAGAATGAACACGAGAAATGAAGAACTATTCGTGAAAAAATTGTTTAAGAAAAACCCGAGTCGAAAACGTTGTCGAAACTTCGTGTGAAGAACTGTCGAAAACTGAAGGTAAGTCGAAGAAAAGATTACAAATGAAAGAGACCTTCTATTTCTATTAAGAAAACAAAGTAAAATATATGGTCTTGATTTTTCTGCCCCATACCGCGAACAGGATTTCGTCGATCGCGACATAGGGCCCGTGGTTATTTGGTTGCTCTCAGTAAATTAGCCCTACAATGCGATCAGGGCTTCATGGATCGCGATTTGGGTTTTAATAAAAAAATAAAAAGTAAAAAAAACACCTCTTATAATTTGCCCCAGATCACGGTCAAGGTGTGTTGGATCGCGATATGGGTGGTCTTCTTGGCTCTTTTTGGCTTAAAAATCGTTTTCGTTTTAAAATTGCTTCAAATCAGCAAAAATAATATTCATTTACCTAGAACTTAAATAAAACGAGAAAAACATAATGTATTATAAATAAAGCCGAAAACTCAGACGAACAAAGACTAAAACTCGAAAATTTAACAGGTGAAAATTGTGAAAAACTAACACTTATCTGTCGGTCTGCCATTTGTAGGGTGTTTGACATTGGTGGAGTCCAAGAAGAGCAGATTGGAAAGTTATCGTGGTAAAGACAAGAACATAGTGTGCAAGAACGATGTATTACATAAAGATGGAGTCTTTAGTTTATTTAAGAAGTCCTATCATTGTACATATAAAACAGAACTATTGAAAATCTTATTTGCAGGTACTCGTGAATGTAGGTCACATTTGTGTCCAAAACACATTAAATATTGTATGTCTTTTATTATGTTTTTTATTAGAATTAATTAATATACACGAACTACAGTTGCAACATAATAATTGCCGTAACTATTAGTTATGTTTTTTCGATATAGTATCACTAAATTTCGACACTAAGGTGTAGAATTTTAACTGTTCTTTTTCCGCATTTTTTGATACATACATGTCATAAAAACACAAAAAATCGACTTGTATGAGTCGAAAAATGAGGACGGGTTTCAAAAGAAAACTCGAAATCGACTTCCATGTAGAATCGAAAAACAAATTGACCAGTTAGATTCAATTTTTTATTACTGTTGTAACAATTCATAGAAGCTGGATTATATGATTCATATCCAATTGTACTCTACATCCACGAGGACCTACAAAAATGAATGTTCACTCCTTTACTTTTACAAACACATGTCTTAAATAATAAATTAAAGACTTTCTCTTTATCTAGACGTTGTTTTTGTGCAATACTCAAAACTAGTAACTTCGATTATAACAACCTCCCCGACTTCGGACGGTTGAACTTCCTTCAACGTTGAATCCCTTCAGTCGGTGGATCGACCTCCTCTTAACATCTTTTAAACCCCTCAGCCGAACAGCCAATCTTCTTCTTGCGTAGAATAAGAAAACTTTATTGTTAACTTTCTAGTGAAAACTCACGTCTGGAGCAATAAAAAGAGAACATATATTTTCTCTCATAAAGGCATGGTGAAATACGTTGACGTGTGGTATCCTTGTACCAAAAGGTGAAATCTCTCGCCCCCAGGGCCCTCATTCTTTGGTCCGATAAATATTTTATGGAGAAATGTTTAGTAACTCAACGTCCAATTATGGTACCCGACCTGGCCCTGATGCATATAAAGAACCAACCCTCATTGAAGTTGACATTTCCACACTGTGGCTGTCAGAATTCAATAATAGAACCTAGTACCAACTTACCAATCCAGAATCAGTTGAGCTATATCCATACATGCACCTCGTTGTATCCTTTATAAGTGTCTTGAGTCCTTCATGTGCAAGAAACATATTAGGTTAGAAAGTCACGACCTGAAAAAAAAATAGGAATTATATATGATATAAAAGAGTAGAAGACCGTCTCATTCTTCATCAAGTAACAATTTTTATATAAAATAAGTGGACCAATTAATGACAATAAGGAAACCCAATCACATAGGGAACTTTCTTCAATTTTGGTGCCACGCGTCCTGTCTCAATTTACAAGCAGCTGACCGACAAATAAAAGAAGAAATCCTCATTTTGTGAATTTGTTTTAGGAAAAGATAAATACAAGATGTCTTTTAGTAAACGCATGTCATTTTTTTTAATTTCAACTTTTAATCTCACATCACAAGTTTATCATTTTTTTAACTTTCTCTAAATGAAATTCATATATTTCACTTTTATTATATTTAAATTTAATTACAGTTCCTGTTTTTGAATTTCTAATTTTACATTAAGTTTTTTTAACTTTTAGAATTAAATTGGGAGAATTGTCTAAACTCAAAATTTGTCCATATGTTTGTCTTGAAATTAAAGAAAATTGAGGTTTCTACTTAGACCAAAGAGTCTTTGGGTGATTTTTATCCATTAAAAACACAAAAATGTTAATAAAATTGGAGCTAGAAAAGTTGTACAAATCTAGAAAAACAAGCATCTGCGGTAGACAGTAGCTTGAGTTATGTTCAAAATTGTCTGCAGTATACAATAGTTTGAGTTATGTTCAAAATTTGGAAAACTCGTGTTTTAATGATTAAATAATGCGATATTCTTGCAAAATAAAGATTTAAAAAATAAAGATAGAGTTAATGCTAGGTTTTACTTTATTAAATAAAATGTCCAACGTTTACTAAAATGTTTATATGTATTTATCAACACCCTTTCCTTTTACAGTGTTATGTATGGCAATTAAAACCAAATATAATTCAATTGGTGGACACAATTTGAATCCTAAAAATAGGATTCTAACAATATATGATTTAAACTTTGTTATGTTCCATGGATCATATAACTCTAATCCTGCTTGGTTTAATTGATCTAATTTTTTGTTGACATTTCTTTTTATAATAATATTTTTATGTTTTTTATTTTCTTTGAATTATAATTATCTAACAGAATCAAGTTTAGAACATAGAGGAATACCGTTAATCTCTAACGGTACTACCTCATTTCCCAATACCACCAAGGCAATGTGAGGAAAAAGGAAAGGGTAGTACACCATATAATTATGTGAGGTTTATATCAACTTTAAAAGTGTCCTAAATCAAAAGAAAAAAAAAAAAACCTTTAAAAGTGTCCATCTTACGTGTCATTTATTAATTACATTTAAGTTCATAATTGGGTCCACTGTTGTTGGAACAGAACTATCAAGTTTAAGTTTCATTTTCATGTCAAATAGATTTACACATAATAAGACACACACAGACACACTCATGTGCAGTGTGGTTAGTGAGTAGTTTTTGGTATATAGATCTTTGGTTTAAAATCATCTGATGTATTTTAGCAAGTATAACATCTTATTGACCCTCAAATGAAGTGAATTTGTTTTTTTTTTTTTTTGGTTTTTTTTTTATTTATTTCGTATATGTCTGTCTGTCTAACCGTGGAAACTGGAACAAAATTTTCGAATCCTCCACTTTTGAGAATTTAATTTATTTTTCCTTTGGAATGATACTCATACAGGAGCCAACGTGCAAAAAAAACATTTCGATTCTTTTGGATGTGAATCAAATATATAGTTAATATATTATTTTATTTGATTTTAATGTTCGAAAGTTTGTGGGAAATTCTAAATGTTTGAAACAAATATCAGTACTATTATATATATATATATATATATATATATATATATATATATATATATATATATATATATATATATATATATATATATATATATATATATATATATATATATATATGCAGACATATAATTACGGGTATGAAATACTAAAGTAGTATGGTAAAATGTGTTTTTTTTTTCATTTATATGGTTGGAGTAGATAAATGATTAGGGGTGCAAGTTGGAACGGAAATTCCAATTCGCCGGTTCCAATTCGAAAAGTTCCAATTTTGGAACAACTTTTTTCATTCCGATTTCCAAATTTTTTGGATTTTTTTAGATTGGAATTGGAATTATATAAAATAAATTTGGAATTTCCGATCCGATTTAATTTCCGAAATTAATTCCGTTTTTTTCCCGAAAAATACACCCATAAATAATATATATTATATAATATTTATTTTCCAAAAAATAAACCTGTAAGTTTTTTTTTTAGGATTTTGAGATAATGAATTGTTGTTAGAAGTTTTATTGGATATTATGTTGTGTTTATTTTTATTTATTTTTTTGAACTGAAATTTCACAATTATTAGTTTTACTTTTATCGACGTGGATGTTCTTATTTTTGGAATTATGCACATTTTTGAAAATTTCGCTAAGTTTTAAAATTTTAAAGCTTGTGTGATTTTTGATTTTTTTTCCGAAATTCCAAAATTCCGGGCCTTTTGGAATTGGAATTGAAATTGTTTATACTTCCGAATTTTTTTGGAAATTTTCCGAAAAGGCTAAAATTCCAATCCGATCAATCCGACTTTCACCCCTATAAATGATATTTAAAAATGTATATATAAGATTTCTAATCTTTTCGAACATTTCCGATAACTTTATGAAATTTCTAAAAATTGTACGAGTAACATGAATTCAAAACACTCTCGAATTTTCAAAACTCCATTAGTTTTGGATAGAAATTGATTTTTAATTTCCAAAAAACAAAACAAAAGAAAAAAATAAATTGAAACTAGGTTTTTGGTCTAATTTTCATATCAAACCATGTCAATTATGTATTTGATTCACAATCATGATTTGGACTAATAAACATGTAAATTTGTAATTGAATAGCACCACTCTAGTGGTTTGAGGTTATGTTCTCCATATTCTTAGCCTTCACGGACTAATTAGATGATACACATAGTTATTATATGATAAAATTTAACCGTAAATTTACATATATTCACATACACCCATATTTATATTTGATCAGATATACTATTGAAATTCGTTCAATGTAACTAAACCGATTTAACAACTAACTTCACGCCGTTAGATGTGTGCGCCGAATTGTAAGGACACGTAGCAATCCTATTTTGCTTTGTTTTATAAATAAATCGAATATAAGTTGTAGAAAATCTGAATTTAGAACTCGAGTTTACTCAAGATAAATACTAACCAAAATCGATTTACTATCACCCCTATTTTTTTATTTTATTTTTCTACCTAAGAGAGAAGGGAATGAAATTGTAAAAAGAAAAAAAAAGGCAACCAATGAGAGTTGAGAAGCGTGCTTGGGTAAATGGAGCCTATCTTTAGCCTAGGCTAGGCAATGGTCCCAATATATGCACATTCTGTAAATTGACATTTGATATGCACCCTACTTTGGCGGCTACTTTCCTGGGCCCCATGCCCTAAATTAGAAGACTCAAATTTCTTGTGTTTTTTAAGGCACTATTTGCAATTGTATACGGAGTTATTTTTATTTTATTTTTGGGATTTGAGAATTAAAAGCAATTGGGAACAATTGGTTATGTTTCTAGCGATATTGTCTAGTTTTAGAATTTCTGATGGAAAAGTAGATATATTGATTTTTGTGTATAAAATGAGAATATGTTTAGATGAAGTAAAAATTTTAGTTTTATATAAATGTGAAAATGAGAATATATTTGGTTGTGTGTTTTCTATAAGAATATATACGTGCAAAGTAGAATACACTGTTAAATCTCTATAAATTAATACAGTTAAGACCATCAAATTCCCATTAATTTAGCAAAATATTAACTTATCGATAAATTAATAATTATTAATTTATACATTAACTAATAATTTATTAATTTATGAAATTATTTTTATTACTATTTTCAATAAATACATTTTATTTTTTATTTTTTTACGTGTATATTATTCGTTGTACCATTAGTTTAATACACTATAGAGCCCGTTTCACGACTGGAAGCTCTTAAAGCAGCAATTGTATTGAACAATTTCATGTTGAGTTATGTGAAAGCTATACCAGGAGTTCTAACCATGTTAAGAAAAGTGAGGCACGAGATTGATGGTAATGTGAACTTCAATAAGAAACAAACGACAATGAAATTATATTTTATTAAACCTTCATAGATCTATAAAATATCTATTGTACCATGTAATTTAAGAATGTGTATTATCTTATAGCGAATTATTAATTTAGCACATTGTCCCCGGGATCGGGAAAATTTATTATTTAAGCGAAGTTATTAATGAGGAGAGATAAATGGGAGGAACGAGAGAATGTGAATTTTAATGAGGAGATAGAAATTGGAGTAGAGAGAGTGTGAATATTAATGAGGAGAGAAATTGGATGAGAGAGAGTGTATAATTTAAGGGGCTTTAAGATATAGGTCCCTAGTGGCAAAACTAATTAGAACTAAATGACAAGTCTAATTAAACATTTGCTTCACATCCTTTATATATTTTATTCCAAAAATGCCCCCACATACAAAAAATGAAATATGCACCAAATGATATTTAAACTGCATTTATAATTTTTTTCATTCTGCATTTAACATTTTTATTTTTGCATCTAGCATTTTCGTTATTATTTTTTTTGTAGAACATTTTTTTTTTTGCATTTTCGTATTTTTTCCTTTTTTTTTACATAATATTGCAAATTGTGATTTTTTAATTTTTTTTTCAGCTGTAGTCTTCTATATAAACCCGTAGGAAACCATAGTAGTCCGTAGTCATGTATAGACACTCATAGGAAACTATAGTAATCCATAGTCACGTTTTCTCAAAACCCTAATTCCTCTTTTGAACCCTAGCCGTCAAACACCATAGACACCCATAGATACTCATAGAAATCTATAGACATAATGTCGAAAAAACCTAGATCTACCCCACCAAACCGTAGATCTCCTCCACCAAACCCTAGATCTGTGATGCCAACATCACCACGCCGCTAAAAATGCCACAAAACACCACCCACGCTGCCATAACCGCCCACAACGTCGAGCACCACCGACACCATCCCCAGCCCCCGAGCGCCGCCCCCCACCGCCGCCCTCATGACCAATGCCGCCCAGAGCCGCCGCCGCCATCACCATCCATCCCCCATGCCGCCGTCTCTAACATCATAGTCGCACAACGTCGAGCACCACCGACACCATCCCCAGCCCCCCGAGCGCCGCCCCCCACCGCTGCCCTCCTGACGAACGCCGCTCACCGCCACCGCCGCCCTAGAGCCGCGGCCCGCCATCACCATCCCTCTCCCCATGCCACCGCCTCCACCATCATAGTCGATTCCATCATCACAACCACCACCCCCTCTCAAATCATGACATGGAGTGTGGCGAGAAAGATGTCTTGAGATTGAGAGAAATAAATTGAGAGAGCGAGACAGAGAAAGCCAGAGAGAGAGCGAGACAGAAAGCACGAGAGAAAGAAGAAGAACAAAGAGGCAAAATAGATCTGAGAAGAAACGTGAATATGTTGGTTATAAGATTTAGGGTGTAAGGGCAAGATAGGGATTAAAAAAAAATTAAGGATGTGGGTCATATATATTTTCAATCTAAGGATTTACTTAAAAAATTGGATTTAGACTTGTCATTTAGTTCAAATTAGGTTTCGTACGAGGGACTCCTAGCATATTACCCCATAATTTAATGGTTATAGATGAATAGAAGTAGATAGAGATGAGTTCAATGAATAAACTATATAGGTTATATAGGTTAGTAGGTTTTAGTAGGTTTGAAAGTTGGAAAAAATATGAATAGTGTATTCTCATTGGAAATTTTAATAGGAAAAAATGTGTGTTTTCAAGTAAAATTTCTCAAACAAACATGATCTCAGTTTTATGAATAATATAGAAGATGGAAATGGATTTGGAAACATAAACAAACATGGCCAATGTTTGCTTATAATTTGAGAGGATAAAATAAGGACAAATGACGAATAAGTTCATCACAAGAGCACTTAATTAAAAAAGGGACATTCAACTTTTTTGTCTTCCAAATAAATTCACTGCATTCAAACTTATTTGCAAATAAGAAAAACCCTTTTATACATACTAAAATTATCCACAATTCCTTGAATCACAACTCAACTCCAATTTCATGATTTACAAGCCAATTTAGCCCAAGTTTACCAATTTTGACCGACACGGTCAGAGACCGCCGATCTCCGGCGTTGACTTTTTTTTTTTTTTTTGAGAACTTTTTTTTTCTTAATTTTTTTTCCGGTAGGTCATCCGTCGTTTACCGTCGGTCTCCGGTGTTGACTTTTTTTTTTTATTTTTTTAAACTTCTTTTTTCTTAAAAAAATATTTTAATTTATATTACTGTCTTGGCCTGCGATATTACAGTCTCCGACAGTAATTTAACTGTCTGAGACAGTAATATTATTGTCTGAGAGAATACTTTTACTGTATTAATTAATTTTATCATCTTGGCCTGCAATTTTGCGGTCTTCGACCGTAATATTACTGTCTCATGCAATAATATTACTGTTTGGGACAGTAATATTAGGAATATTGTTGTTCGGGAAAGTAATATTCATAATATTACTGTTTGGGACAACAATATCAGTGTTCGGGACAGTAATATTACTGTTTGAGACAGTAATATTCTGTTTTGGTATTCAATATTACTATCTCAGACAATAATTTAGTTGTTAACACAATAATTTAGAGAGATTATTTTTTTTTTGGAAAATAAAGTGATGCTTTTTTTAGTGAGACAATTTTTACCGTGGCAGTTTGACTTTGATCATATCTAGAAGAGAGAGAAACTTTTGAAATTATTGTGTGAATTATTTTTGAAAAGCTTAACAAACACGAATTTGTTTCGGGGAAAAAATAAAACTAAAATGGAAATGAAACCAAATATTGCCTAAGATTTTGAAATTGCCTTATGGAGGGGAGGGAGCTCATCTTATCTTTGAGTTTAGGCTTCTAATTATAAAACTAAAATCATGCATTATTCATCTAACATAAAATTAATGTATGGTTAAAAATGATGGATCATTTACTTTACTTTTGATGTGGATTAATGCATCTAAATTCTTGTCTAGACCGATTATTTATTTTTCTTAAGCTTAGCCTATCTCTATCTCAAATTTCTATTTTAGACAATGTTTACACCAAAATAGTGTAATTATTATACCACCCTCTAATGCAACTGTTATACCAATTTTACTTCACTTGCAAAAGTTGTTTTATCTTAGGAAATATCTATATATAAATTTATTTAACATACTAATACGAATACATATATTCATATTTTAAATTTTATTTTATGTTTAGCTAACTAAAGTGATGTGATGGTATTGGTAATTTATGTAAAATCGGTATTAAAGAAGATGGAAACCTTGTAAAAACAATTGCATAGAGTTCCTTGAGGGAGAGTAGTATTGAGTGCATGATTTGAACTCTATTACTTTTTGACAAGAATTTGCTGCTTGTTATTTAGTTATCTTTATTAGTTTTATGTGTTTATAGTATTTTTTTTAGGTATACATATGTAAATGAATGAATAATGGCGGAACATACAAGTTCGGGAGCAAAACCAACATTTGAAAATAAATTCAAATTACTGTTTTGGCAGTGTGTACCATTGCGATCATAAATCTTGCATCCGACTTCCAAATGACATGACTCATGGCGGTGCTAACACTTTTTTGTCCTGCTTTATGGCACATAATGAATTATTCAATTTATTTCATTGTCGAACTTTCATAGGTGTTATTCGATGATTTCAATGTATCCACATTAGAGTGTCTTAACATCTTCTTGATGCAATTCGATCGAAGGACAAAAATCTCTAGAGACAACAAATTATTCTCCTCAAAATCTTTGGTCTCGAGCTCAAATTTCAAGAATTGAGTTATTGCTTGACTTCTTCAGGAGTTCATTCAAGTTCATGTCCTCAACATAAACTATAGTATTAGGAACAATCAAAACCCATTGTTGTTCACATACTCTCTTCCGAGCAATTGTCCACTTAGGCGATTATCATATATTCTACCGAAATATTTCAAGCCATAATTAAAGTGAACGTCTCAGTCCAACTGAGTTTTATGTTTCTTGTTCTGTAACTAATTGCTTCGGGAAATCGAAGTCCTTCGAGGACTTTCATATAAATAGATCTAGATCCCCATAAGATACATTGTGACCATGTATTGAATCACATTCGTCGTGAGAGAGTATCTCTCTTTAAAGTTAATCTCAAGTCGCAGAGGAAATTTTTGTGCGATGACATGGGTCTTCTAGTTTTCAATCTCATTTCTCATAAATCATTGTCTTATGAGATGAGTCTTCTAGCTTCCAATCTCATTTATTTCCTTGTACTGTGAGATAAGTCTTCTGGCTAGCTCCCAATCTCGTTGGAGCTATGAGATGAATCTTCTGACTCCCAATCTCGTTTAAGCTATATGAGATGATTCTCCTGGCTCCCTATCTCATATATTTCTTTGAGCTATGAGATGAGCCTTCCAGCTCACAATCTTGTTTGAGCTATGAGATGAGTCTTTTGGCTTCCAATCTCATTTCTTTCATTGAGCTATGAGATGAATATTCTGGCTCTCAATCTCATTTCATTACTTGTGATATGAGATGAGTCTTCTGGCTCCCAATCTCATTTCATTACTTGTGATATGAGATGAGTCTTCTGGCTCTCAATCTCATTTATTTATCTTGTGAGCACACACTTATATACCATGGGTAAAATTCTATGAGGGGTAGGAACTACCGGTCTCCGGCGTTGATTTTTTTTTTTGGTTGAAAACTTTATTTTTTCTGAATTTTTTTTCCGGTAGGTCAACCGTCGACGTCCGGGTCTCTGGGGTTGACTTTTTTTTTTTTTTTTAGTTTTGTTTTTTCTTGAAAAAAATATTTTAATTAATATTACTATTTGTCTTGGCTGCTAAATTACTGTCTCCAACAATTATTTAACTGTTGGAGACACTAATTTAACTGTTAATTGACTTTTTTTTCTTAAAAAAATATTTTAATTAATATTACTGTCTTGGCTACTAAATTATTGTCTCCACCAGTTATTTAATTGTCGGAGACAGTAATTTAACTGTTAATTGACTTTTTTTTTCTTTAAAAAAATATTTTAATTAATATTACTGTCTTAGCTGCTAAATTACTGTCTCCAGCACTTATTTAACTGTCGGTAACAGTAATTTAACTGTTAATTGACTTTTTCTTTCTTATTTTTTGAAGTTTTTTCTTAAAAAAAATTTTTTTAATTAATTTACTGTCTTGGCTGCTACATTAATGTCTCGAACAGTAATTTAACTGTCTGAGACAGTAATATTACTGTATTAATTAATTTTATCGTCTTGGCCTGCATTTTTGCTGGATTGTAATATTACTGTCTCCGAATATCACTGTCTTATGCAATAATATTACTGTTTGTGACAGTAATATTAGTAATATTACTGTTCAGAAAAATAATATTCATAATATCACTGTCCCAAACAGTAATATTAGTGTCTGAGACAGTAATTTAGCAGCCAAGACAGTAATATTAATTAAAATATTTTTTCTCAGAAAATTTTTTTTTAAATAAAAATAAAAAATCAACGCCGGATACCGGCGGTCAATGGCGCTTGACCGGCCGGAAAAAAAAAATCAGAAAAAAAAATTATTTTCTGAAAAAAAAAATATTTTTTTCAAAACAAAAATTAAAATAAGGGTTAATGTGATATATTTATTTAAATCCAGGGTCAATGTGTAATATTAAGGAAGTTAGAGTATAATGGATGGAATTGACAAAAAATATATTATGAAGGGTATTTTTGACTAAAGACATGGGATGAGTTTATTTGAAAGACTATTTTTTTTTTGGACCAATGTGCATTTAACTCCCTTGTGCATGTCCCTTTTTGACATTTGCCCTTGTATATTTTTGGTATCAATTTTGATTAATTCATTTTTTTTAATTAATACAGTAATTGCTAATAACAAAATATAATAAGAAACAATAAACTCGTTAATGAAGCACCGGTAAAATATGGGATAAAATATGTGACGAGACCTCTTAAATTGAAATAAGGGACCCCTTGAAATAAATCATCTGAGTTAATTTTATTTCACCTTCAGATAGTTTTTTTATTTATTTATAACATAGATTTTAAAATTATATAGTTAAACAACTTATTACTTAAAATCAGACCTATAATTAATATTTTTAAGAAATAAATATTCTAAGATTATTCTAAATATTATATTTATAATTTTGTGACATATACAATGAAATACCATAGGCAGTCAAGAAGCCAATGTAGGGCTAGGGGTGGCCATGCCCCCTCCCCTCTCAATTTTATTATTTTTACTATTATATATGTATATGTAATTTATTAACTTTGTATTGTGCTGCTAATGATTTAGTTTTATATAAAAAGTAAATTTAAATGTTTTGAATTGGAAAACAAAAAAACAAAAAAAAAATTAATAAATGAGTTTAACACATGAGATAAGGAAGTTATGTGACTTACATCATTGGGCAAGGTTGGACTCAAGTCGACTCTCAATCGAAAAAAATCCACTATTTTACAAACACACACACACACACACATATATATATATATATATATAAATATAAATTCTACCAAATTTTTATTCTTTATTCCACCCAAAATCCAAATTAATGCAAAACAATTCATATGTTTCTCTATCTTTATCTTCTGACTTTTGTCAAAAACAAAATTCTAATTTTTTCGGGGGCGCCGACCCTGAACCCCGAAAACGGTCATAAATATATCTATAGTATTGTTAATGTATATCCGAGCCCCCGAGGGATGAGATCCTGGCTTCGCCACTGACCATGGCAGACCAAACCTATTCTAATTTCCTATAAATAGTGAAATTGTGAATTATTATAATTTTTTATGATTGTGTAAAATTATGGTGAACTGCATGGAATACCAAAAATACAATTTTCCACCAGAAATAATGCGCTACGTGGGAGATGAACTCATTTTCACTATATAAAAATAAAATTTAGTGAAAATGCTCTAACTATCTGGACACCTACAAGTAAGAACAAATATTGTACAATGTCCAATCCAAGTTATAAAATGAGATTATATTATTCGACAAACACATCAAATGCCATATTAAAGTAAAAGTTTAGTTGGTGTCTTTGTTTAGTTTGACTAAAACTTGAAAAGGTTTACGTAATCATATAATTAGTGTGGTTAAATTAGTGATTAGAATAAAGGGGATGAGTCAATCTTAAACTTAATCACTAGTTTAGCTGACTTGAATTATAACAAAGGAAGGTGATTGGCTGCTCATTCACCTGTTGACAACACAAAAGAATTGAGCATTATAATCTTGAAGCAAAGGGACAACACATGGATTAGTAATCAGTGTCTATCTATCTCCAATTAACATCATCTTTCATTTTATTTAAATTGCTTTTATAATCCATATGCTTTGTACGGATACATCAACAGTATAAATTAATTAATTTATTGTATTTCTTTTATTTATTTGTGGGCGAATTGCATATAATTTGAAAGAGGAGGACTTATTTGCGCTCTTATCCAAACTAAAATTAGTTTTACAAAAAAATCCGTCCGCTTGTTCTTGTCCAAAATATCCCTTACGATATAATTTATATCGATTTCATATAATGTCTCAACTTAATAAATATTGGACATTGACCTCATATTTTAACAAATATATCATATCAACATCCCTTTTCACAATCTTTTGAATTTTTATATTTTTCTGAACTTTTTTTTTTCCAGCCAATGATCGGGGTGGGTTTACCGTCGGTCTCCGACGTTAGACTTTTTTTAATTATTTTTCTTTAACAACCAATATAGTAATTTACCGTCTCATATAGTAAAATTACTGTATGTGAAAGTAATATTGCAGCCTGAGAAAATAATATTAACATTTAAATATTGATATTATTGTCTAAGATAGTATTGGTAATATTTACAAAATAATATTACTGAAAAGAGTTTAAAAAAACAACTATTTTTTTTTTAAATCAACGCCGGAGACTGATGGCAGTAGACCGACGGTGGCGGTCAAAATTAGGGTAGGGGTTAAAATTGATTAATTGGTGAAATTGAGTAAATCAAGGTTTAAATCATGAAATTCGAGTTGAACTGTGGTTTCAATGAGTTATAATTTTAGTATGGGTAAATTTCAACCACCCCCTGAGGTATGGTCAAATTACGAAAATCCCCTCTTGTTTGGGTAATTACAACGACCCCCTCAACTATAAATCTTCTTACACGTCCACCCTTGTGGTTTCAAATTTAGTGAAATTTTCTAGATTATATGTAATATTATCACTTTTGTACCCGTTTTATTCCATTCGAGCTCCACATTTTGAAGCAAGATGATCATAAGATGTGTTTTTTGACTTGTATATATCAGATTTTGGTGCATCAGAAACTTTATTTTTACACAAAGCGGGTACAACTTAAGCACATTCTACGGAATCTAAATGATTATGTTGAATTTGACACTATAACGGTGGAAGTGTAAGAAGATTCATAGTTGATGGGTAGATGTAATTATCCAAACAAGATGAGGTTTTTCGTAATTCAACCATACTTTAGTGGGTAGTTGTAATTTATCCTTTTAGTATATACGAATGAGTTTTTGTTATTAGCAAATAAGTTTGATTTATTAGCGAGACAAAAAAGTAAAATATTCCTCTTTTAATTAAATGCAATATCGTGGGCTTTTCTGCAATTCCCCCTTTATTCAATAACATGTCCTGAATTTGTAGTTTTTCATTTGCTACCATTCATCTCATTTTGGTAGTGGTCCAATCATATTTGAGCAAAATTTATCTTATTGCAAACATATGCCCTTCTTTTTATTTATTAAAATTAGATAGTAGAAATTAATTTATCTTAGTAGTACATTAAACCTCCAAAAAGAAGAGCAAAAAAAAAGAAGAATGAAGAAATATTTAGAAATTAAAGTTCATTGTACATAAAAGTATTATTAATATTATAGGAAAATAATGGCCGTGAATTCAAAGGAGCACCGTATTTGTCAATTCATTTTCTTAAAATTGCTGATGTGGAATTGCAGTCAATAATTCATTCCAATCTACTTTCAGACATTCATAAGGCCTTGTTTGCCTGAAACATTGACATTATACATGATTGATAAATTTATCCTTGTTATCAACACAGCAAGAGTTCAAATCACTTGTTTATTTGTAGTCCAGAAATCATAATCCATCTGCAATTTGCATTATAGTCCAGACAACATAATCCATGATAAACTTATATGGGATTAGTAAGGTTGTTTATGAGGTGAACCAAACAAGCCCTAACGGTGGTTCTAACTCTATACAAATTAAATTAGTGGTGTGCATTTTGTTATTAGTATGTAGTTTTTTTTTTTTTTTTTTTTTTGATAATGCAGGAACCCGCAGCCAACCATATAGGTGCACTGGGTAAACCTACACTCTCGTATAATAGCTTGCAAACCATACGAGAGATGTAAACCACACTAGGCTAACCATGTGTGACAAGCTCGACCTAGCGACCGTTGGCAAGGGGATTCGAACTTGGGTCAATTGACCCAAGCTCTCTTGCTCCAACCGTTAGGCCACCCTTGCGGGTATTAGTATGTAGTTTTGACCAGTACCATTGATTCATTTAAGCTTCCCTGAGGTGCCACCCCATACTTGTTTTATTTTATTTTATTTTAAATAGAAAAATCATTAAAAAAAAAATAAAAAAAAATAAAACAAATAAAGAAATAGTTCTCCTTTTCTATATTATTTTCTTATTAAAAAATAAAATAAATTAAATTATTAAGTTGTAGAGTATCCACAAAACACCATTCCATCCAATCACAGTTCACCACCTTCCTCCACCCCCACCTCCACATCTCTCTCTCTCTCCTCTCTCTCTCTCTAGACTCTACATTTATATATATATATATGAATTACATATAGTTGATAAAAAATGAAGATTCATTTCTTGTGAAAATAGATATCTTCAATCTCTTTTACTTTGCTGCTGCTGCTGCTTTTACTGTTGAAAAAAAAAAAAAAAAAAAAAAAAAAAAAAGGTAAAAGAAAGAAAGAAATCACAATCCTTTTTATTTATAACCACTTATTCAGAGAAATTCAGACTTTGTTTCCACTGTTCTGTTTGTGAGTTTCCAATGAAGCAGCTTTTTCAGTCTGCAACTCTTCTCTCCAGCTTCCTCTCGTCTCTCTCTTTCTCCTTTTAGCCTTCTTTCAGGTTTTTTTTCACATTTCCAATTTGGGAAAATTCATTATTTTATTACAACACTTGTTCAATTTGCCTGCAATTTTTTATTTTTTTTTGGTGGGTGGGTGGGTGGGTTAATCAGATATCAGTTTGTTTTGATTGTACCTCTTCCCTTTTGATTACCACAAGTTCATACAGATGTTTTGAAAAGAAAAAAAAAAAGAAAAAATAAGTGGCTTCCTTTTAAGATTCGTCAATTGAGAGGTGGCTCAGGTGGGTGTTCATTTTGAAGAAGAAAAAGGTATTCCGATTCTGATTCCGATTCCGATTCCGAATGCTCCTTCATTTAGCACTCATTTTCCCATTCTGAGGCTTCCACCTATCTCTCTGCACTTCTTTCTCTCTCTGTTTTGCGATGTTCGAGAAACCAATTTTTATGTGATTTTAAGCTCTGTAATTGATGAGGTGGGGTATGGAGATTCTATCGCCATCTTCGTATTTCACCAGCTCAAGTTGGCTTCCCGATGAGAGCAGAAGAAGCACCGCAGCAAAGTGGACGCCGGCGGAGAACAAGGCCTTCGAGAATGCACTCGCGGTGTTCGACGAAAGTACACCGGATCGATGGCAGAGAGTTGCCGAGATGGTCCCCGGGAAAACCGTCCGTGACGTCATCAGGCAGTACAAGGAGCTCGAGGATGACGTCAGCAGCATCGAGGCAGGGCTGATCCCTGTTCCCGGCTACGCCGCCGCCACATCTCTACCCCCACCACCACCACCGCCGCCGCCATCATCGTCGTCGTCGCCTTTTACGCTTGAATGGGGGAGTGCCCACACAGGCTTCGAGGGTTTCAGGCAATCTTATGTCATCGCCGGCGGCGGCGGAAGGAAGTCTTCTTCCGCCAGACCTTCCGAACAAGAACGGAAAAAGGGTGTCCCCTGGACCGAAGAAGAACACAAGTCAGTTAATTCTATTTTTTTCTAATTTCGCCTTTCGTAATAATCCGTAGATCGATTTTATCGAATCGTTTCTTATTATATATAAAATCGATCTTTGTTTTCTTGAAAAAAAAAAGGTTGTTTCTCTTGGGGCTGAAGAAGTACGGAAAGGGCGACTGGAGAAATATATCGCGCAATTTCGTGATCAGTCGGACGCCGACGCAGGTCGCCAGCCATGCGCAGAAGTATTTCATAAGGCAACTCTCCGGTGGGAAAGATAAGAGGAGAGCAAGCATTCACGACATAACAACAGTACACCTCAACGATGATCCGGCTTCTTCCCCGGAGAACAAAACGGTTCCCTCGCCGGAGCAGTCGAATTCCGGCCGGAATATTCCGTTTCAGACCAACAACGGGACAATCATGGGCGGGTATAGCTCTCCATGTCTTGAGAATGTATTCTCGTCTCCACCGAATTACGGTATGAACTCTTATGGGCTTAAAACGTACGACGAGCATGAATCTTACATGGAATCGCACAACATGGTGTTCCAGATGCAATCGGGGTCACACTATCCTAATTATTAATGCATGGAATGACGGAACGCGATTCGTCACGCATCAATTTGTTCCTTGATCGAAAAAAAGAGCTTGTTTGTGCTTTTTTTTTATTATTATTATTAATCTCAAATTGTCTTTAGTTAATTTGGCTTAATATTAGTTTTGTTTGTGCTTTTCTTGATTTTTTTTTTTTTTTTTTGTGAATATGTTGATTGGTATTTGAGGTAGAGGCTATAATATGATGTTAGCAAGTGAAAATTAGAGATGAGATACTCCTTGTATTTTGAAAAGATAATAAGTAAAACCACACGAGGAATTCTCTTAGTCTATATATATATGGCTACCTTTTTTTCTTTTCGGTAACTCGTTTTTTACGAGCTTCTCCCGAATTCGGTTCTGGCGTGGACGGACGATTTTGCCCCTGGTTTGTCGACCGTGTTATATGGTTATATTTTGTATTTGCAAAATCAATGTTGAGGAGTTGGTGTAAGAATAATACTAGTTGAAGATTTTGTATCCATTTTGAGTGATGCCTATAGGCTATAGTTTCTAAACTAAACAAAGTGAAGGGAAAATATTTATTTCCACTTTGGGCTATGTGCGTGTAATTAAATCTTTATTTTATTATTTAATTAATTAATATGGTGAAAATGATTAATAAAAAAATATATGCTTGTTTGGTGAAAGTGTGGGTCTATGGACCAATTGTGATGGTATATACTTTGGACCTCATTTTTGGTCATAATTAAAGCAAACTTTATTTGAATTACGAGGGAATAATTCTCCCTCCCTTCCACAATATTTGTTAGTTTTTTTTTTTTTTTAATTTATTTCATATTATCTATCAATTAAGAATTCCAACATTATATCAATTATATATTTTTCAATTAAGTCTTCATTAACTCTTCAATTTCTTATGGACTAATGAATAAATAATGGTATTTTGGTCTAATAATATCTATTTTTCTAAAATCAAGACATATTCATTGAATTTATTAAAATAAGTACAAATGTAAAAAATAATTATTATTTAGGAACAGAGAGAGTAATATACATGTGCCTTAACAGCTTAACTGTAATTGTTGAGCTGATGAGATAAAGCTCGTCAGTAGAAGTTGAGTGGCATTCCTATAGTCGATGTGTCCATCGCTTGCACTACAATCTTTTTTTTTTTTTTGGTAGAATTTCCACTTTTCAGTTTTCACCCTAACTTTATACTGGCGGGTAAATAGTTTTTGAAGAAAAAATATATAAATTACAATATTGTCCTTTTCGAAATAATTTTAATCTATTTGCGAAAATATGTAATTGAATCTATATATTATAAATATTTACTAATTAGTAATATCTATTTTTGTATTTCTGTTCCATGTGCAACTCCAAATTTGCATTAAAAGTAGCACTTCAAGAATACTTATTAATTCCCTTGCAATTTTTTTTTCTTTCATCAACTATATCTATTTATGATTATACCATTTACATATTGAATTTGCAATTTTGTATTTGATTATTTAATTATTTAAAACAGTATTGGAATAAGTTAGGAAATTTTAAGAAAAAATTAAACTCATCACTTACATTGGATAAAATACGAGAACAAATTCTATATGCATGTCGAGTAAATATCAGTGTTTTGAAACTCGGACCGGAACAGCCAGTTGAATCGGTTAAACCACAAAACGTTATCTTGTCTGGTCTGTTTTGACCAGTTGAACCGTAATATCGAAACCCGAGCGAAAATTGGATATTTTTTCTCCCCAAATTGTGTTTTAAAATAAATAAAACGGTCAAAACAATGTTTTTTTATTGCCTAGTTGAAAAAAAACTGTAAATCAAAATAAAAAATCTTGATATTGGAAGACATGTTATGTTTTTTTTATAATTTCTATAATATTTGAAATAATTAGTGTGATATGTGTGTGTTGATATGTTGTGTGTAAAAGTAAAATAAGTTTTATTTACATTTTAATTCGAAATGAGTGAGTTAATTTGTGTGAACGAAAATATGTTTTTATTTACTATAAGAATTTCTTATATATAAATAATTATAAAATAGAAAACCAAAAAACCGATTAGATCCCAGTTGAACGGGTCCAACCGTGATCCAGTAACTTATTTGGGTCAATGTGCGGTCCGATTTTGTTAGATACTGTTACATATAGTAATTTTTACTCTGTATTTAATATAGTTGTTTTCTCCTTTTAAAGTTGTGGTTAAGTTAAACACGACTCTGTTTTAGTTTTAGATATCGTGTTTTAGTTTCCATTGTATATATACCCATTCATGTGATATACAGCTGGGTATTATAACATATTTTTAATTCAATAATAATTCCAAGTTTTTCCCTCTTTTCTCTCTTTTCGTTTCTTCTTTCTTCTCCATCAAAAGTCGTCAATGGCGGTTTATCGAAACCTAAATTAGGTTTCTACATGGTATCAGTTTCAGGCGTTCTTCTGCCCATCACAAATTCACCACAATTGGTGAACTGATTTCTTCGCTTCATCTTTTACCTTCGTTCTCTCCTATCAATTTTTCCCATGGCGCCCGCTCGATCTCCGATTGATGATGCTTCCAGCCCTTATTATTTGCATCCCTCCGATGGTCCCAATCTAATACTCGTCTCTCAAGCTTTAACTGAGGACAATTATGCCTCTTGGTCTCGTGCAATGATAATCTCTCTCACGGTGAATAACAAGGTCGGTTTCGTCACCGGCACAATTGTTGATCCCGGCATCGAAGATCCGATCCTCCAAACTGCTTGGATTCGCAATAACAGCATGGTCATGTCTTGGATCATCAACGCCGTGTCCAAAGATATTCAAGGTAGCATTATGTACTCTCTCTCTGCTAAAGACATTTGGGATGATTTAAAAGTTAGGTTTTCCCAAACCAATGGCCCTAGGATCTTCCAGCTCCGTCGTGAATTGGCAAATCTCTCCCAAGGTTCTCAATCTGTAAATGTATACTTTACCAAAGTCAAAGCCATCTGGGATGAATTAACCAATTATAGACCTTCTTGTACTTGCAATAAATGTACTTGTGGAGGATTGACTGGTTTATCTGATCACTACAATCAAGAATACGTGATGAGTTTCTTGATGGGGCTTAATGAACATCTCAGTCAAACCAGAGGCCAAATCCTTCTCATGGATCCTCTTCCTTCCATCAGCAAGGTTTTTGCCTTTGTATCTCAAGAAGAAAGGCAGCGCTCTGTTTCTGCCACCTCCCATGAGACTTTGGCCGCCAGCTTTGCTGCCACTGCTGCTTTTCGAAGACCAACAAATAATCAGTTTTACAATCCCAATTTCAAGAAAAAGGACCGCCCCTTTTGCACTCACTGCCACCTGAATGGACATACTGTGGAGAAGTGTTACAAACTACATGGTTATCCCCCTGGATTCAAGCCTAGACCAAGAGCTCCTCCTCCTCAAGGCTCCACCATCAATCAAGTTTCTAGTCAACAGGCTCCTCTTCCCATGGCTTCTGCTGAGAATCC
This sequence comes from Erythranthe guttata, assembly GCF_000504015.1. The sequence goes on from NW_012192835.1 coordinate 993,767, forward strand.
TACTCCTATTGAAGGTTTTCTACAGAACATGACCCCTACACAATGTCAACACCTCATGTCCATGCTTTCTTCCACAGTGGCTGCTTCTGGACAGGACATTGGTACAGTTTCATGTGTCTCAGGTATTTTTTCTTCTCTCTTTACTAAACAATCTCCCATCATGCCTCATCACTGGATAATGGACTCAGGAGCTTCCAGACATATTTGCAATGATAAGTCTGCTTTCTTTAACTTAAAATCTGTGCATAATGCTAGTGTAATTTTACCTGATGCCACTATGTTTCATGTCCCTTGCATTGGTGATGTTCAATTAAATTCCACCATTACTCTCACCAATGTTTTTTATGTCCCTCAATTTACCTTTAACCTTATCTCTGTCAGTGCCCTTCTCATGAACAGTTCTTATACTCTCAGTTTCAATATGCACTCATTTCTTCTTCAGAACAAGGCTTGCAGGATGATTGGCAAGGGTAACAAGATTGAAGGTCTTTATGTCTTAGATCAGTCTCATATAGGTTTTTGTAATAAGATTTCAACTATTATCTGGCATAAAAGACTTGGTCACATGCCTTTTAAAAAGCTAAGTCTCATAAAGGAACACATTGCTGTTGATTCCCCTAGTACTATGTCAACTGATGTATGTTGTCATGTTTGTCCCATTGCTAAACAAAAACGTTTACCTTTTAATAAAACTACTTATTCTGCATCTGCTTGTTTTGATCTTTTACATTGTGATGTTTGGGGCCCTTATAAAGTTCCTTCCTACAATGGCTATAAATACTTTGTTACTTTGGTTGATGATTACTCTAGATTCACTTGGGTGCACATGTTGAAAGCTAAGTCTGATGTCTTGCATACTATTCCTTGTTTTCTCCATATGGTTAACACTCAATTTGGTAAACAAGTCAAAATTTTCAGATCTGATAATGCTCCGGAATTAGCTTTCACTGATCTTTTTGCCTCTCTTGGCATCATTCACCATTTTTCTTGTGTTCAAACTCCTCAGCAAAATGCTATTGTTGAGAGAAAACACCAGCACATCTTAAATGTTGCTAGATCTCTGTTTTTTGAATCCAAACTGCCTATAGAATATTGGAATGAGTCCATTCTTACTTCTGTTTATCTCATTAATCGAACCCCTGCCAAAAACCTTGATAATAAAACTCCTTACAATCTGTTATACCCTGACCTTACATTTGACTATCAATCTCTTAAGGTTTTTGGTTGTCTAGCTTTTGCTTCCACTCTTCAGGCTGCCAGAGACAAGTTCCAGCCCAGAGCCAGAATGTGTGTCTTTCTGGGATATCCACCAGGTATTAAGGGGTATAAGTTACTTGATTTTCATTCTAAAACTGTTTTTGTCTCTAGGGATGTGGTTTTCCATGAGGATCAATTCCCTTTCTCCTCCATTTCTCCAACTCCCACATTGGACTGTATCACTGGCTCTCTCCCTAATCTGGTCATTCCCTCTAACATTAATCCTAATTCAGCATATGCCAGTGATATTGATCCTGACTATAGTCCTGTACATGATTCTTCTCTCTCTCCCCATATTTCTGAAGTTGAAGTCCCTATATTTGATGTTGAAGCTCCCAGAAGATCCACTAGATCTGTTAAAACTCCTACCTATTTGAAGGATTATGCTTGTTTTGCTCCATTCACATCCAAATACCCTATTTGTAATTCTGTTGGTTATCACAAGTTATCTCCTCATTATAAAAATTTCATTCTTACTATTACTGCTGAAAGTGAACCCAGATTTTATAAGCAAGCCTCTAAGCATCCTCACTGGGTTCAGGTCATGAATGAAGAGCTGGATGCTCTGACTGCAAACAACACCTGGTCTGTTGTTCATTTACCCTCTGATAAATTGCCCATTAGTTGTAAATGGATTTATAAAATAAAAAGGAACCAGGATGCCAGCATAGATAGGTATAAGGCTAGGCTTGTTGCCAGAGGTTTCACTCAACAAGAGGGAGTTGATTATATAGATACTTTCTCTCATGTAGTTAAACTTGTTACTGTTAAGGTTTTACTCTCATTAGCAGCTGTTCATAACTGGGAATTACATCAATTAGATGTTAATAATGCTTTTCTTAATGGTGATTTAAAAGAAGAAGTTTATATGGACTTACCTTTGGGTTACAATTCTCCAGTGGTTGCCTCTAATGCTCATTTGGTTTGCAAATTAAATAAGTCTATCTATGGCTTAAAGCAAGCATCTAGACAATGGAATGCTAAGTTTACAGAGGCTGTATTAACCTTAGGTTTTGTTCAATCCATGTCTGACTACTCTCTTTTTACTAGAGGTTCAGGTGCTTCTTTTATTGCTTTACTTGTTTATGTTGATGATTTAATTATAGCAGGTCCTTCTTATGCTCTTATTACTCAACTTAAACTTGCCTTAAGCAACAAGTTCAAATTAAAGGATTTGGGAAATTTAAAGTATTTCTTGGGCCTTGAAATTGCTAGATCTAAGTCTGGCATCACTGTTTTACAAAGACAGTATACCCTTAAACTTCTTGAAGAAGCTAATTACACAGATTGTAAACCTCTGCCACTCCCTATGGATGCCAAACTTAAACTCAGTGCAACTGATGGGGACTTGCTTGCTGATCCTTCTCAGTATACGAGGTTAATTGGTCAATTGCTTTATCTTACTATTACCAGACCTGACATTACTTATTCTGTTCATAGGCTCAGTCAATTTGTTTCTCAGCCAAGAACTGCACACTTAAAGGCTGCTCATCATGTTCTCAGATTTTTGAAGAATGCCCCTGGTCAAGGTCTTTTTTATTCCTCTATTTCTGACAATATTTTAAAAGGTTTTTCAGATGCAGATTGGGGCTCATGCTTGGATACTAGGAAATCCACTTCTGGTTTCTGCTTCTTCTTTGGTAACAGTCTTATTTCCTGGAAATCTAAAAAGCAAGCTACTGTGTCAAGATCTTCTGCAGAGGCTGAATACAGGGCACTTGCATCAGCTTCCAGTGAACTCCTATGGCTTCTCCAGCTTTTTAAAGATTTTCAAGTCCATCCTGCTTCTACTCTTTTGTTTTGTGATAATCTAGCAGCTGTTCATATTGCCTTTAATCCTACATTTCATGAGAGGACCAAGCACATCGAGATTGATTGCCACTTTGTCAGAAATCATGTCACTAAAGGAAAGATACGGCTCATGCCCATCAAAAGCCATGATCAGCTTGCTGATATATTCACTAAATCTCTATCGCTTCCTGCCTTCACACATTTGCTTTCTAAGATGGCCTTAATCAATATTTACAGTCCATCTTGAGGGGGGATGTTAGATAGTGTTACATATAGTAATTTTGACTCTGTATTTAATATAGTTGTTTTCTCCTTTTAAAGTTGTGGTTAAGTTAAACACGACTCTGTTTTAGTTTTAGATATCGTGTTTTAGTTTCCATTGTATATATACCCATTCATGTGATATACAGCTGGGTATTATAACAGATTTTTAATTCAATAATAGTTCCAAGTTTTTCCCTCTTTTCTCTCTTTTCGTTTCTTCTTTCTTCTCCATCAAAAGTCGTCAATGGCGGTTTATCGAAACCTAAATTAGGTTTCTACAGATTTTTAAAACATTGATAAATATATTAGGGTAGGGAGCAAAAAGAGAGAGAAGGTGGCACATGAACAACGCTTCACCATTTTAGGAGAAGCATACACTGCGCAACGCCCCCACATAGTTTTTATAGTTATATATGTAAAACAGAGATGAATTATTTATTAGGTTTATGGAGTGTTCGTGTCATTAACTCAAGTATTATAAAGTGGTGTTTGCAAAAACTTTTTAAAATTGATTGTGAGCTTTATCTTTTTTATTTTTTTCATAATTAGGTCCTGGGTGTTTGCAAAACCGATATTTGTTTTTGTTTATGTATAATTAAGTTGTTTTAAGCTGTAATCTCAAAATTAGAGCCACTATGGGGTAGTTTTCTAATTTATAAGCCCTTTCGAAAATAATTACGGACTACATTTTGTCTTTTACATTAATACCCTTATTATTTTTATTTAAATTCTTTATATGTAGATATTTTAGATTAGGGGTCTTAAGAGATAAGTCCCTAGTGACAAACCTTATTAGAACTAAATGACAACTCTAATTAAAATTTGCTTCACATCCTTTATGAAATTTATTCCAAAAATGCCCCTCTACTCACAAATTCGAAATTACAGCAGATTGTAAATATACTATGATGAACTATGGTATTACTTAATATTTTTAAATTTACATCTAGCATTTTTTTCTCATTTTTACGTGTTTTTTCTTTCTTTTTTTTTTTTCATTTTTCATATTTTTCAATTATATAAAAATCTATTTTTCCCCTTCTTTTCTACATAAATTGAAAATTATGGTTTTTTTAATTTTTTTTTTCCGTAGTAGACATCTACAAAAAACCATAGGAAACGTAGTATCCGTAGACACCCACAGACATCTTGAAACCCTAGCCATGAAACCCTAGCCGCCAGACACCGTAGACACCCAAAGATACTCATAGACATCTGTAGACATCCAAATCGAAAAATATTAAATTTTGCCCACCAAACCCTAGATCCGATCCACCGCCACCACCACCACCACCGCCACTACTCCACCCTCTCCCTCCCCCACACCCAGACCCACCTCACGACTCATCCGTAATGGTTGCAAACAAAAACGAGCCTGCCATCCTCTACCCAGTGTCACAAAGCCTCCAGATGCAACTCCTACATCAAGTGCCGCCATAGTCGCTGCCATAGCCGCCTCCATAGCCACCGTCGCCGCCACCATAACCACCTTCAGAGCCTCTATACTATTCCACTATAATTGAAGAGAAAAAGAAAAGAGGGGGGAGGAGGACGTATGAGAGAGAGAGAGAGAGAGAGAGAGAGAGAGAGAGAGAGAGAGAGAGTGAGAGAAACCATAAAGTGAGAGGGAGCGAACGTGTTGAGCGGCGTGAGAGAGAGGGGAAGAGAGAGAGAAATAAATCAGAAAAAAAAACGTGACTTTTATTAGGTATTGTAAGGGTATTTTTGGGTTATTTAAAAATCAAAGGATGTGTATCAATTTTTATTTTGAAATAGGGATGTAGTTAAAATATTCTATTTGAGGTTGTTACTCATATCTATTTAAGTTTGGTTTGAGGGGTGTGGAGCATATTACCCCTTTAGATTATTCACTAAAGTTAGCTAAAACGTAAAAAGTAAAGTTGATTTTACAAACTGAAATGCTATTCATAGTGCGGTTTTTACCGGCTTGCAGTGCGATTTATTTCATTTGTAACTTTCCAAAAAAAAAACCAAATTCGCCCGCTATTTCGTGTATTATTACACGAAATACACTCAATAATTTCGTGTCTTTTCACACGAAATAGCGGTGTATATTTCGTGGAGTTTTCTACGAAATGGAAGACCATATTTCGTAGATTTTTCCACGAAATATGAAGTGACATATTTCGTGGAGTTTTCTACGAAATGGAAGACCATATTTCGTAGATTTTTCCACGAAATATGAAGTGACATTTCGGAAAATTCAGTATGAAATAACTAATTGATTTATTTTTTAACTAACCAATTTATTTCAGACACTCAAATTGACATAAAAATTCAAATACAAATACAAATTGAACTAGAATTCAAATACAACTACAAATTGATCTAAATTTCAAATACAAAATTGACCTAAAAATTCAAATACAAATACAAATTGAACTAGAATTCAAATGCAACTACATATTGAACTAGAATTCAAATACAACTACAAATTGAACTAGAATTCAAATACAACTACAAATTGAACTAGAATTCAAATACAACTACAAATTGATCTAAATTTCAAATACGAATAAAATTGAACTAGATTTCAGATACAACTACAAATTGAACTACCGACCAGACTTTAATTGTTCGTACAAGAGTAGTCGGGGTTTGTACGTTTTGAGTAAGTGCCTCAAGTTTTTAGCTCTATGGTGTACCCATGCCGGATGGATTGGTTTTACATATTTAAACAATACAAGACATTAAAACACAATAATCATAATTTGAACAATCGTAATTTTTACTTACTTATTGGTTTTGTATGTGCAGTCCATCAATATAACATACCGGAACAACCGTAATAACTTAATAGATTCGGGACATGCAAACATAATATCTGTAATCGTGTTGCTCGTTTCACTATCGACGCGATGCCAATATCGATACTCGCCTTTTTGAAAGTTATGCATCATAAACTGAATAACAGTCATGCCCTCCATTTCCTAGATTTAAACTTGGCCAACTCATTGTAAACATGCTTCATAGAGGTTTGTATCGTCGGATCATCTTTTCTCAGTCTATCCATGATCAGCATTGGCTTCACGTGAGAATTTCGCAATTCTTTAATTCTTGCTTTCTGTTGTGGAGTTATACGACTAGTCGTACCTTGTCCGTGAGGAAACAAAGTCGGACGATGACTATGCCTGCCATCGCTGACAGTCAACCGCCATAATTCATCAAACCTTGACCTTTTGCCAATCAATTTGAACGGACAACCACATTTTTTTGTTCCTGAGTTTCTAGGATCTTCCACATCGATATTCGTTTGTCGGCCATGTCCGTATTTGTCACACGTCATGTACTGTGCATTCTCCCTTCTAGACTGACAAATCAA
>NW_012192836.1:0-12699 GCF_000504015.1 Erythranthe guttata
AGAAGAGGAAGATCTGAATATAAACCCTAATAACTTCAACACATGAAGCTATATGAGATTTGAAATGGCTCGGTCTCCTTTTGTCACAATCTCGTCCAGAATCCATCGACGGTGGCACCAACTGAACCAACGCACACACAAAGTTCACCGAAACCCTAGATTTGACCGGAACTCCTCAATCTAACCCTCTCCGACCCAAAACCCCCAAATCTAACATAAATGTGAATACACTCGGTCACTCAGCGTGTTTCCTTCATTCAGAGTTGTTCTCAATCTTCGTTGTTTTATATAATTTGGTAAACATGACTGTACCACACTATACAATCGAATTTTTAAATTGAAAATGTAAAAACCTGCAATATAAAGAAAGAATATGACTACAGTTGATATAGTCACATATAGTCAACTATAGTCATATTCCGGCGTAGTAAACAAGTCGAGAAAAAAGTTCAATTTTTTGTTTAAAAAAAATTAAAAGATATATTTTGTGTTAAAAAATATTAAAAAATAAAAAATAAAAAATAAAAAAAATAATAAATAAAAAAATACCAAATAAATCCAAAATACTAAAAAAAAAAAAATCAATTTTTTTATTTGATAGCAAATTTTTAGGAAATTGGAAGCAGAATTTTAGGAAGTGGATTGTTGTAATGGAAAGAGAAAAAAAAAAAGAAAAAAAAAAGGAATAACTGAGACAAATTATGCTAATTGATATAAGGATAATATTAGGAATACAAATTTTAGGGGTTATCACAAAGAAAGATTTAATGAGTGGATAGACATATCACCATTTCTTAGCTATATGAGGGCTTATTGCTAATAACCCCATAACTGAATTGATAACTGTTAAGTATATATTTTTATACTTTATCGTACCTTTTTATTTGAGCTTTTGGTGTGATTTAACGATAATTGGTGGTTAAAAAGTTGATTTATTGTATTTTAGGTATAAATTGAAGAATTGGAAAAGTTTGAGGTCAAAACTGCAAATTTGGAGAAAATATGGGTCAAAAGTGAAATAATCAAAAATATGCTGAAATTGGCTGAAAACAGGCCCGCACGGCCGTGCCAAAATTGTGCCAAAATTAGCCTATTTTTGGCACGGCCGTGCCAAATGCTGAATTTGGGCAGAAGGTTCGGCGATTCTCGCGCGGCCGTGCGAGAATTGCACTGATTTTCGCGCGGCCGTGCCAAATCACGTTGGAGGCAATTTTGGACTTTTAAACACACAAGGAAACCTAGAATCATCTACCAAGTTGGGACATCTATTTAAGCCCAAACCAAGCACGAATCAAAGGGAACTTTTGACACAACCTTGGAGCGAGAGGAGCGAGAGAACGAAGAATCGAAGACGGAGAATTGACAACTCTTCATCACAATTCTTCTTTTATCTATCTTTTCTTAATCTATTCTTTTTATGTTTTTATTATGTTTTTCGTAGAGAACATGCGTAGCTAAGTTTTTAATCTAGGATTTTGTTGGAACCCTATGTAGGGATTGCAAACCCTTTTTTCTTGAGATTATGCAATTATGATTTTATGATTATTTCTTCTACTTGTTATGATTGTTAGTGCATGAACTTGATCAATTTATGTGCTTTATCTGTGATTATTGGGATTGACTCGACAGAGCTATTTTGATAATTAGACGGTAAGTAGAAGAGCCTTCGAGTAGTTTTCACCGGATGAGTGTGTCAATTGCATGTGGTGTCGTAGACATACAGATATCACCATAGGTAGCCATTTACGAGACTTGTTAGTTAATGCTTTATTTATAATTGGTTTGCATAGACATATAATGAATCGTTTAGGGGTTTTGGGTGAGCAATTCTTGCATAGGGGGAAGATAAAATCCTAAATCCGTTTTTATTGATATTCTCTCTTGTTTATTTGCTTTCCTAATTAGTTTAATTTATTTAGTTGAATAAATTTGACAACTTTGCGTAGGCTGGATAAAAATCATAATTGTTAGAATTTGGTACTTAGGATTAGATAATTTGAGTATTCCCTGTGGGATCGACATCCGACTCTCACGAGTCCACTTTTACTACTTGTTTGCGATACGTGCACTTGCGTGTTAGGTATTTAGCCCCAACAAGTTTTTGGCGCCGTTGCCGGGGAATACGGCTAAATTATCTATTTATCCTAATATTAAATTTGAGCAATTTTTCTTACTTCAGCCGTTTTATTTATTTTATTTAATTATTTTCTTTGCTTATTTTATTTTTATTATTTTTGTTTAGGTACTTTTTATGCGAATGGAAGAAGAGAATAATCGTAGGGGAGATGACCAAGGGCACCTACCGAATGCGGCAGGAAATATCGTCAACGAGCAAGAGCAACTTCTGCTAATTAATCCACCACCTCGTCAACGAGCATTGCATGAGTACACCGTTCCAACACTCAATGGGTTTCAATCGAGCATCCAGCAGCCCCCCATTGAAGCCAACAATTTCGAAATTCGAGCGGGACTCCTTACTATGCTCCAAAACAATGGGTTATTCAGCGGATTGGCTCATGAAGATCCACATCTTCACTTGGTCAACTTTCTCGAAACGTGTGACTCGCACAAGATGAACGGAGTAACACCCGAAGCACTGCAACTCCGCCTGTTCAAACACTCCCTACAAGGAGCAGCCCGAGAATGGTTGCAAACTCGTGCACCGCACTCCATCTCGTCGTGGGCCCAGCTAGCTCAACTTTTCATGAACACATACAACTCCCCAACAAAAACTGAGAGAATCCGGCGAGAAATTCAAAACTTCATACAAGAAGCCGGTGAAGCATTATTCGAGACGTGGGAGCGGTTCAAACAGTTAATAAGGAGGTGCCCGAATCACGGACTACAAGAGTGGCGCCAACTGCAAATATTTTATGATGGACTGCAAGACAACTCGAGGACAGTGCTCGACTCTGCAGCTGGAGGTATGTTCATGAGTTTGACCTACGACGAAGCATACGAGCTCTTGGAACGAATCGCTAGGAATAAATACATGCGAGCATCGGACCGGTCGAATAGCGGATCAGTCAAGACGGGAGGAATTTTGGAGTTAGACGGAGTCACTGCAATCACGGCCCAATTGGAGAAGCTATCGAAGCTAGTAGCGGCTTTGCAGACTCAGCAAGTCCATGCAATCCAAGCTCCCAACCAGTGCTTAGAAGAAACGGAGTCTCTAAATTACGTGAATGACACCAACCGACAACAGAAGAACCCGTACTCCAACACCTATAATCCGGGATGGAAAGATCACCCCAACTTTGGATGGGGAGGAAATCAGCAAGGACAAAGGCAAGCACCACCTCAAGCTCCACCCCAAGGAGTTGACCTCGCTGACATATTAGCAAAATTCATGACGGCGACTCAAGCATCCATTCGGAACCTTGAGACACAAATGGGGCAACTTGCAACCCAACTAAACGCGAGGCCGTCGGGAGCACTGCCGTCGAATACGGAAGATCCTCGAAAGAGCAACATCGAGCAGTGCAATGCAGTAACTTTGCGAAATGGGAGGCAATTAGAGGAAGGTCCTAAAAAGTCTGTTGCACCACCGCCTATTGTAGAGGAGCCCAAGGAAAAAACCGAGGTCGGGCCAAGCAACACAAAGATCACAGTAAGTGAACCTACTCCCAAGGTACCTTTCCCTCAACGTTTTCAAAACTCTAAGCTTGATATGCAATTTCAGTCATTTTTGGATTATCTTAAAAAATTGCATGTTAATATTCCTTTTGTTGAGGCACTTAAGCATATGCCGAATTGGGTTAAGTTTATAAAGGAACTTGTATCGAAGAAGATGAGGCTTCCGGAGTGTGCAGCAATCATAGACCTCAATGAGCAAAGTAGTGCTATCCTTGCAAATAAAATTCCACCGAAGCTTAGAGATCCGGGCAGTTGTACCATTCCATGCACAATAGGTACTAGGTATTTTGGGCGGGCATTGTGTGATCAAGGGGCAAGCGTAAATTTAATGCCTTTATCAATCTATGAGAAATTGAATTTAGGAGAAATTAAGCCTACTTCCGTGACCTTGCAGCTAGCCGATAGATCTTTTACTCACCCTTTAGGTATAGTTGAGGATATATTGGTTAAAGTAGATAAGTTCATACTCCCGGCTGATTTTCTAGTACTTGACATAGAGGAAGATGAAAATATTCCCCTTATCTTAGGACGCCCCTTTTTAGCAACCTGTAGATCAATTATTGATGTAGGAAAGAGAGAGCTAAGAATGAGTGTGGGGGACGAAACGGTGATCTTCAAGGTGTACCGGGTGGATGAAAAGCCTATTACGGCTAATGGATGTTATCTTCTTGATGAGGTAAGTGATTCTAAACTTTTTCCTGTTAAATTACATGATTTAAATTTTTTTGTGGATACTAATGTGCATGTAGGAGAACAAAAGAAAAAGGTTGAGTTGGTTACAACACCTACTCAAAACACCGTGATAAAAGACGATGTTGGCAAGCCTCATGACATCAAGAAGAATAAATTCAAGGGCATATATTCCTAAGCGAACCAGTCGAAAGAAGAATCGGATCAACCCATTTATTCAAGACTTTCTCCAAAAGGAAGTTAAGAGATGGGTTCAAAAGCTAATGAATTGAAGAGAAGGAACAAAGTCTGGCTGAAGACTATAAACTTAGCGCTTCTCGGGAGGCAACCCGAGATTTTTGTTTTTATTTATTTATTTATGTTTCTTGTTTTATTTTATTTATTTATTTTATAAGCATGCAAGCTAATTAAATAAACAATTTTTTTTATTTTCAGGGGTCAAATCGCAATTTTGCAGCTCATACGGCCGTCCCAAAACAAGGCTTAATTTCACACGGCCGTGTGAAAAATCTGGAAGCTACTGCCCAATTTTGGCAAATCGCACGGCCGTGCGGAAAATAGTTCAAAATCTCATACGGCCGTGCGAACCTCAACAGAAGCATAATAAATTAAAGGCGAGGGTGGAGAGAAAACCGGAGACGGCCAAGACGACTTTTTCAGGTGTATTCTATCCTTAAACTTCGTGTTAATTACATTGAGGGCAATGTAAATTTTAAGTTTGGGGGTGGAAAATTACCTGTTTTTATGTGCTTTAATTTTTTAGTTTGCATGCCTTAAGTTTTTTTTTATTTGAGTTATTTTATTTTAGTTTTTTCTTTCGAAAAAAAAAAAAAAAAAGTTTGTCTTGAGATAAATGCTTCGATGAATCATGATGATGAAAGATGGTTGATGTTATGAAATTGCTTGCTTTATCTTGATTGTGATTGAATTTTGGTGAGCTTTTGATTCAAAGTGTCGTAGGAATGAGTCATTGTTAGGAATCACGAATTATGCCTTGCTTTGGTTGAAAGTTTTGTGTTTTAAAACGTGGTATAAATTTATGCTATATCATATGCTATTCGGTTTTAGAATTTGCCTTAGGAATTTACAAAGTGAAATATTAAATTGTTGAGCAATTTGGGAAGTGATTTGGGCCATCTTTGAACCGTTTGAGCCTTTCAAGCCTACCTTTAAATTTTTATCATTCGAACCTTGATTGAGCCTTGGAGAAACGGTGTTCTTTCTTTTAGCCAATGTGTATAAGGTAGAATAAGTGGAGATTTTTGAAAAATTAACCCTTGGAGTTCGGTCGAATTTTTTTTTATAAGGTCCTTCTTCTTCTAAAAAAAAAAAAAAAAAAAAAAAAAAAAAAAAGAAATATAAAAAAAAAAAAAAAAAAAGAAGAGAAAGAGAAAGAAGAAGAAGAGACTAGAAGGGGAAGTAAGGACTAGTTGTTGAATTGTTTTGAAAGCTCGATCCATTGTCTTAAGAGCAAAAGTGGAGACTTTTGAACTCTTCAGAATCGAGTTTATTAAAGTCCTTAGAGGTGAATTCATTGTTTCAAACGCCTATCTTTCAAAATTTGGCGTAATCACCTCAATTCAAGAAGCATAGCCACATATACCCATATTTCCTACCTCGAACCAAAAAGCCCAACATTTGAAAGCCAAAAAGTCCCAATGATCCCAATAGCTCAATTATTTGATACTAGCCGAGTAGAGAAATTTGGTGAGTCTTTGGAGTTGAATATTATTATGTAAGTATAAATTTTCTCCATTTTTAATTTGTAAATATGGGATACCACTAGGCCAAAACTGCACTCTAGCGACGAAAAAATGCGATGAAAATTACGTCGTTGCGACGAAATTACGGATCTTGCAACGAAACATATTCGTCGCAACAGTGGCAAAAAATCGTTGCTCTGTGTCTCGTCGCAAATACTGCGACGAATTTATTTTCCGTCGCTTCCAATGCGACGCAATTGTAAAATCGTCGCAATATTTATATTTTCCTATAAAATTAATTTTATTTTCTATTGCGAGGATACGTAATATGTCCGTCGCAATTATCTGCGACCTTTTTCTTATTAATCGTCGCAATTAATTGCGACTATATAGTACAAAGCGTCGCATAATATTGCGACTTTAAAGTACAAATCGTCGCATACAATTGCGACTTTAAAGTAAAAATCGTCGCATACAATTGCGACTTTAAAGTAAATATCGTCGCAAATGTCGTAGCTACGTTAAAGTCAATTTGCGACGATTGTGGTTCCATAAACAGTCGCATACATGTAGCTCTTGCGTCGAAATACATTTAGTCGCAAAAGTAATTTGTTTGCGACGATTTCAATTTTCGTCGCAACTGAAGCTGCTAATTTTTTCCCGGAAAATCAGATTTTTTTTTTTCATTTTTCCTAATGCAAATGAAATGTACATCAATTGCAATAAACTAAAATTAGCTAATACACCAAATATCAAACCACATTAAAATTTAAGTCTTACATTAAAATTAAATATTAGAGAAATACACAATCATGAATTCAAAAGGTACATAAACACAAAATAAAGTCGTACATAAAAACAAATTAAAGTCGCAAACAAACATGAATCCAAAAAATACATAAACAAGAATTTAATCTTTGTCTATACTCCATCATTTCACATAGTAGCTTTGATCCCTTGTTGTCTCAAACTCTCAAGCAAAATGTTCACGGTTGTTGAAGTCTTTCCAACGAGCATTAGTAGTCTCATTAAACCATTTCTTTGTACCCTCGTTATCAGGAAGTTTCTAAGTCTCCTAACAAGCGTAAAAAACAAAAAACATTTGTATCCAAATAATATAAATAATAGAAATAGAACATTGCATTGTTATAAATTAAATTACCTTGAACAGTAACCACAACTCCTCAACACGCCCATCCTTTTTGTGCTTAGGCCATGAAATCCATGGACTGAAAATATCACAGTGAGTAACCTGGCTACGGATGGCTTTCACCAACGGGCCTCTTCCATGCTCAATGGGAATATCATTATCGTCAAACTACATATCAACAACTTTACAACCCATGCGACTACGAGTACCTTGCTCCGACATCGAATATGCACAAATAACACACCTGAATTATTTTATACATAGATACAAATAAAGTGAAGACAATACATATGCATAGAAGATATAAGATAGATATATGGAAATGAGCTGACAACATATACAACTGACATAAGCATCAAAACAAGGTTAACTCAATTCATTCATCACTAAAGTTTTCAAAAAAAAAGGTATATGTCTTGAATATTTGATCAATCAATACAAAAAAAAGATTTACTCTTCCATATCATCTATATCATTCATGTCATTATTTATCGGAAGTATCTCCAAACACACATCTTCAACTTTAGTGCGATTTTGGTTTTCGTCAAGAATTTGGCTGAACTTTGGATTCTAGCCTCATAAATTTAGTTTTTTACCGAAAAAAAATTAGCCATTCACCAAATAATCCAGAATATATAAAGCTCAGCCCTAATTTTCCCTAAAATTTTCAGTTATCTCCTAACAGAGCTATATTTAACTAATGTTAAAACATGTTTTGTTAATATTGGGATGTTTTATATTTGTTAGGACATATTTTATGTATATTATGACTTATTTTATTTGTGTTACGTATGTGTTCTAAGTAGTAAGTAATAAATATATTTACTTTACAATACATGTATTTCACGTTTCCGATTTTACTACCCCTCTCCGATTTCACTTAAAATCCCGATTTTAACTTACCTTGGAAAAAAATCACAAAAAACAGAGCAGACAATATGAAGGAAAAAAACGAAAAAAATGAATATGTGCGGCAAGAGATGAAAATGGCACCAAGTTAATTAATCTAGATAAAGGAGACTTCACAATGAAAACCCAAATCCCTTAATTATATTCACCAATTATTAAAAAGAAAAAAAACCGAGAAAAATATAGGGATGTGGAGAAAGTAACTCACGCTTTAGAATAGACATATGTGGGCGGCGGAATACAATCTGCTGAATCTCGACGGCGGAGTTGGCGGCGGAGTGTGACAACAAAGATACACCGTCGGAATGGGCTAGGGTTCGAGCTGCTGAGATTCGATGGTAGAGTGGCAGGAGGAGTGTAACGCCATCCGAGTGGGATGCAATTGAAGCTCGACGGCGGAGAAGTAGGCAGAGTGTTACGCCACCGGAGTCGGCTGCGTGGCAGGGCCTGTTGAAGCACGACGAAGGAATGGGTAGCTGACGCCGGGGGAGAGGCGACGAATAGATGCCGTCGCCGTCGGATTTGTGAAATTATGAAGGGGCTAATTTGAGAATGATAGACGGGAAAAGGAAACGATTTGGAGATGAAAGGCACTTTAGGGTTTAAAATTAAAAACCCCTGCCACGTAAACCACCACACCGTCGCATTAAATTAAAAAAAAAATTATTGCGACTTTTTTCTTATTCATCGCACAAAGAGGCGGACTTTTTTCCGAAATTTGATTTTGGCAGACAATAAAAGCGCGAAATTGTATTTTGTCCAAATTTCATTGCGACGTTTATGTAACATTCGTCGCAACAGTGTTTTAAATTTATATAAAATTTTAATTTTCTAATGCGACGTTTTAACTTTCGACGCAAACTTCCTGAATTTAAAAATTCTGCGACGTTTCTGTACGAATCCTTGCACCTGTATAATTACGAAAATAAAATTTTAATTCGTATCATGCGACGTTTTTACGGTTTCGTCGCAATATTATTTTTTATTGACCTAAATTTTTGATTTTATTATGCGACGATTTTATTTTTGACGCATAGGTCCTGAATTAGGAACATATGCAACGATCTTGTCCCAATCGTCGCAATCGTGTAATTATTAAATTAAAATTTTCATACTTTTCTTGCGACGATTATCCGATTTCGTCGCAATAGTGTCTGTAAATAATTTTATGGTGCTCCTTGCGACGTATGTCCGGATTCGTCGCAATTATTTTATTTTTCAAATGTTGAAATATTATTTATTACGTCGTTTTGTTAATTATCGTTGCAAATAATTTTTGTAATATTTTTTTTGTTAACAGTTGCGACGATATTGCGGTTCCGTCGTTTGCCTGCGACGATTACGTAGAATCGTCGCATTTGTTTTTAGTTAAATTGCACCTTTAATCGATTGCGACGTTTCTGGTGAAATATCGTCGCAATAGGGCGACGAAATGGTAATCGTCGCAATAAATTTCGTCGCCAGAGTGCAGTCTTGGCCTAGTGTACTTGAAGCGATAGCATGGTTTGTGGTTTTTAGCAATGGTGAGTGAATACGTATCTTTGAATTACGAGCTTGTAATTTTTTGAGAATTGTCATGATAATTGCAAGTTCTGAAAAAATGAAAGTTGACCATTAATCTATGTGATGAGAGGCATTTGTTGAGAGTGTTGCTGTGAAAGTTGCTAGTTTTTGCTTGAGGACAAACAAAAGATCAAGTTTGGGGGTGTGTTAAGTATATATTTTTATACTTTATGGTACCTTTTTATTTGAGCTTTTGGTGTGATTTAACGATAATTGGTGGTTAAAAAGTTGATTTATTGTATTTTAGGTATAAATTGAAGAATTGGAAAAGTTTGATGTCAAAACTGCAAATTTGGAGAAAATATGGGCCAAAAGTGAAATAATAAAAAATATGCTGAAATTGGCTGAAAACAGGCCCGCACGGCCGTGCCAAAATTAGCCTATTTTTGGCACGGCCGTGCCAAATGCTGAATTTGGGCAGAAGGTTCGGCGATTCTCGCGCGGCCGTGCGAGAATTGCACTGATTTTCGCGCGGCCGTGCCAAATCACGTTGGAGGCAATTTTGGACTTTTAAACACACAAGGAAACCTAGAATCATCTACCAAGTTGGGACATCTATTTAAGCCCAAACCAAGCACGAATCAAAGGGAACTTTTGACACAACCTTGGAGCGAGAGGAGCGAGAGAACGAAGAATCGAAGACGGAGAATTGACAACTCTTCATCACAATTCTTCTTTTATCTATCTTTTCTTAATCTATTCTTTTTATGTTTTTATTATGTTTTTCGTAGAGAACATGCGTAGCTAAGTTTTTAATCTAGGATTTTGTTGGAACCCTATGTAGGGATTGCGAACCCTTTTTTCTTGAGATTATGCAATTATGATTTTATGATTATTTCTTCTACTTGTTATGATTGTTAGTGCATGAACTTGATCAATTTATGTGCTTTATCTGTGATTATTGGGATTGACTCGACAGAGCTATTTTGATAATTAGACGGTAAGTAGAAGAGCCTTCGAGTAGTTTTCACCGGATGAGTGTGTCAATTGCATGTGGTGTCGTAGACATACAGATATCACCTTAGGTAGCCATTTACGAGACTTGTTAGTTAATGCTTTATTTATAATTGGTTTGCATAGACATATAGTGAATCGTTTATGAATAATAGACTCATAATACACGCGACAGCGGGTTATGAGTAAATTAGTGTCTCGGGTTAATAATCATAAATCATATATTTCATAATTGAGGGGTTTTGGGTGAGCAATTCTTGCATAGGGGAAGATAAAATCCTAGATCCGTTTTTATTGATATTCTCTCTTGTTTATTTGCTTTCCTAATTAGTTTAATTTATTTAGTTGAATAAATTTGACAACTTTGCGTAGGCTGGATAAAAATCATAATTGTTAGAATTTGGTACTTAGGATTAGATAATTTGAGTATTCCCTGTGGGATCGACATCCGACTCTCACGAGTCCACTTTTACTACTTGTTTGCGATACGTGCACTTGCGTGTTAGGTATTTAGCCCCAACAATAACTCTAGAATTCGAATCCACACTGGCGATTCAATTCAAACATAATTAAAAAATGGTGACCATTTGAACATTGCCATCCATCCATCCTCCACAGTGGTTTCAAGTAGAATTATTTGACAAAATCTAGATCGGATTAGAAGGAAATTAGGATGTGTCAAAAATTGATTTTTTTTAAATCTCAAAATCCTTCATCGGGCCTTTACCCAACGACCAATGCATGAAATTGTAGTGAGGAGAATTCACTGATCACAATTTTTCGAAGAGGCACAACCAATTGCTTTGTTCATGTCTAAGTGAAGGTAGGTATCTCTGTCCACTCCCTAATCTCAATCGATTCAATCGGGATGAATTGGAATAGCAAAATGGTTTCAAGTAGAATTTGTTTGTGTGTGTTATGACGAGTCAACACAGTAGTGAATGTTAGAAAATGAAATGTGGTGGTTTACATTAATATTTTTAGGGATAATTAGTAAAAACCCCCACATCATTTACATATATTAGGGTGGATATAACCCCTTTTTCAATATTAGTCAAACCCCCCTTAATTATTAAATTTAATTATTCTTCTTAAAATTGCTATGAATAATATCTAATTTGCCTTAATGCTATATTATTTCACATCTGCCCTAATTTTATTACGCCATTCAACCGCCTCCATCTTCTTTTCTCTGATTTCTGTCATTCTCTCCATGCCCCATTCCGTCTCTTTTCTCTCTCTTGAATAAATTCATGGTGAAGGAAAGAATCACTCCATCATAGCCTCCACCACCCACCATTGAAAAGCATAGCATGAGCCGATGACTTTAGGAACTGCCTCAATGACGCGCTCGTATCGCTCTCCACTCCCTCAATATTGATGTCCAAGCCGCCAGATCTGAATTTCTCGTCCCGCCGCCGCTGCCATCGCTCCGATCTCGATTTAGTTGTAGAAGACGACATCAAAAACTCAAAAATCCCTCCCTACCTCCACCCCTCAACTCCACCGCCGATATAGAGACTTTGTTGCCCCCGCCTCTGCCCTGTCGTCGCCATAGTTCTGATTTTTTTCGATTTTTTTATGCTTTTGATGTTTTGGTATTTTTACAGCAAATAGTTGTTTTGTTATTCGGCTATTTTTTATAGCTGTTTTCGTTATCCTGCTATTTCTTTTAGTTGTTTTTGATAATTTTAGTTGTTTTCGACTTTTTTGGTTATTTTCAAGTTTTTGGTAGTTGATTTTGATTTTTTATTTTTTTATCCAATTATATGACATGCTGGAAAAAAAAAAAAAAATATATATGAATTAAAAAAATTAGTTGATGTATTTTTAGTTGTTTTCGACATTTTTAGTTGATTTTGTTTTTTTATAGTTATTTCAATAATATGTAGTAATTTGTCAATTTGGTAAATTATAGTTGGGAAAAAATTCGTTTTGGATTCAAAATAAATGATATGAAATAAAAAAACGAATCTTTTGGTTGATTTTCAGAAAACCTTTACTCGATTTCGCAAATATTATAGTTGACTTTGGAGAAACGAAGCTAAAAAAAATGTTGAAAATCAATATTATTCAAAAATATTTATAAAAATT
>NW_012192838.1:0-108997 GCF_000504015.1 Erythranthe guttata
TATATATATATATATATATATATATATATATATATATTTGAATTACACTTCACATTTCAAATTTACGTTGAATGATTAATGTGATATTATTTAAAATAATATTTTATTGTATTAAGAATTAACTAATTAAACCAAATTGAAACAAAATCTATATATTATGAAGGAAATCATGATGTATATTGCAATCTTAATGATCGTTCGTTAAGTTGTGCAATGTAATGTTCAAGCCCTTTATGTATGAAGATTCCATAAAGCAGTATAAATCATTATATATAATATATATCTACATCTATATATTATATATTTATAAAAACGGTTTGCAAAAAAGTTTGCCAGAACAATTATGGATATCACGTTTTTCCTCTTTATTGCGAGGAAGGTACTAAATAATTACAATAACATATCTAGCACTCTTTTAATCTTTACTAGCATTTTTCCCCGTACGATGCACGGGATCATATTTTAAAAGTGATAAAAAATTATCAATTTAATACATAAGAAAAAATATAATACACTAATATAGTAAAATTTATAAGAAAATAGTACTATTCATATTTTATATAACATTAGTTTTTTTTACGTAGTAAAATTTATAATCCAAATAAATAGGTTAAGATTTAACAAATCGAATTTTTATCTTTATCTCTTAAGATTTGACTTTTGAGATATAAGATTTGACTTTTGAGATATATTCATGAAAAATAGAAGATTGAAGCCGAAAGGATTCTTCAAGGTTCAGTGTCAATTTTGATTTGTTGAAAAATATAGGTAGGAAAGTACATAAAAAATATTAAAAATAAATAATTACAGGAATGCCGTTAGGGTTGCTTAGCGTTTCTTTCTTTTATATATAAATAAAAAATATTAAAAATAAATAATTACAGGAATGTTATTAGGGTTGCTCAGCGTTTCTTTCTTTTATATATAAGATTATGGTGTTTTAGCGATTTTTTTGAACACAAACATCCTACAGGAACAGAACGGAATATTTGTAGGTAATAGCAGAAAATAAGTATATATTTATAAACCTTAATCAAAATAATGTAAGTTAAAATATAGTTTATCCAGAATATATGAGGATGAGTAGCATAGTAAAAAAAATATTAGTTTTGAAAGAGAAATTTATAGATCAAGAATCAAATATAATTGAAAAACATCGTTAAAAAACAAATACTTCTATACGTTTCTATATTTTTCTTTTGTTCGTTTCTTGGGCTTTAAAACAATTAGGTGTTTAGATAGTGAGAATGATTTAATAGAATAAGATTTGATAGAAAGTTGAATGGTAAAAGTTCTCTTAATTATTGCATTTTCATAATTACTATTTTTTAAGTAAATATTTTTTTGAAGTAAATATTTGGTGTCTCTCGATTAAATATATATTATATATCGTTAGTATGAGTATCGATATTAGAATGAGTATCAATATCAGTATAAGTATTAATATTACTATCAGTATAGCGTTATGAGTATCATTAGTAGTATCAGTATGAGTATTTATATGATTATAAGTATTAGTATCAATATTAGTATAATATTAGTATCAATATTAGTATTTGTATCAATAACAATATCAATATCAATGATAGTATCACTATGAGTACCAGTATAAGTAGGGGTGAAAATCGGATGGATCGGATCAGAATTAGCGTTTTCGGAAACTTTCCAAAACATCGAAAATACAAAATCAATTTCAATTCCAATTCCAAAAATTTCGGAATCTAAAATTCATTCCAATTCCAAAAGGCTCGGAAATTGTTGAATTGATCCCTATGAATATATATTGAGTTTAATGATTGAAATATATATTCGATGATTATTTGTTAAGTTTTGCGATATTTAAATGGAATCAATTCTTATTTTATATAAATTATTGTTAAAATACATAAATAATTCATAATAGACTACACCATTACTAATTTACTATTATTATTACTTTTACTATTTGTATTAGCACATTAATATTAGTATTAGTATTAGTATTAGTATTAGTATTAGTATTAGTATTAGTATTAGTATTAGTATTAGTATTAGTATTAGTATTAGTATTAGTATTAGTATTAGTATTAGTATTAGTATTAGTATTAGTATTAGTATTAGTATTAGTATTATCAGTATTAGTATTAGTATTAGTATCAGTATTAGTATCAATATCAGTGTTAGTGTTAATGTAAGTGTTTAAGTGTTAGTGTTAGTGTTAGTGTTAGTGTTAGTGTTAGTGTTAGTGTTAGTGTTAGTGTTAGTGTTAGTGTTAGTGTTAGTGTTAGTGTTAGTGTTAGTGTTAGTATTGATATGAGTATTCGTATTAGTATTAATATTGATATTAGTATTGATATTGGTATTGACATTGATATTCGGTATTGTTATTCGTATTAATATTTGTATTCTCAGGTATTAGGGCATCTCCAATAGAGTAAGCAAACTCCATTTGGCTTCAACATATAGAAATTGTAGAAGAAAATTCAACACCAACAAGAAATATAGTAGGTCTCTAAATTTTCAGATTTTTGCATAATCTCCAAACTTATTCATAAATATAGGACTTTGTTTACTGTGTAGTGCGTTTTTTTTTGTTAGTGTGTGTTTTTTATGTACTGCATGGTTTTTTTTCTAGTGTATTTCTTATGTAATTCAATGTGTGTTTTCGATGTAGTGTGTATTTTATTTGTCACTGTGTGTTTTTTGTGCAGTGTGTATTTTCTCCAGTGTGTGTTTCTAGTGTTGTGCGTGTTTTTTTTTTCAGTATGTGTTTTTGATGTACTACTTGGATTATTTTCCAGTATGTGTTTTCCAGTGAAGTTAATGAGTGATTCAAAGCGAAAAAAAAAACCACACACTACACCTAAAACAAACATTTCAAAAAACACTCACTACACGAAAACACACATAGAACAAAATGCACTACACCGTGAAACACACACTGAAAATGCAGTGTACTTCTTGAGAAAAACACAGACTACATGAAAAACGCACGCTGAATTACACAAGAAGTACACTCAATTTCTGGTGTGTGTTTCAAGGTGTAGTGCATTTTATTCAATGTGTGCTTTGGTGTAGTGGTTGTTTTTTAAAGTGTGTGTTTTTTGTGTACTACGTGGTTTTTTTTTCGGGTGTTTATTTTCTTTTGTAATTTTTGTGTAATTCAGTGTATGTTTTCGATATAGTGAGTGTTTTATTTTTCATTGTGTGTTTTTTGTGTAATGTGTTTCTTTTCTAAGTGAGTGTTTACGGTGTAGTGCGTATATTTTGTTAGTGTGTGTTTTTTATGTACCTCGTGGTTTTTTTTCCAGTGTGTCTTTTCCAGTGTATTTCTTGTGTAATTCAATGTGTGCTTTCGAGAAAAGCTTATGTATTTATTTGCTGAGAGACTTCAACTCTAGTTATACAGCTTTTTCGTAAGAAAGGAAATAACCAAATATAAGCTAAAGAAAATATACATAGTGATTTGGGTAAATCTGACCAAATATGTAATACACTTTGCTTACAAATCCTACGATGTAGATCTGGCTTCTATTTTTTATGGACATGAATTGCAATTGTTTTTCCAATCTAATGCTGACGAATGATTTTCTTCATCTTAGTTATTCTATTTTTGGAACTATTAGCATACCAGTATTCTGGTAAATGGTTAAACGTATTGGGGAAGTTGAGTTTTCCTGCAGGATACAGTTTTATGTGCATGATACCAAGTTATATTCTTTATTTATCAGTTTAAGACATTTAGTTGTTCCAAAATTATTCAAATATTTAAAGTCCTAAATATATTGAATTTATCTTTAAATTTCTATTTTTACATACTTTCTTATAATAATACATAACGTTTGAATGTTTTTTTTTATAAATATTATGTGCGTGTGTGTGGTATGTATAATTATATTATATATATAGGACTTGATTAAAACAATTAAAACTTTTTTTTTTAGTAAATTCAAGTCCATTATAAGGGGAAGTAGGGGATGGGGGACTCGAACCCTAAACCATTACCCTATTGGTAAAAGCTAGGTGCCAACTCTCCTAATGAGGGTTGGTAAAACAATTGGAACTTTGAAAGAATGAATTCATTGATACCAGAAGAGACTGTTGGAGGCTAATTATAACAGGAGTAATTAATGGCATAAAAAATGGAGATGAAGAAAATCTTTGCACTTCAAATTAAAGAAGCCAAGGGTGGTTCATTATATTAGATCAATTTGGAGCTGCGCTTGGCTTCGTGATACACCTAATTCATCGGATAGTTTATTGCACAACTGCATAAAAATTCAAAACACAAAATTATACCCAGCAAGCAGTTAGAAATTTATATGCATAGATTGAAGGACTTGTTGTATACATGTACCTCTCTGTACACTATAGGATCACCATATGCTTTTCGCAACTCAACTACGTATAGGGATGGACTTATCTCAAAAACCTGTACATACATACATACATATGAAGATTAATAACACTTCTAATTAATTAAAATAAATCTTTGGCCTCTAGTTACTAGAATATATATAAATATTAGCTTACTTCTGCAGCAACCAAGAGGCATCCAGGGGATTTCTGACATTTGCCCGCCGCTTGCATCACTTTCAACTGTTGGTATATTAATGTGCAGTTGATCAAATACCATAATTAGATAAGTACGTCCCACCACAGACTTTCAATTTCGCGGGAGATTGCTGAAAGAAATTACTGGCCGTGAAGATTGTTATAAGCGTACTGACCTTTCCGTTTTTCTTCTGGACATGAAATCCCATTTGTATAACTGTATTTTCAATCCTCTCTAGCAATTCTTTTGGAGAATGAGTTGAGGTAAATCTGATTTTCCTCTCAGAAACATCCTGCAGCAGACAATTATTACAATTGTTAAACATTATATTATAGAGTAAACTGCAAAAACTACCCCTGTGTAATCTTGAAATAGCAAAAACCCCCCTGTGATAAATAAACTAGCAAAAACCTCCCCTGTGAAATTATTTAAATAGCAAAAACCCCCCTATGGAACTATTTGAGGGTTGACTTGATATAAAAAGACACAAATACCCCTGGAGTCTTGCAATTAATAAATTCTTATATTTTATAAATATTTTAATTATTTTATTTAAAAAATAATCAATTTAGTTGTTTACTATTTTTTTTAATTTCTAAACAAACAAATTAAAAAGAATAAATATACATATAATATGTATATATATAAATACATTTTGAGGGACAATTTTGTCATTTCAAGTCTAAAAAATCAGTAGGGGGGATTCTGCCTTTGACTAAATTTCACAGGGGGGTTTTTGCTAGTTTATTTATCACAGGGGGGTTTTCGCTATTTCGAGATAACACAGGGGTAGTATTTGCAATTTACTCTTATATTATAAGTAGCTAATAGTGTTATATACTAAACAACAGCATTCGATATTGGTGGTGTTCTTAATTGATGATTGATTACCTCTTTCTCAAAGAAGCCAGAAAGATCCAGAGACGAAGACATTCCGATCAGCTGGAAGGCATTAATCATGGTACTGGATGAGTACTTTGAGTCTTTTTCTGCGGCATCTGATTGCTGTACATTGATGAGGAATGATCATTAGTCGCACTTAATAATTATTTCAGTTCAAAATTAAATAATAGCTAGCTGTTGATAAAATATAATGTGTGCATGTCTAAAATGTCGACGTACAGCTGTCTCGTGTACAGATGATGACACTTGATCATCATCACCAGTACAAGCATCTTGTTGTTGTTGTAGTTGTTCTTCTTCTTCTCCTTCTTCCATGGGATTAATTAAAGGAATGTAGTCTAGCTTGAACCACTCGTTTTCTTTTATCTCTTGTATGGTTATACGTGTACGAGGGTTGGGATCTAGAATCCTCTTTAATAGGTTTTTGGCCCCTGGAGATAGCCATTTTGGTATTTGAGCGTCTCCCTTGAAAATCTAGAGCAATTTCAAAGAAGAAAAAGATATATGGATCAAAGATTGATAATATGCATAATGATGAAGATTAATTAAAGAGGGAACATTTATAATTAGAGGATCAGAGGAAATATTAGATATATATTTTGTATAAATTAGTAGGTACCTTCTGATAGAGTGCAGCCAGATTTCGGTCATCGAAGGGAAGGTGTCCAGTAAGAATTACGTACAAGATAACACCACAAGACCATGTATCTGAGGCTGCACCGTCGTACCCTCTGTTTGAAAGAATCTCAGGGGCTACATAATTTGGACTTCCACATGTTGTGTGCAGCAATCCATCATCCTAATTAATATTTAATTTATATGAATGATATTACATACATATATATATTTAGTATAGTTAGCTAGTTAATGTACAAGAATGAATGAATTGAGAGATGGATGATGTACCCTAAAATGTTGAGGCAATGCACTGAGACCGAAATCCGTAATCTTAATGATTCCACTCGAATCCAGCAACACATTCTCCAGCTGCATATAATAATATAATCGACCAACATATTATTATTAATAATAATAATAATAATAATAATAATAACTAATCAGATGAAATACTATCTACAGTCGGTTATTAATAAGGCCTTAATTAGCTAATTACTACGTACCTTGAGATCTCTGTGAAAAACGCCTTTGTTGTGGCAGTAACTAACACCATCAATTAATTGCTGAAAGAGCTTCCTACCTACACCTTCCGAGTATTTTCCTTTGGATGCCTGAAAAATTGAGTATGTTGTTGTTTTGGTTACATATATAGAAATGATATATTATTATTAAGTACACATGGTAGCTAGCTACTTACAATTCTGTCGAACAGTTCACCACCATTGACGTACTCGAGAACCATGTATATCTTCGTCTTGCTAGCTAGGACCTGATGATATATACATGCAGGACGTTGTTCATTCATTCATTCATTCATCAAGGATCGGTGGGAGCACCAATACTCAAACCATTAATTACAAGACTAGCTTAGCATCATATTTAGTAGCAAATTAGTTAAAGTGCCTCCTAGCTAGCTAGCTAGGATATATATATATATATATATATATATATATATATACATATATTCTTCCGAAGCTAAATTTAGTAGTCAATTACATCCTGTGATTAGTCAATTACATTGTTCACTAGAATTTAGTGGTTTTGGGGATTTTCTTGTTTATCTATCCATTTTAAATTTATCTCTCCAACTTAGGCAGCACTCACACCATATATATATGTTGGTGAATTTGGCAAAGTATATTTGAAGTTAGGCATTATATTAAAATTGAAGAGAAATAATGTGAATGATTGATTGGTATTAAGTTATGTGGTGCTGGTTGGTGGATGAAAACCACAAGATATATACAGATAGTTATCAGAGTCAGTTATTATTATTATTATTATTATTATTATTATTATTATTATTATTATTATTATTATTATTATTATTATTATAATGCAAGTAAAGAGAATTGTTTTCTAACTGCCCATCAAGGCAAGTAAAGTAATTAGTAAACTGCGCATTACCTACGCTTTCACTAACTGTATATGATTTGTTCAATAATAAGATAATAATAATAATATAGATTTGTATTTACCTCATATAATCTGACGACATTGGGATGTTTGAGGAGTTTTAGGGTACCAATCTCCCTCTTTATCTGCAATATATAATAAGTTGAAGAATTAATTTCCATGTAGTAACAATTAATTAGATATTAATATACAAATCAAAAAAAGAGAGGAAAATAATAAATGAAGAAGAAGAAGAAGAAGAAATAAGGTAGGTAAGGTACCTGATGGGTGATGTTGAGGTGGAGAATGGTGTTCTTGTCGAGAATTTTGATGGCAAAGGGTTGACCTTCAGAATCCATGTTTCTGGCGTACTTGACTTTGCCAAAGTTGCCTTCTCCTAATGTTCTTCCCAACTCGTACTTGTTCCCCAATCGCCCCCCATTTGTTGAAGAAGATGAAGAACTACTTGTTCTTCTCTCTTCTTCTGATGATCCTCCTTTTACCACTCTTGCCTCTACCAATACCATATTATTAAATATGATCAAATTATATCTTATCTTCTTCACTACTACAATCTTCTTCTTCTTCTTCTTCCGATACTCTTATGTATATGTATGTATGTATGTATATTCTCCTCCTCTCTTCTCTTTCTCTTTCTCTTGTCTAATATAATTATTTGTATGTAAGATATATAGAAGAAATTGCGTGCGTGTTGTTGTCCCAGCTTTCCAATCTGCTGAAACGGTATTTTTATTAATTTCAAGTTTCAACTCTTTGCAACAATTAAATAATATTATTATCCCCACTGCGCACATGTATGTTTTTTTACTTGGAATTTATTAATGGAAGGAATAAACCGTTTCTCACTCTAGATCATTTCTGTATTAAATAAACCTTTTACTAGTTTATTATTATGCACGACTCCACGCATCGTTTCTTCTAGGACGCAACCATATATCATATATCTATCTATATATAATCAATAAATAAATAATAATAATAATAATAATAATAATAATAATAATATAGTGATAAAAGTAAATGTGTAGGCCGGTGTGGGGGCTGACCAATAATTATTAATAAACCAAGAAGTAATTGCAAAGTTGGAAGGCCCACAAATTAATTAATTAATTAATTAATTAATTAAAAGATGATAATGATATATAGAGGGGTATGGGGTTGATTCAGTCAATCAAAGATTCAATTTTGTTGTTGCCCACACGAAACACATGACACGAACCACTCATTTTAATTTTGCTTACATCAATTCAATTGTTTCTTCCGCGTCTCTCTCTCTCTCTCTCTCTCTCTCTCTCTATTTGTGGTCAATCCCCTGATCTCTCTCTCTTGGTCCTCACCGTCGATATTGACTGCTACATTTCCAATATCCACATACATTATTATTATTATTATTTATTTAATTATTATTATTATTATTATTATTATTATTATTATAAGATTACTTATTTCAATTTTTAATAATACCCCAATTAAGTACTAAGAGGTCGTCAACCCATTATTACCTTTTAATTATAATTTATCAACCAATTATAATTATTATATTATTCAACATGGAGAAGATCTTAGAACTGGTATTTCAGATACACAAATAGTTACTTGTCTGTTTCACTTAATTGGTTCATGCATCTAACAGTTTGTTGCCAATTTTTTGCTGAAGGAACCATTTTCCTTTTTTTTTTTTTCCTTTTCCGCCAAAACATAATTCTCCTATCAAATATAGTGGTGAAAATAAGATTTAATCTAATCAGCACCATTTTATTAATTATCATATAAAATAATAATTTTAACTAATTATACGTAATTATCGACTTATTAGCATATTTAATTATTTATTATAAATACATTTGTGTTAGTTAATAAAATATTTTTTAAAATATATTGAATTTTGTATTATTAATAAAAAATATTAATTCTAATAAATATAAATACGCTTATTTTTAATTAATTTGTATATGTCATGAATTCTAGAAGGTGTGGATGACCACCATTATTCAACACCATCAAGCACCATCACTCCCACCATTATCACACAATAATATCTATTGATGATCCCATTATAGCCTTATAACCCATGACCTTTGAGAGGTCTTCTAGTGTTATGTATATTTTTATGATGCAATTACTTTATGATGGTATTCAAAATACTTGACATGCATCATATGGATGCAATTACCGCATATCTATATGGATCATAAAATTAATGAAGAATTGATAATGCGTTGTGCATATAATCAGAGGTCTCATGAGTTAAACTCTACGAATGATCCATTTACATATTCAAGAATATGTTTATTGTCACCTTAGTGAATACCTTATTTACAAAAGGAATAATCAAATAAATATATTTCCATTATCATTTGAGGCGGCTTAAATTTTGTGGAGACTCATTTATCTCATATCGAAATCAGGGGGAGCGTGATCAGCAATGGCAACAATGTACTCTTTTTCCTTCGTCCAAGTTTTCGTCCCATAGGGTTTTTTCTTGGCAAGGTTTTAACGAGGCAGTGTTACGCTCTTAAGATTTAAATGAATATGTATTATTTTATCCTTCGTTTAGGTTTTGTCCCATTGGGTTTTCCTAACAAGGTTTTTAACGAGGCATACTTCATATATGGTGGACATCCAAGGGGGAGTGTTATGAATTCTAGAAGGTGTGGATGACCACCATTATTCACCACCATCAAGCACCATTATCACACCATAATACCTATTGATGATCTCATTATGGCCTTGTAACTCATGACCTTTGAGAGGTCTTCTAGTGCTATATATATAGAGCACTATGTAGTGTATTTTAACACTTGAAGAGATGAAATAACATATTACATATTCTCTCTATTTTATTCTCTTCTTCTTCTTCTATATTCTTTATTAGTTTTTCAACAGTATATTTTTATTATTTCATTTATTGACCAAAAAAAAAATGACATTCGATGAAACCGGTTGCAACAAAACAAATTTAATAGATGTTAATTAACTGAAAAAGAGTGATAAATAACTGCGGAACATGTAGGCCCATTGTTAATAGGCTAATTTAATTTCTGCAAATCCGGCCCATTAAGTTTGTTTACAATAAAAATTACATTGTTAATAGGCTAATTTAATTTATGCAGATCCGGCCCATTAAGTTTGTTTACAATAAAACTTATCGATAATTCCAAAAAACACAGCCCTAGACCACTTTTTGCTCTAAAACCTCTCTTCCCTCTCCGACAGTTCACCACCGTCCGCCGCCGCGCCGGTTTAGGAAGACAAATCTAAGTTTCTCATATTTTAGCACAAAACATCTCGAATTTAATTTCAGAATGTCTGGAAACAAGGCAGTGATAGGGCTTTCGTGGCAACCTAAACTTGATTTATTTTCTTCCGCCAAAAATGAAAAATCCTCCAATGAAGCTGAAGCTGAAGCCGTTTCCCTTTACAAGTGCAATTCTCAGCTGGTCGACGGACTTTTTCTTCCTCCTAAAGACCCCAAAATGCTTAACAAATTGTTGAAGAAACAAGTGAAGGATACTGCTGGAAAAAATTGGTATAATTGCTTATTTTCTTGATTCCTTTATTGTATTTGGCCAGAAAGTTTTGATTTTTAAATACGCCAGTTGGTTTTGTATTTGTGATAGGTTTGATATGCCTGCACCAACTATCACTCCGGAGTTGAAAAAAGATCTCCAGCTACTGAAGGTGCTGTTAATTATGTGATGTTTCCACAATTTTTGCTTTTGGTACAATAATACAAATATAATTTGGAAAAAATGATTTTGCTTCATATCGTTGTGTCTTTGATTGAGCCATTGGCCACATTCCCTAAAATGTTAATCCATGTACAGATTGCATAATCAGAGTGGATCGTGAACTTCAACCAATTCACATGTATATCCATATTAATTACCGTGTTTTCCTTCAAGTAAGACATTACGTTGGCAGAATCGGTTGGATCTTCTCATATAGATAGTTATATTTTATTCAACAATGCACCAAAATAATATTTTTTCAAATTTCTTTTGAACAATTTGGTTGTATCAAGCTTTTGGATTTTATGATCCAGTCTAAATGTTGATTAGGAGCATGAGTCTGTATCCAGATTTCAGTTGATAGTTAATTATCAGCCCGTATTTAACTCATTGTGCATGTCTAAAGTGCATCCAAAACCAAAAGGGACCTAATTGTATAGTGCCTTAATACATTGATATATATGGTTGTTCCATGAGAAGAAAGGGGTGTTTGTTTGTTTGTTTGTTTGTTTGTTTGTTTGTTCTATTGCAATTTACTTATAATGATATTTGTTGATTAAAAGTGGAAGATGGTTATTTGTTACAGTTGAGGACCGTGATAGATCCAAAAAGGCACTATAAGAAGGGTGATTCTAGATCAAAAACTCTTCCCAAATACTTCCAGGTAAGTGTGTATACCGTGATATCATTGTCTATTTTCATGTTGCTTGGGGGGTAAACGATTAAGTCATTTCATAATACATTATTAGGTGGGTACTGTTATAGAGTCGGCATCTGAATTCTTCACTGGTAGACTTACTAAGAAGGAGAGAAAAGCAACCCTTGCTGATGAGCTGCTTTCTGATGGTCATCTTCGTGAATATAGGTATGCAGAGTTCTTGCTAGATACTTGAATAATATTATTTATGTTAACTTTTGATAGAGTAAAGAGAAATTACGCTGCAACTACATTTTCACTTGTAAAATTTGTTATATTCCAATTTTATTTAGGAAACGCAAGGTTAGAGAGATTGAACAAGTAAACCGGCCGGCTGGGGTGGACAAGTGGAAGAGGAACAAGTCAAAGAAGCATAAAATGTCAGGAAAGAAAACAAGGCGTTGATATAACCAGATTTTGAAAAAGTGAATTAGTTATCTTTCAATATTCTCTTTTAGACTTCTTCTTTACATTGTATCTGTGATGTAAAAAGGACTTGGTTTTCTCAACAACCATTTTATCCAAGTATTGATGTTATATAGCTTCTGTATACCAAGTATATTTCCATTAGTTATAAAACGAGGTTTAATGTCCATCCAATATTCAACCCACAAAGGTTGAATTTTGCCAATACACAAAACTAAGTATCTTAAAAACTTGTATTCACTGCAAGGAAAAGCATTCCTTTGTGTCCAGTTCACAGTGCTATTGGATAATGATCATATCATTGCATTTAATCTGTCCCATGAAAATATATAGCCATTTGTATAATCAAATCCAAGTTCAACATATACAGAAGAAAAAAAAAATAGTTTGATAAATGCACCCGAGGTACTTCTTGAAGAGGTTTACTTCTTTGCCCCTTATAACAATATGCATAACAACTAACAACAACAATTTTCACAAAATGATTAATGATGTTTAACAGTGACACGCCCACAATCATGATCAACTTCTTCCGTTGTCGACCAATTGTAGAGATTCATGTATTCACACTAGTTAGCCAGATCAGCACTCAAGGCAGAGGTTCCTCAGAATCTCCCAACCGGGACAAATGAAGGTAAGCATCCGTCCCTGTAAGGAAAAAAAAAATCAAACTTCTAAAGAAGAAAGATCAAATGCAACCACAATCACATTTGATTGTTTTTCCATTGAAGGAGGACGAACAAACAAATATGCATTTTGATGCTTTTGAAGTTGTATCTTTTCCAAACAGTGCTCTACTAGCATCAGTGTGGAGTAAAATCAGCACCTACTTTAATATTATGTATGTTAGCAAATGCTCTTTAGACTAAATGCTAAAACTTTATGACTCAAATGTTCAGCAGCAAATTCATTACAAACGAATTAGAGCGGTGTAGAAGAAAATGGCCATTGTGGTGGATAATAATACTTTCATTATCAAAACCACATTTATTAAGTATGACCTAGCAAATTCATATCACTAACAAACAATAAAAACAACATACCATATCCTTCCATGGAAATAATCTGGAGATCTCCGCCAAAGTACTTGGCATACAAACGGCTAATGGGAAGACCATATCCATAACCTGCCATAGTTGTTGCTGTCTCAAGATCAATTTCAGGTTGCTCATCTAAAGGGTTCTTTGCAGTACTGTAGAGATATGTAAAAATTTTGGGGAGACCGCTTCTCGGTATTCCACCTCCTTCATCAGAGACCTGGAGAACACATATGCAACCAATTAGCATACATAGTTGGACAATTCAAAAAAAAAAATTAAACAAAAAAAAATGCATGGAGAATAGTGAATTCTTAATCCCTGCCTTGATGGTGACATCCTCCAGTCCATCAGCAACTATTATGCGGATAGGAGGCGCAACCTTGTCCGAATCCATAAACCGCTCTTGAACAGCACGCAGCGAATTCTTCACCAACTCAAAGACCATCAAATGCAAGTGCGTAGGCACATACCTGCGGTAAAAGCATATAAGGAAACAGTAAATAGAAGGCACACCTAAATATGTAAATGGAATGTAAGGGAGTCAAAAACAAGAACTAACATGGCAAAAATCAATAGATTGAGTAACTTACGGGAATGTGAAATTAGGGTCTCCATAGATATTAATGTCTGGTGAACTACCATATTCTCGCAAGCAAATGGAACGGGCATCCTCACTAGCACTTCTTGCAACCTCTACTGGAGACATTTTTGTATGTATGTAGCCTACACAATCTGGAGGTGGATTTGGATCGTGCAAGGCCACGTGCTGCCCTGAGTTCGCCATAGTTTTGGATTAAAATAAGAAAACAGTTTAGCATCATATCTTTCTGCTGATAACAGAAGTCGTTGCCAGAATTGTGAGATTAAACAGGACACGACACGAGCAGGGGAAGGGACTAACCAATGAGCATGCGGATCCCAATTCTAGACATATAAAATCGATCTAGAAACTGATGGATTTCATCCAAGTCGTTGTAATCCATTTTAGGATTGAGATCTTTCTTCAACTGCTGCACTCCCAAAGCCATTGTAGGGACCACATTGTTGTGCCTGACTTTAATCATCTTAATCATTTGCGTAAACTCAAACTCGTCATTTTTATCCTTAATATCTGGAAATGATCTAAGGTCACGGAAAGAATCCAAGTACCAATCTCTTACCTAATAAAAAATGGAAATTGAAAAAGTAGCAAGCATTAATTATTCAGAGCATTTTGCCATTTAATTATTAAATGGGTATGAATGATGGCATAGACAAACATTGACCAAGTTTTTAATCTCTTATTACAGATCATGAACAAAGCAATGATAAACAAACATTGGATTACAATTAGCCACAGGTATCATGACACTGTAGATACCATTAGCTTAGTGTACAAAGTATGAAACCAAAAGCCTTATTAGACAAGTGCTTAAACAGGAATCATGAAGAGCAAATCTTAGTAAGAAGAGATATGCGTGCAAACTGAGCATGGAGATGAAGAATAAATGGCAATCAGAGCATAATAATAATATAGTAATGAAAAGACCCACAGGCAGAAGAGAATCTTCTCATCCATGATCTAACTATATAACTAACTGAAACGAAATCCATATTAAACAATTGCTATTAAAAAATTAAAAAAAACATTTAAATAGTCAGATACTCACATGGTATGGTACTGGCAGTCTATACTTTTCTGAAAACATAAATAAGGGAGAGGGGGAAAGCATGCTTAGAATAAATAACAAAAGCATATATATGCCCCCATCCACCACCATAGGAATAGTTTAATTAGAGATTCCTAATCAGGCATTAAAATGTAAGAATAATTGGGGAGGAGGAGACCTTCAAAACGGCGGGTTTATTGGAGAGGCCATAGGGAAGCGAATCGAGCTCAATAGCACGGCGGGCGATCCGAACAGGGAGCTCCTTATGGAGGAACTGAGCAGAAATGAGAAGGTTCCTGGGTGTGGGTCGGGACCCGAATTCCATCATGTAGAGGAGGCTGACACCAGTTTGTTTCATGGCACCCCATTTCTGCACTTCCTCCATTACCCCTTTCGCTATTTTATTGGCGGCCATGCTTTGAAAATTGAAGCCAATCGTCGAAGAAAAGATGCAGGAGGTGGGGGGCGGCGTTCACGAGGGTAAAATCAAACTGGAATCTGTGAGTGCGAGTGTGTGTGTCATATATGTATGCTTTATTCGAACGAGATGGGTCATCAATGGGTATGTATGTATGTATGTATGTTTGAGAGAGAGAGAGAGAGAGAGAAGAAAGGGTATGGTGGATATGTAGTGATGATGATTGGTGAAGACTTGGGTCGACCCGCCCGAAATCGGTCTCTGCATCGGCCCGTTGGTTGTTGGGTCAATGGATCTTTGACTTGATTAGAATAATGGAAATCTGTTATGTCCCACGACTGACTGCGGCAACCGTCTAAAGAGCAAAACGGACTTGGTTGATGGGCCCAATTTCATTATTAAACTATGCTGGAAAATGATTATAAGGCCCAATTGAATTATCACCCCACAAACAAATTATTTATTTTTTCGCACAAAATGGAATCAAGCCAATTTATGTTTTATGTCTTAGGTTAATTATATTATTACAGTTTATTCAACATTGAAAATTACTTTTACGGTCGAAAGCTCGATCGAAGAAAAAAGGAAGTTGCATTGAAAATGTGAAAAGTGATTTACACCTCTGAACTTGCTTACAGCAGAATTCACTTACGCAACTATTTTAGCACATGGCTGCAGCTCATTGGCTATCGGAACTAATAATAAAACAAAAAGAAACGCTGACAAAAGGAACAACCACCGTTTGATCTCTTGATTGAGCAGCTGAGCTGGCAACAGTTAATACCGTTACAATTACAAAAGAATAGACAAAATCTGAGATGGTATGTCCGGTGAGTAGTATCAGAGTGTTGTAGCATGTGAAGGTAGAAGAAAAATAACAAGGAATACGAGCAAACACACGGCACAAGAGAATATTGTTGGTTCCATTTGTTCTACTGTACATTGTAGCGGCATTTACATATACATGGTTTCATTTGCCTACAAAGGTGTATGTATGTATGTATGTGTTTATGCATTGGCAGGAGTAGTACTAGTTTGGTGGTGGGAGCTGTGTGCGACCAATATGAGACAACCTGGACGACAAAGCTGCCTCTTCATCATCACTACCACTGCTGCTATCATCATCGGGTCTGTACACATCAGATGACTTCTTTTCTAACTTCCACTCCTGTCAATTGATATTGGGATTAGTCAGTAAATGTATTTTCTAATACCAAAACTCCATATATACACATCTACTACACAGCTTTCTACCTTACTAATCCTCTCAGGAATACTTTCAGGACTCTGCGGTGCACCAACTTCTTTCACCTTCAAATAGTTGTACAATACTACCCCGCTAAGTGCTGCACCATTTTGTTAACACTTGTTCAGGTTAACTTGTTGTCTCCAATTTAAACGTCATAAAACAAATATGATCATTACCAATCGCATAGCCTATAATGTTTAGGCCTGTTATCATAGATTCTGGAAATATCACTGTTGAAAGGGCTATCAGTATCCAATCTTTCAGAACTCCAGCTACTCTAACAGTCACTGCCCCTGTTCTACCGATTACCAAGAAAATCGACAAGTTTAACAACAGTGCACAAAATGCATTTGAAAAGAATATCCACATATTTAACCGAATTTCAGACACTTCCAATTCAGCAGGCTTCTCCAGAAAATACCAAGGGACCATTAAAAATACCAAACTGCATATATACAACAAGAAACAAACCCCTTCAGTTTAAAAAAAAACTTTATGAGTTTTTGGGCAGAATTGCATCTTCCTCTAGACAGAAATGCAAAATAAAGAGATTATATTTTATCGTACCTGCACGGAGCAATGTAGTATAAACTTGTGATGGGATTTAATGTTAACCCCTTCTTTTGTATAAGGACTTGAGTTAATACCAGTCTCAGAGCTTCTGCAAATATACCAGTAACTTGGTAAACTGTGCCAATCACATTGAAATTAATTTCCCCATATGACGAAACAACAACTCCAATGCTGACCAGCACCATGTTCAAAAACACGTCCCATCTTAGTTTATCCGTACCACACAGAACAGCCACAAAAAATGTTGCTACTGGCACTGCAAATAATTCATTTTGAAATTAAAAAGAAAAAAAAACAAAAAAGGTTAGGTGGTGCTGAATTAGGTTTGCAGGACATTGTTCTAACATTATACAATTGATGCTAGTAGTGTCACATACTCAGGGCTTTAAGCATCTGAATGAAAGCCACAGATATGTGCAAGTATGCGGTGTTACCAAACCTGTGACGAAATAAACTCTCATTATTGCTATAAATTTGAGGAACAGTGCATTTGAGATCATTTATGACAATAGAATACATCATATCTAAGAGTAGGAATTTCAGCAATCTTGAAAGATGAATAAACCTAGAGCAACACCTGGTGTAAGAAACCAGTACGCTAACAAAATGTTTTCACTAATGTATAAACAAATATAAATTTATTTTTCACATTCTTCTTTCAAAATACATTTCTTCCAACACCTTTTGATATAATTTGACTGCTACGTTTCTCCCAATACATTTTTCCCAACAAAATGTTGGCAAGAATGTTGTTGTGCTATGTCACATGGAAACCCAAAATGCAGGGAGAACGCATCTTATTTTCTTTCCATGTCAGTTTGTTATCCCCGTATGGATACCAAGCCCTATTAGTAAGACTATTAGCACTAATAACAATTAATGCACAATATTTTTCTGCTTTTTCTTTATTCTTAATGTTAGGCGATGCAAGGCACAGGAATAGGCATCTCTGAATTCTCTTCATTACACTCTAATAATTATTCATGTACATTTTCTCCAGTTGTAATATACTATGGGTCAATTTAGTTTACAAGAATATCAATGTCACAGTTGAGATCTTACCAAAGACTAGATGCAAAGAAGGCACTTATAGGGATCACACAAGTGGTATATCTGCAATAACATATATATACATATATAAATGAAACCAAGAAGAAAATGATTGTAATAGGAATAGGATGAATACAGAAGAAAGAAACCCGGTAAGTTTAAACTGAAACAAGTCTCTTACATGCCGAATGTCATTTTAACTGGAGAAACAACCTGCATAAAACTTTATCATCAGCTTTAGTAGAGCCACTGTAAATTTAAATCTAAAAACAGATATTCTGAAGAGAGTTGCACATATTCTCGCTGCTGGAAAGTTTCCACCACTATCCACAACAATCAGTTTCAAAGAACATATACTAACATAGGCCATGACTTGTCTAAGTTTATGATGGTCGGTTGAAAAAGTTGCACAAATAAAATTAGCGTGTACGATCTTTATCACACAAAATTTCATTTATTGCTTCCCTTTCATAGGAACCCTAACAGATATCACAACAATTGATTAATTAACCAACATAAACAAGGCTAAGACAATAAAAGTTAAGACTATGTGGCTCAAATGCTTGTTCTTTCACCAGAATCTTTACCTTGAAAACACGAATAAGGAAAAATGCTACTGCACCGGAAAATCCCATATGTATCATTGTAAGTGTTATAGGAAACGGAAAATTGAAGTATTTCGGAGAAAGAACCCACTGCAAACAAATACAAAATAATAAATAAAAATCAGTTTTAGGCAAAAATGATAAAATCAGTAAGGAAACAACACATTGCAAGTATATATTAAATGGATACATACGAAACATAAAAACGGAAAAAGTGGATTACCTTGTTGTATAAAATAACACCAGATGAAAGTATGATGTAGATTAGAAGGTAAAGATATGTAAGAAACAAGGATGTATTTATCATCTTCAGAGACAAATCGTGAGGAGTGCTCTCGCTGATTATGGCTGAAAATGTTGAGACCTAAATAAAGATCTGGAACAATTTGAATCTGCTTCTTCTATACATGTAAAGTCACAGCTTCGCTGCAAAGTGCATGATTGGAAGTATGTGAATAACAGTGAGTCAGTGAGTGAAGCATAACATTAAAAAGCAAAGAAGAAAACATAGTCACATATATTGATAGACCAGGCAATGCTGCTGGACAGACAAGCTCTGAAAAATGGCAAAAATGGAAATCTAGGTAAAAAGCACAAATTATTTATTATTCCAACTGGGTTTTGAGTTTGTACCGATAGGAATTCAAAGTAGATGGAACTGGAACAGAAACACACAGCCCGAAATTAATCAATCGTGCATCCAATCCATATAATAAACAGTTTAACCAAGAAGGGAGAAGGGGGAAGGGGGAAGGGGTTAGATTTGAGAAAATTGGAGATGTTGTTGATATGCAGTGCAGTGCAGTGCCAGTGAGTAATTAATTAACAGTAAGTACCAAAACTAATTAATTATTCTTCTGTTGGCATTTCGGGACCCACTTAAACTTACTTAGAAAGAAGACTGAAGATTTATTCAATTTTTTGTTCATTATTATCAACATAAATCGATCGAATTTGATAAGGATTACCCAGTTTCATGATTCATATGTTGGGTCCAAAAAAATTATCTAATGTATGTATATGTATTGAAAAAATATTGCCATCCACAATTTATGTCTAACGTAGAAATATCCAAAATAAACCCAGCTAATCAACAACTTGTAGACATAGAAATGGACATGCACCATCATAACATATATTATTATAGCAAAATTGATTTGTCAGATGGGTCGGTTTTTAGGCCGGCCTCAGTCCATGGGACATGTATATTAATAAATAAATAACTAGTGTATTAGTATTCGTAATTTGTTGTATATTTTGTGCTTTGTTGGATGAAGATGAAAATGATATATATAGATAGATTGGTATGGCGATGAACAGAAAATTGTACCAAACAGAAACTAGAATTCTTGTTAGCTATTATTTGTCTTGTCTCACACTAGCTAACTCAAATAGACTCAGTTGCATCCATATCCATTTATATGATCTATATATAAATATAAATTTAAAATTATTTATGGAAGATAATACATTAATAGTTGTTTGTTATTAATAGAATAGATGGGGATGAACGAAATCTATGATAGCTCCAAGTAATAATTAATTAAGTACCTAGTTGTCAATCTCAAATGGGGAAGTTTGTTTGTTGTCAAGTCTGTTCATTATATTATAGTAATTTATATTTGACCTTTCACTAAATTGCATTTAATTAATTATGCATTGGCCATCATCCACAGTACTTGAATTTGTGATTCTCTTCATTTATTTATTCTTTGACTAATTACATTATGTTGTTTCTAAATAACAAATATGAATATGATGATTATGTGACAAGTAGATAAACAGTCACAGTCAAATTGAGGAACTTATTTCGTGATAGATTGATTGTACAAGACCAAAGCAACGGCAAACTTTGTAGTTTGTATTGTATTGTATTGAGCAAGAGCAGAGGTGTATGTAATTGGAAGAAAGGCATCACCTACCTACCACTGATATATGATCGATAAATTAGCTGTGGCAGCAGCACTGTATATGATTTTTGCAAGACGAGTTGGAATTCCGTGGAGGCTTAGTTTAGCACCAGCTGATAACTACTTTTCTGTTTCCCACAGCTAAACTTTGTCGTGTATTAAATAGAGGGTTGCTTTTTCATTCCTTATTACCACGCACAAGAATTATCTGACGATCGAGTATTTTAGGCATTGACCAATTATAATGGGTATGAAAAGTCACGTGCTTCATCTCAAGGTGTGGGTTTTGGTGGCAATCATTCTTGGAATTTTGATACTTGTTGTTCTTTGGCTGCTATGGTGTTCTGTTGCACTCAAGATCAAATCCAGGAAAAGGGTGGATCGCATTACCCAGATTCGTGATGTTTATTCGAGAGAAATAAGAGTAGTAGACCACAATTCATCAATTGTTGACAATGATGTGGAGTTGCACTTGCAGGGAAAGAAAGATTGGGATGAATTAGTTTTGGTAGATTCCAAGGATATTCAATCAGCAGCTTGTCTCGAAAAAAAGGGTGGTTCATCGGCGGCATTTAATAACAATAAGCCCTATCTGAGTTCAGCAGCTTCACCTCTACCAGGTCTTACTGAGCTGTCACAGCTTGATTGGGGACATTGGTTTACTCTGAGGGATCTTCAAACTGCAACCAACAACTTCTCAAAGGATAATGTTATTGGAGAGGGCGGCTATGGAATTGTTTATCGTGGCCAACTCGTAAATGGTACAACTGTGGCTGTTAAAAGGCTCCTAAATAACTTGTAAGCTAACTATGACGATGATAATTAAATTGAGTTATTTTTTGTTATTGTAACTCTGTTTTTATTTATGTAATGCAGAGGACAGGCAGGCAAGGAATTTAGAGTGGAAGTAGAGGCTATTGGTCATGTGCGGCATAAAAACTTGGTTCGACTTCTGGGCTATTGTATTGAAGGCACCCACAGGTAACGAGCATGTAAAACACATTCATTGATTCCTCATGTAGATATATATGTATATATATAAGGCCGTTCAGTAGGTGGACTTGATGATGATGATGATGATGATGATGGATAAGATGAAATTCAGGGTGTTGGTGTATGAGTATGTAAACAATGGAAATCTGGAGCAATGGCTCCATGGAGGAGATCAAATTCAAATGTTCCTAACATGGGAGGGCCGTATGAAGATTCTGCTTGGAACTGCCAAGGCGTGAGTATCTGATTTTATCAACTGTATATATGTTTGATCTTACTGTAGAATGAAATTAGTGGCGGTTGTCATGTGTAGGCTTGCATATCTGCACGATGCAATAGAGCCAAAAGTCGTGCATAGAGATATAAAGACAAGCAACATACTAGTTGACAGAGATTTCAATGCAAAGATTTCTGATTTTGGACTAGCGAAATTGATGGGTGCTGGAGAGAGTCATATTATAACAAGAGTAATGGGAACATTTGGATATGTAGCTCCAGAATATGCAAGCAGTGGCATCCTCAATGAGAAGACTGACGTTTATAGCTTCGGTGTTGTCCTTTTGGAAGCTATAACCGCCCGGGGTCCAGTTGATGACAATACTGGAAATCTGGTTGAGTGGGTAAAGATGATGGTTGCAGCAAAACGGTGTGACCAATTGTTGGACGCAAATATGGAGATGAGGCCATCCACATCTTCCCTTAAAAGAGCTCTTTTGACAGCACTAAGGTGCGTCGACCCAAACTCTCAACAGAGACCTACTATGAACCAAGTTGTCCGAATGCTCGACTCTCATGAATATCCATTCATACCAAGACAGCCTCGTACAAGACACTGATTATACAGTAATAACATTGTAACAAATATACAACTAGTAATGTACAATGTTTCATCCAATATTCCTCACAATCAATTCAAAGTACTTTTACAAGAATCAACAAAACAACCAGGTCCACAAAAGAATGCTATTTGTAATCTACATTCAATAGTTCTTTTTACTTTGTTCCCCTACACTTGAAACAGGTCTTGATAAACTTATCAACAGCTCAAGATTTGGTAGGCATTCAAAACTCTCAATACCATCAAAAGATAAACAATAATAATAATAATAATAATAGTAATAAATAACAGCCACTTTCGTCTTGTAGCACTGATAACAAGTTTATTGTTTCAATAGTTTGGTGTTTCAGTAGTAGGAGGTCCAGATCGAGTATTCAAGAGAGGCTGGAGAGCTTTTACTACAATGCTCATGTTTGGCCTAAAATCAGCTTCATATTGCACACACAACGCAGCAACTGCAGCCATCTGTTTTTACCAATCAATAATCCATTAGTTGTCCGAACACAAATTCAGTTTATTAAATGTTTTGAACCGCACAAGCACACTCAGTAATTACCTTTGCAACAGCCTTAGGAGGGTATTCTCCATTCAGTCTACCATCCACGCACTGCTTTACCTTGTCTTCGCTTAACTTTGGTGTTGCCTGATTCAATTTTGCCCATTAATCAATCAGTCATGTGCAAATTACAATATATATATATATATATATATATATATATATATATATATATATATATATATATATATATATATATATATATATATATATATATATATATATATATATATATATATATATATATATATATATATATATGCCCTTGCTTGATGGATGAAATAATGTAATAGGAAAATGGCATAATACCCATGTTACAAGACTCTGCTGTCCCCTAGGCAGTGTATGATCAACTGGTTTACGGCCCGTCAATAGTTCTAAGAGTACCACACCAAAGCTGTATACATCGCTCTTTGAACTTAGTTGCCCAGTCATTGCATATCTACCCCCACCAGAACCAAACAATTCATCAGACACATTATTCAATCCAATTACCAATATATATATATATATATATCAAAAGTTGCATTTATTCATCTCTAAAAACTGCACGTACTCTGGGGCATGATAACCGAAAGTTCCAAGAACACGAGTGGAATGAAGACGAGCTGCCATGTCAGGGGCTTGATTTGACAAATCAAAATCGGCAATCATAGCAACATCATCATCAAAAAGTAAAACATTGCTCGACTTTATGTCACGGTGAATAATATGAGGCTGTGACTTCTCGTGCAAGTACTCCAGTCCCTTTGCAGCCCCAACAGCTATTTTTACTCTCTGGGCCCACGATAGAACTGGACCAGGTTGTGCACCTTTCACACCTTTTCTGCCTATATGAACACCTCAAATTAGTTTTTGAGTTTAAAAGGGAATATTTGAATCGAGACAATCAACAAGAAACCAGAATGATGGATGGAAGATAAGAAAAATCCAATAAATATACATCATCTTAAATCTCCACAACACAGACTGTTTACATGCAGCCACACAAGCATACAATTATGTCAAAAGATGTAGTGTGTATAGTGTACTGGAGGCTAGAAAGCGGGATGGTTTTCACAGTAATTAAGAGTAACTAACACTAACCATGAAGAATGTCATGTAGGGACCCGTTTGGAGCATACTCATAAGCCAGGACCCGAAGACCACCATCT
The DNA here is from genome assembly GCF_000504015.1 of Erythranthe guttata. The sequence continues at coordinate 24,361 of NW_012192838.1, forward strand.
ACACAATAACCGAGTAGCTCAACCACATTTTCATGTTTCAGTCTTGATACCATAGAGACCTGCAAATACATATATATATTGATGGAAACTTATAACACAGATATATATATATATATATATATATATATATATATATATATATATATATATATATATATATATATATATATATATCAACTGTTAAATGGAGCTAAATCAACTGTTATGACCCAAACCTGTGCTAAAAATTCTTGGTGTGGTTGCTTGCTAGAATCCAACTTTTTAATTGCAGCAGCCTGTCCGGTTTTGAGGACGCCATGGTACACTCTTCCATAGGATCCCTCACCAATCAAACACTTTGAACCAAAATTATCTGTAATGTCCTTCAACTCGTCTACTGAAATTGCAGGTACAGCAATTGGCTGCATTGCAACAGCCTGTTTCTCCTTTTGTGCTGTTTCTGCTGCATAATTGCCTGCAGGGTTGCCTAGAGAAATATCTCTGCTAAGTTCAACTATCCATAGTGTTTAAGCAAGAAACAGAGTCATAGAAGAAGCATAGGGGCTCATAAATGGAAACACAATCGTAATTAACCACTTAAAAACCAAATTTAAAGAATAAGCACGGGCTATCACTGAGTACTCGCCGTAGCAAATATGGAAGACTAACTTTATTTTCTTCTCTACCTCATCAATGTTGAAAAGTTAGTGTTCTAAAGCAATAAATCAACTGATCATGGGAAAATCTAACTCATATATTTGCAAGAATATACAAAGAAAGAAAAAGATATTTCGTATCCAATCAACTGATGATGAAGTAAATAGTTATAAATCTGAGAGAAACCTCACCTGCATAGTTGGTTGTCATGTATGGTCCATTACCAGCAGCCTTGTGCATGTCATCATCCTCACAACAACCAAAGCAACTCATGATATGGTATCTTAGGAATGTGTGAAGTGGAAAAGCTGTCACAAGACAATCATAACGAGATATTAGTTATCTGCAGTGGACAACTCAATGTACAGAAAATAGAAAAACACAATAAGAAATGTCCAAGACCCTGAAAGGAATTTGATCAAGAACACAAGTTTCAGTTTACATTATAACTTGTTAAAATAAGTCCAACAATGTATTGAAGACATAACTAACAGGAAATGTATTTATCATGATTCTACTAATTCAGCTTATTACTGAGTTATGAAAAATGAAGAAATCAAGCTGATGAAGAAATCAAGCCAAGTTAACACACACAGCAATTGGATTACAATAAAAAAAAATGTTATTAATTTCACAAATTCCAGGTCAAAATCATATTGTATTTGGGCACAAAATACAAAATATAAATCTCACATAGTAGAGGACAAGAGCAAAGTAGATGAGAGAATTGAGGAGGAGGAGAAAGGGCAGGGTGAAAAGAAAAGAGTTCAATTAATAACAATTACCTTGGGATGAGAGGACATAAAAATGACCCAGAAGAAGATCGAAAAGAATTGATGAATAAAAAAAAGTCAGACCTAAATCTGAGAAACGCCTCCTCCAATTGTAGTAACTGTTGTTGAAGATGGTTGGAAAACAAACCAGAAAGTGATGAGATTATCTTCTATATTTATTTATTTATTTTGACGACTGGTTGCGTTGCAACTAAAAAAGAGAAGAGAAGACTTATTAGACTTGATAATAATAATATTAAGAAGAGAGCAGCAAAACGCGTAATTAGATTAGTACTATTAATACTACTAGTTTTCAATTTGAGCTGTCTCTGTCTTTTGACTATTCTGCAGCTGTACAACAAAGAAACGAATCCTTCCTTGCTTCCGACTACAATAACACTATTAATATTATTATTAAATATAAATATTTAAAATATTGTGTTGTAAATAAATATTGAATTACAGAATGCTTGGTCTATTAATATTAATATTTTATGGCCAAATAAATACTCCATGTGGACTTTGTTCATATTTGAATAGACTACAAAAATTGGTGGGCTATATATGTTTTGTATGAATATACTCACAACTCGAGGATTAATTTACTTTATTTTCACATGGGTGTTAGTTACACCTATTCCTTTACTACAATTTACAACCAATATTTTTGCAATTAATTTTATATACATCAATTAATTAATTCTCATGGTTTCTATAACATATATAGTTCATTTGTCGGACTCGGTCTCATTATATCTTTTTTTATTGTATTAAAGAAAATCAAAATTTATTAAGGAGTATAAAATAAATAGAAATTCCGTTTTCTATTATTGATGTTAAACAAAGTTTTATGGATTGAGTTTGGGCCATACTACTTTTATTTTTATTATTATTATTATTATTATTATTAATAATAATAATAATAATAATACTGTAATAATAATACTGTAATAATAATTTAGATGGAAGCTTAAAATAACAAGTTGATTGAAGCCTGGAACTTGCTGGCTTATGGAATTTAATTAATCCTCTCTGTCCCAATCCCAAATCCCAATCATTCATTTCGCCTATCTATTTAAAATAAATAAACAAATATATTAAATGAATTTCAGTAGTATGATACAAAGGCCCATTTAGAAACGTTGTGGGCCGGGCCGTCCAACTTCGCGAAATAGGTTTTCTGGTTTCTAAATACTTGATGATCCACTTGTTAATGAAACAAAACTTGAATTTGGACTCATTCACGTACTTGTATTTTTACTGATTTGAATTAGTTTTTTATTTTTATTTGCAAAGGATTAAAATTTCTTTAAATGTTCATATAGCATTTTTCACAAGGAAATTTTAAATTTTAGTTAGTCTTGTCGTAATTCCTATGACTTCTTTTTTATTTTAAATATTTGTTTAGCATTTAATTTCACAAAGAAAATTAATTCAGTCATATCATATATATGTATAAGTAATTAGTATTTTTTCAACAATTAAAATATATTAGTATGGTAAATCAAATTTGAGCCCAGTTTAAACTAAAAGGTCCAAAATAAAATAATTTAATCAAGTTTGAGCCTGATATAATATATTAATTATTGAAAACACAAAAATTTTCCCCAAATTAATGCTCATCAACAATTTATAAATTTTAATTGCCCAAAATTATCTCCACTAAATCGCCGGCGATCCTTCGGTCTGACCTCACAAGTCCACCTTAAACTGTCAGTCACTCGTAGTCCGTTTCAGTCCAATCAGTCCTTTCTACAAAATTGCTATATGGAGGGATTCTTCGATTTTTGCTGTAATCCGATTTTAAATTTTTCTGGTAGATGAGTAAAGTTTTTATGGATTTTTCATTCTTTTATTGTTGAATTTGGGGTTAGAATGGAGAAGAAATTGGGTGGAAAGAGGGATAATCCAAACGGTCAGGTGGAGTCGGATTCGAAGGCGAGTGCAGGATGGGATAGAAAAGATTGGACATGGGATGGTCATTTGTTCAAGGCTGTGAAAAATGGGGATTCAAATGGTATAATCTCATCAGGTTCAGATGAAGTGTTGTTGGGAGACGAGAGGGAATTGGATGAACATAGAAAGTGTGCTGATGTAAATGTACATGTTAATGAAGAGGCTGGTGGATCAATTAATCTGAATCTTGGTGAACAAGTTTTTCCTCTCATGGTTGATAAAGTGGAAGAGAGGACCAGGAAGAAGACCAAGGTTTCTGGCACACCATCACCCAGCAATGCTGTTTGTCTAGTTGAGGATTGTAAAGTTGATTTGAGTAATGTGAGCGAATATCACCGCCGCCATAAAGTTTGTGATGTGCATTCTAAGTCTACCAGTGCTTTAGTCGGGAACGCTGTGCAGAGGTTTTGTCAACAATGTAGCAGGTTGATTTTTATTTTATTTACATGTTCTTTTCCAAGATTGTTAGGTTTACCCTTGATCCCCCCTTTCAATGAGACTAGTTGTAGGATATGCATTTGTTACCCTGGTTGTCTTTATGCATCATCACACATGTTTCTTTTACCTTCCATGCCCACTACTTTGGACCATGCACCTCGGAAATTAGCTGCTAGTTGGCAATTCTTGAGTAAAAACTGATAAACAAATTAGTAGAATACTTTAATTTCTCAAGATGGATATAATTTATATGTTCTTGTACAGGTTCCATGTCCTTGTGGAGTTTGATGAAGGGAAGAGGAGTTGTCGCAGGCGTCTAGCAGATCATAATAAAAGGCGGCGTAGAACGCATGTAGAGGATGCAGTTAGTCCAACCTCCACCAATGATGTGCAGGGTAGTAATTATTCGTTAACCACTTTGCTCAACATACTCTCCAACATACAAGGTAAATGAAAGATTTTTACGTTCCAGCTCTTTGATCTTAGCTGCAATACATACGTAGTGAAAGGCAATTCAGTATACAATGACTTAATCTCAGATTCTCAACATATCATTTTTAGCCTTTTGCATTGCATGCTTATCTTAGTTGGTTAGTTGTGTTCGTACAATTAGTGAAAATGTACAGTGGTTCCATCACCTGGACAAAGAGCCAGAAAAATCTGATAGTCAAGTGTATGCTATTTATTTTCACATAGGAAATTTTACATGTTTAATCTAAAGGAATATCTGGATCATTGGAAGCGCAATTGTACTAATCATGTTTAGTAGGACTGCATACAAAAGCAAGGTTCTGGGGAAACGTAAGCAACTGGTCCAAACATTTGGTGTTGGGGAAACACAAGCCATTGGTCCAAATATTTTTAACAAAAAAATGAATTAGGCTAATAAGACAGTAGAGGGGTGACAAATGAATTTAGGGATGTTGATAGTTCAGAAAATTGACTGAATCAGCGAACTGTATTAGTAACATAATGTATTAGTAGGGTAAGCGATTTTCATCTTTGCAAAGTTATGTTTTTCGTACGGTTTACCGAACTATACCGGATTCTTAATTAATTGGGTTTCATCTTAGTTACGGTCTCACTTTTGTGTTTTGTCAGCCTGTTTTTGGATCACTTCATTTACTTATAATTATTTGCAGCCAGTAGCTCAGATCAAGCAAGGGATGGGGATCTGCTATCTAATATCATAAGAGAACTTGCAAGTCTCGCTGGTTCAACCAATCCTGCAGGACTACTGCAGAATGAAGGGACATCAATGGGGACTGCTGTAAAGGTGATAATAACCTAAGCATTAAAGCCTAAATCTATAATGTTTTCTTTTGTTCTTTTCTGATCGTATTTCTTTCAGGAATCTACTATCCTTGCTGGACCCGGTGTGAGCATACCTTCATCTATTTTTACACAGCAGAGTACATTGACAGATAATGCTCAAGGTGGATTTACGCACAATGCATCTGCTCCACAAAAAAATCCTTTACTTTTTCCGAAAGAATCAAGCAACTTAACCAAGGAAAACGCTTCAGATACTGCAGTAGGGAGGGTGAAACTGAACAATTTTGACTTAAATAATGTTTATGATGCTTCTCAAGATTGCATGGAGGATCTGCATGATAATCTTGCTCCTGAAAAGGTTGGGAATGCTTCTACTGCTGTCCCATTAGGGTTATGTAGAGATTCTCAACGGTTTAGCAGAGCACATAACCGTGAGAATTTGGTTTCCTCGCCGAGCCAGTCACCATCTTCAACCAGTGGAAAGATACAGGTCTGAACCTTATTTTTCATGCAACTCATTAACTTACTTCCTCTTAAAAAAAAAAATCTTATTTTGAGATACCAGTTATCCAAATCTGTATTGACAGCCTGCCCTGTTTATATTGTTGTAAGAAATTTGCATTTGATATGCAGATTTGTACAGATCGAATTGATTTCAAACTTTTTGGGAAAGATCCAAGTCATATCCCCCTTGTCATGCGAAAACAGGTTCTCTTCCCAGCTTTCCAGATTAAAAAATTCCTTGTTGCCTTAACACATTTCCAGTTTGGAAATTTGATTTTTGTCCAATTTTATTTCAGATTCTTGATTGGCTATCCATTCGCCCTACTGACATGGAAAGCTACATCAAGCCTGGTTGCATCATACTGACGGTATATATATGCATGGATAAGAATGCTTGGGAGGAGGTAAGTTTTGCTCTTAAGTAGGATATGTAATTGACTTCCACTATATCCATTACAAGCTTCCGCTATGAGGAAGATGTTCTGGCTATCGCTTTTTAATGAATATGTTGTATCTTTTAGTTAAATGAAAGATGATATATATATAGTAATATAGTAATTGGAAATCTATACACTGATCTTGATATATTGTTTGGATTATGTAAATCATGTTGATGTTAGTGGAATAGGGCCTTTTGGGAAGGAGACATTTGCTTTGAGGGAAGAATACCCCAAACAGATTTTTGTTCCTGGAGAATGAAAACACTCGTGGAAGGGGGAAAATAAAAAGAAAAAACAAGTGCAGCCTTAGTTTCATTTAACAATTAGTGGACCATTACAAACTTATTGCTGCTAGTTCTCTTCAGTTTGAATTTGGTTGCAAAATCTTATAATCATTGTTGCTTGCAGCTGCACTGCAATTTAAATCGCACTTTGAAAAGGCTTCTGGATTCATCTAATGATTCATTTTGGAGAACAGGATGGATCTATACTCGAGTACGGCATCATGCTACATTTGTATATGATGGTACATCTAAATTTTGCACTCAATAGTTTGTTTTAACTGCTCATCCAGTTTTTAACATCTCAACTGACTGACAGTTTTTGCTGCGCTGCAGGTCAGGTTGTTCTAGACACACCCTTACCTCTGAAAAATCATCAACGTTGTAGAATATCAAGCATAACACCAGTTGCTGTTTCTCTATCCAAACCTGCCCATTTTGTAGTGAAAGGCTTCAATTTGTCTCGGTCTACTTCAAGGTATTTCTTGCTTTTGATACACAATTGGCTTTGGAGTTGGTTATTTGAATTTGCTCTTTTACTTATTTTTGCATTAAAGCTAGGAGGACAGTTGGCTATAACTTTATTGTGGTTCTCACAGGTTACTATGTGCACTAAACGGGGAGTACCTAGTTGAGGAAAATTGTGCTGATTTGAGGAGAGAAGCAGATTCGGATGAAGAGATCCATCAGTCACTTAGTTTCTCTTGTGACATGCCTAATACTGTTGGAAGGGGATTTATAGAGGTGATGTTGTTTACCATTGGTTTGTTGCCTAATCAAATTAGATCTTGCTGTTTGTGAAATTGTCATCATAAGTTGATTCACTCACGACAAAATATGATTATAGGTAGAAGAGCATGGTGTGAGCAGCAGCAGCTTCTTTCCGTTCATTGTTGCAGAGGAGGATGTGTGCTCTGAAATTTGTACAGTAGAGAAGATAGTTGGAGCGAGTGAAGCTTTGGAGTTTGTACATGAAATGGGATGGCTTCTCCACAGGAAGAGTTTGATGTTCAGGTTAGGTGGAAGCAGCAAAGACGTGGATCGATTCCCTTTGAAACGGTTCAGATGGCTTATTGAGTTTGCCATGGAGCATGAGTGGTGTGCTGTAGTGAAGAAGCTTCTAAGTATTATGTTTGATGGTAGTGTAGATGCGGGGAAGCACAGTTCAATTGAAGTTGCATTAATGGATATAGGGCTTCTTCACCAAGCGGTTGGGAAGAAAAAAAGCAGGTCAATGGTAAAATTTCTATTAGAACACAAAGAGAAGTTAATAGTTGAAGAGGGGGGTTATTTGTTTAGGCCTGACAGGGTGGGACCCGGTGGATTGACACCTCTTCATGTGGCAGCCAGTCTAGATAGTTGTGAGGATGTATTGGATGCATTAACTGAAGATCCGCTATCGGTATAGCATCTGTTCTGTTACTTTTTTTCTTTCTTTCTTTCTTTATATATAATGAATGATGCATATGCATAAAATGGATGTTTAAGCTGTTGATTTGGTTCAGATGGGAATAGAAGCATGGAAGAATGCTAGAGATAGTACGGGACTGACACCACACGACTATGCATGCTTGCGTGGACATTATTCGTACATAGATCTAGTTGAGAGGAAAAAAGCACAAGGAAGAAAGGAAGAATATGTTGTGGTGGACATTCCGGCTGCTGCTGGTAAATTGGAGGAGAAGAAAGTAAAATGCATGGAAACGGAGAAGAAGTACAACTACAACTACTGCAGGGAATGTGAGAAGCAGAAAATAATAATAAGAAAAGGATACGGCAACGCATCATCATCAGTCAGAATTTACAGACCTGCTATGTTGAGTATGGTAGCAATAGCAGCAGTATGCGTTTGCGCTGCTTTGCTCTTCAAAAGCTCACCTCATGTTATGTTTTCCCTCCGCCCCTTCTCCTGGGAACATCTCAAATTTGGCTCTCAGTAGTAACAATTTATACTTACCATACATACATACATACATACAGACCTACATATATATCTCTTCATTTTTTGGTTATCTACTTAACCCTCCCTAATAAATAATATTAGTATAATAGGCGATTGACCCTTTTATTTTCTTTGTGTGTGACATTAAATACATATAGTTTTTTTTAGAGAGAAAAATACATATAGTTTTCTATCTTTGGATACAAAACAAACTTAAAAATAGTGAGCCTTGTACATTATCTTCTCTTCTTCTGTGTAGTATTGTATTATCTTTAGCAGTAGGGTATATTAATTTGTGGATAATTGGAGTCTTTTTGTTTGATAAATAAAAACTAAAAAGGGGGATAATTACACTTTTGGTCCCTCATGTTTGGCCCGATTTCACTTTTGGTCCCTCTTGTTCCAAAGTGAAAAAGTTCACTTCCATGTTTCCATTTTAAACACTGTTCGTCCACTTCGTCACGTGGGTGTTAGAAACTAACATAAAACACTATTCCAGGGGTAAAAATGAAATTTAATATTGTTTTGGGGTTAGATATATGTTTTAAGAGTTATGTATTCAATATTGTACTTCCTTATTTTGCAATTATTGAAAAACAGAAAAAACAAAAAACAAAAAGATGAATTGAGTTTTTTTCCCGTCAAACCATCTTCTTCCCCGACATACCCAGCCGCACCGCCGCCGCCGACGACGACAACATTTGGTCAGATCCGCTCATCCTCACTCGACCCACCCCCACCATCTATTTTTGTAGGGAGTTTGGAGTAAGATTAATCCTTTAAAAATTTGTTGATTTTGTAGACTTTGTTCAGAGATAAATTGCAATTGAGGTTGGAGTTTTGATGGGTTTTTTGTTTCGAGAAATGAGGGTTTAGGTTATTAATTTTTCTGTTACGTGGTAATTTGAGTAAAAAAACATAGTTCGAGAATTAAGAAGAAATCGAGAGATATGAATTAGGAGAAGAATTAGAGACGAGAATTAAGAGAAGACAAAGGGAGATTAATTGATTCTTCAACTTCATAATACGTAACATTCTAATTACCCTATTTATAATACTCATAAATAATAATTAACTACCACCCCACTAACCCCTTAACCACACTAACCCACTAATTTAATTCATGCCCACTAATAAAAAACTACCCACTAACATATAATTTGACTAATTCTAATTAAATTAAATAATAAAACATATCATTCCCGCCCGCTCAAAATATCTTTGTCCTCAAGGATATAGTCTTGATACGTGTATGGGATCATTTTGTGAATTCAGTTGAGCAATGGGTACGGGTTTGGCGGGTCTTGGACCCGGAACCGACCCGTTTGGGCGGGTCTGGGTCAGCTAAATGGTTCTGGGTCGGGTAATGGGTTTAAGCTTCTAGAACCGGATGGTTCTGGGGCGGGTTACGGGTCTTATTGGAACCGACCCAGAACCGACCCGCATATATATATATATATATATATATATATATATATATATATATATATATATATATAACTATCAATATCAATTTCCATCTTGTCTATTCTCATTTACCTATTTTCACTATTTTATTTTTCGACTCTCATTTTCGTGAGTAATATTTACCACTTGTCGACCACCGCTAATTGTCTTGCATTTTGAATTTTACTTATTATCGAAGTTAAATATAATTAATTGTAATTTATTGTTCATGTTATAAAACTCGTAGAGATTTTTAAAATATTGTATTTTAGCATTGAGATTGTTTCGTAAAAATATACAAGCAAAATGTTATGAAAGTTAAAAAATATTAAACTTTTTGTATGCTAATGGGTCTAGCGGGTCTGGCGGGTCAGAACCGTTTAGTTAGGGTTTGGGTTGGGGCGGGTCTGGGTCTAAGCTAAAACGGGTTGGGGCGGGTCTTGGTTTTATATATTTTTCGTGGGTCGGGTCTTGTGTTTAGGCAAACCCGGCCCAGAACCGACCCGTTGCCATCCCTACGTCGGGGCGTCCCATACTCCCGTGGCTGCCCAATCGATGGCGGCGAAGACGGAGGTGGGTATTTTGGTTATGTAGCACGGACCGACGAGGCCTTGGACGCAGCTCGGACCGCAGAGGGTGAAGAGGAAACCGGAGCGGCCGGTGAGGTAGCTGTAGGCTGAGGCGGCGTAGATGTTTGTGGGTTCTTCTTGTTGTCGGCGTCCGCCATCGATATCGAAACAACTGTAGACTATTTGATTTTTTTATATTTGCATTTTATTTGTTCAAATTGAATTATTTAATGTTTTTTCTAATGTATTAATATCCAATATATATTTTTTGAATTTGTTTGTTAAAATTAAAATATTATATATATAATATATTAATTAATTATAAGTATATATATATATATGGATCTGCTATTTTTTTTATGCCTTTTCTTATCCTTTTCTTTTGCCCTATTTAATGCCAAAACCGCGCCGTTTCAACCCTCCCTCCAATTATTGTTTTCTTTTTCATTTATTTTGCAAGCAGCTCGACCGCGACACGGCTGCTTGATTTCTGCTTTTCTTTTATTCCGCTCATTGCCAAACAATGTCGTTCCGTTCTCTTTTACTCTGCTCACTACAGCTTGATTTCTGCTTTTCTTTTATTCCGCTCATTGCCAAACGACGTCGTTCCGTTCTCTTTTACTCTGCTCACTACAGAACGGCGCCGTTTCAGTACTCCGACCTCACATATTGCCCACAACTGTTGACCTCCGCCACCCGTTCGCCCGGAGTCCGCCGCCGCTTCGCCCGATGCCCCTATCACATGGCGCCGCTTTTTTCCTCCAGTAGTATGCCTCGCCGCCCTCCTCGTCTATATCTTAAATTTGTGGGCCCATGGTCGGTTTCCGCGGCCAGCTGCGCTCAGCAGCCTGCTTCACGCCCTTCTGCCTCCTGCTTCTCCTGCGTGCGCCCATCTCCTTCTGCCACGGCTGCAAATTTTATTCAACCGCCATCTAAATCTTCTATTTGTCTCCTTATCCGTTCAATTTACTTTCTCCTTCTTCCTCGAACATTTTTTCTTTCTACAATTTTACCCATTTTTTTTTTTTGCTGTTACCTTTTGCGGCAGGCAATTGTGAAAAAACAATTTTTTGTTTCGTAATTTTCGACTTGTGGTTGCTCGAGGAGAGAAGTGTACGAACAGGGAGCTAAGGATGTTGCGCTTTCGGTTATTAGTGGAATCAATTGTGAGTTTAGTTTCTCTCTTTTCTATTTTTTTTGGATTCATGTTGATGAGCTTAAATTAGCCACATACAATAATATAGGTTTTATAGCTTTTTGTTATATTCAATGGATTGCCATAAGTTTGAATATTCATACCTTGTGTGCTTATGAGATCACATAATAATGCAGTTAAGAAAGACTATTAAATAACATATGAAGATATTGTGCATAAGATAATATATGTGGGTGGTCCAATTTATTGAATTCCTTTTGTTTTCCAAGAAGAACTGTCTTTTTTCTCTATACATGACCTAGTATATATACTACTACAATATGGGCCTTTTTGGGCTTGTTTATATTTCCAAGATAAAAAAGCCGTCATCTTGTCTATTCGGCCACGTGGCGAGTTCTTATTGGTTCTTTTCACTATTCCTCAATCAGTTCAAACCTGCCACCCATCCTTTACGTCCCAGAATTGTCCCCTGTATGACTTTCGAGATGCCGACGTAATGTTTATTTCGTCTGGCATGGGATTATCTCGCAAGCCTATCTCGTAGGTTTTATACCTCGTTAATTACCCCTTGCGGTCTATTATGATTTCGTGGTATTGGGCTTCCTTCAACTTGACCTGGGCCCAAGTCGGGAAAATCTCTCAGTACTGCGGCGTCATGTTTTATCGAAGAACTGGCTGTTGGGAGTCATTAATATGGTATTATATATAAATATGTATCTATGTGCAGGGCAATTTTTTTTTGTTTTTTTGTTGTTTTCATGTTTTCCCATAATGTTACTTCTTTTTTTTTTTTTTTTTTTTTTTTTTTTTTTTCTTTCTACACGTGATTCAACCTGTTCTTTCTTCTTTGATTTAGGGATTCCAGAAAGCAAGTTTGTTTACATTTGGTTTCTTTTATCCAATTCTTATTCAGTTTGGAAAGATATAATAGTATATTTTTTTGAAATCCTTGCTTTCATGGTTATCTGATTGTTCAAATGGATTTTTTTTTCTCATATTTTATGGATCCTTGGTTATGTTTGTAGCGGCACTCATTTTTGCTGTAAAGAAAACAAAGGTTTTTTATTTTCATTTTTTCGGTTTTAAATATTCCTTTGTATAAATGATTGGAGATTTATGGCATGGCGCTCAGATTTGAGGAGGAATACGGGCCAGTAGAGATTTCCTATCGAAGGTAACTAAACATTTGTGTTAAGTTATACCTGCCATTGCCACCTTTGTCTGTTCTACTTTTCATCATATCGCGAAATCATAGCGACGAAATCATCAGGAAACAGGTCTGCATAAAAGCCCGGAATATTTTCTTCAAAAATTGGATCTTGTTTTCGTCGACGACCCTTTTCGGTGTATGTAATGATTGCCGATCTTTGTGGCTGTTTTTGGATTATTTATTGTTATTTTCAGGAATTTACCAAAATGTGAATTTTTTTTATGACTGTCCTGCTTATATAGAAGAATGCATGATCGAAAAAAGACCGTTTGATGGCCTTTTTGTTTTTTAACAGGTTTATCTTTTTTTTTAAGTCAATTTATTAATGTAATTTCACTCTTACTTCAATTGTTTAAACACTATCCATTATGTTGTCTTTTGTTTCCTTCATTGCTATTTAACAGGAGGTTCTTCATGAAGGAACTATGAAGCAAGACTATACAGAGGTTTCTACATGGATTTGTGTTTGTTGTAGTTGAATGGTAATTATTTTCCTTGTAAATCTTTAAGAGCTGCAATAAATAGAAATTTATATCTTCGCTTGCTATTAACAGTAGTTTTACTGTCAGTGCTTAGGATGTGGAAGGTTCACCTCTCCACTTCTCATTATCCCGAGGTATTTTACTTTTTAATTTTTTCTTTTCTTCCCCATTTTGTACTGGTTTTGTAGATAAGAATGGAGCAGCCGGATTTTGTATTCGAAGTTGTTTTCCCATTTCCTTGCGGATTCAGAGTAACTTCTTAACAATTTGCGATTGCCCTGTGAGTTCCATTTTCTTTCTCTCTGTTTTGTTTTTGCTTTCCCGTTGGTCATAATGTTTTTCTTTTTCTATTAATACCAATTTTCAAATTACCTTGTCAATAACATGTTTTAGATTTTGACCAGGATGCTGCTCATGTTCACCACTTCAAAGGTAGCAAGCACTTCCAGATAATAATTCGTTGTCTTTGTTGTTTCGTTCTTTTTGTGCGTGTGTGGTTTCCTTATCGTGGAGACATATGATGTTTTTTCTTCTGTCTTTTTTATCTGTTATTTGATATACTCCACAAAAATAACAGCGATTAAATTTCCTGACTTTGGTGTTTTTTGGGTTTAAATTACCAGCATAGATGCCCTGAGGGTCAAGAATTTGTGTGTTGCCTTCAGAAACTTCTGTGAAGAGAAGAACTTCGACGTGTGAGTTCAACCTTATTTTAATTAGAAATTATCAATCTCATAGATGAAGTTGTCTATTTGGACATGATATTGCCTGGTTTAGTGCTACTGCCAAATTATGTTCTAAAGTTAGCTATGTTAGTAGTTGTGCCTAATGAATTATCTGTGTGCTACTAATATGAACTGTTCTTTTTTGTGTAACTAAAAGGCCCAATTTCCTGAACAGTGCCTCGGTAGAAGCAAACCCAAATAATACACAGGCCCTCGGTCACCGAGCCGACCTCGTCCGACACCATTTACGAGAAGGTGAGGTCGTCTCAATCATATACTGTTTCAGCAAGGTCAATTTCGGCGAGCAAGAGGTGTGTATCTTCAGTTGGAGAGAGCGGAAGTACCCCAATGGCTAAAGGCCAAATCAGGCCTCAAAGTCGGGATACTGGAAAGCCACTGGTATAGGATATCACCAGGTTTTTGTAATAGTTTTGTTTATTACAGGATATCAGAAAAAACCGAGGGAGTTTGGGTATTTAAGAATTTTTCTTGCTCATTGAGTAATTTTGATTTTATTTTTGTTTGTTTAGCGCATAGTCTTGCTCGTTGGCATATGGTTCTAAATAAGTACATTTCTTTATCCAATATAATTTTTTTTTAAATGTACAGGGAGTTGCAGAATTAGTACATTTCTTTAACCAATACCATATTTTTTTGAAATGTATAGGGAGTTGCATAATTTTTGTTTCCGTTATGCTCTTTTATTATTTACAATTTATTCTTTGAAATTGTAATCGGTTATTGTTTTTTAGCTGCGAATCTGCCAAGAGGGAACAAGTTCTTCAAAAACTTTAGCAGGTATTGTTGCTAGTTTATGATGGTGTTTGTGCCCACCGCCAATTGTTCAACTCGGCAAGATCACTAGTTACAATTATAAGTGTATGTCTTTGCTGAAACATCTCTGTTTTTGTGTACTCTTGTGGTTTTGATGTATTTGAATCGACATTGGTATGAATGAATTGAATAGTAAGATTTGAATCGTAAATCATAAGACTTTTAGCTCGGTATTGCGAATTTTTGTAAATGAGTCGCACGCGATTATAGCCGATGAGGAGTCGAGGCATGCTAAGTTGGTGGTGGATATTTTGGATATTGCAAGAGAGATCCACTTTGGGGTCAAATTTGCAATTTGGGTGGACCGGCTACGAAGGGGTGATTCTGCAATTTTCAGAACTGTTTGAGCAAGGGAGGTGGATTTCCAAAAAAAATACTAATTGACCCCCGCCTGGGGGCATTTCCGGTTGAAGGACCAAAATTAAAAATAGTATATAATACAGGGATTAAAATTGTAATTATCTCAAGTTTATTTTAAATAATATAATAAATTAAAGTTTTCTTAAATTGTTAATCGTACAATTTATCGATTTATTGATATATAAGAGTTATTTTACCATTTGAATCGACTTGGGTATGAATAAATTGAATCGTAAGATTTGAACCGTAAATCATAAGATTTTAAGCTCAGTGTTTCAAATTTTCGTAAACGAGTTACAAGCGATTACAGCTGATGAAGAGTCTAACCATGCTGCGTTGGTGGCGGATATTTCGGATATTGCAAGAGAGATCCACTGTGTGGTCAAATTAATTTGGGTGTAGCGGTTGGGAAGATGAAGTAAGTATAGGGGTGATTCTACAATTTTCAGAACTGTTTCAGCCAACGAGGTGGATTTCTAGAAATTACAAATTGACCCCCACTTGGGGAGCCATTACTTGTTTAAGGACCAAAATTAAAATATGGTATATAATATAGGGACCAAAATTGTAATTATCCCAAGTTTATAATAAATAATATAACAAATTAAATGTTTCTTAAATAGTAAATGGTTAAATTTGATCAATTTGTTGATATTTAAGATTTATTATAACATTTGAATCGACTTCGGTATGAATAAATTGAGTCGTAAAATTTGAATCGTAGAGCATAAGATTTTAAGCTTCCTATTACAAATTTTCATAAATGAGTCACACACGATTATGGCTGAAGATGAGTCTCATTGGTGGCGGATTTCGGATATTGCAAGACAAATCCACTTTGGTCAAATTTGCAATTTGGGTGTAGCGGTTGGGAAGATGGAGTAAGTATAGGTGTGCTTCTACAATTTTCAAAACTGTTTCAGCCAACAAGGTGGATTTCCAGAAATTACAAATTGACCCCCACATGGGGAGCCATTACCTGTTTAAGGACCAAAATTAAAATATGGTATATAATATAGGGACCAAAACTGTAATTATCCCAAATTTATTATAAATAATATAATGAATTAAAGTTTTCTTACAAAATTCATAATATCGACCCTAAAATATTATGATTTATGAGTCAAATCTTAGGATTCAATTTATTCATACGTAAGTCGATTGAAATGCTAAAAGAAATCTTAAATATCAACAAATCGATCAAATTTTACAATTTACGATTTAAGAAAACTTTAATTTATTATAATATTTATAATAAACTTGGAATGATTACTGTTTGGATCCCTCAATTATACACCATTTTTAATTCTGGTCCTTTAACCGGAAATGCCCCCATGTGGGGGTCAATTAGTAATTTATGGAAATCTACCTCCCTTGCTGAAACATTTCTGAAAATTGCAGAATCACCCCTATACTTCATGTTCATAGCCGCTCCACCCAAATTGCAAATTTGACACCAAGGTGGATCTCTCTTTCAATATCCGATCTGCCAGCAACGCAGTATGCTTCGAATCCTCCTCAGTTGTAATCGCTTGTGACTCGTTTGCGAAAATTCGCAATACCAAGCTTTAAATCTTATGATTTACGATACAAATCTTACGATTCAATTCATTCATACCTAAGTCGATACCAAAGTTAAAATCAATCTTAAATATCAACAAATTGATCAAATTTTACGATTTAAGATTTAAGAAAACTATAATTTATTATATTGTTTATGATAAAGTTGGGATAATTATAGTTTAGGTCCATATATTATATACAATTTTCAATTTTGGTCCTTAAACCGAAAATATCCCACAAGTGAGGGTCAATTAGTAATTTACAAAAATCCACCTCCTTGGTTGTAACATTTTTGAAAATCGCAGAATCACCCCTATACTTACTCCATCTTCCCATCCACTCCACACAAATAGCAAATTTGACCCCAAAGTGGATCTCTCTTGCAATACCCGAAATATCCGCCACCAACGCAGCATGCCTCGACTCATACTCACTGTCATCGCATGTGACTCCTTTAGGAAATTTTGCAATACCGACCTTAAAATCTTATGATTCACTATTCAATTCATTTATACCTAAGGTGATTCAAATGTTAAAATAAATCTTAAATACCAGAAAATCGATCAATTTTGACGATTTAAGATTTAAGAAACATTTTATTTATTATATTATTTATCATAAACTTGGGATATTTACAGTTTTGGTCCCTGTATTATATACTATTTTTTATTTTGGTTCTTAAACCAGAAATACACCCCATGTGGGGTCAATTTGTAATTTCTAGAAATCCACCACTCTACCTGAAAAAGCTCTGAAAATTGCAGAATCACCCATATACTTACTCCATCTTCCCTGCCGCTCTACCCACATTACAAATTTGACCCCAAAGTGGATCTCTCTTGCAATATTCGAAATATCCGCCACCAACGCAGCCGGCTTCGACTCCTCCTCGGCTGTAACAATGTCTGACTCATTTACAAAAAATCGCAATACCGAGCCTAAAATCTTATGATTTAAGATTCAAATCGTACGATTTATTTCATTCATACCTAGGTCGGGTCAAATATTGAAATAAATCTTCAATACCAACAAATCTATCAAATTTTACTATTTACGATTTAAGAAAACTTTAATTTATTATATTATTTATAATAAACTTCGGATATTTACAATTTCGGCCCCTGTATTATATACCATTTGTAATTTTTGTCCCTAAACCGGTAATGCCCCCCAAGTGGGGGTCAATTTGTAATTTCTTGAAACCCACCTCCATGACTGACACAGTTTTGAAATTTGCAAAATTACCTCTATACTTATTCCATCTTCCCACCAGCTCCACCAAAATTGCAAATTTAACCCCAAAGTGGATCTCTCTTGCAATATCCGAAATATCCGCCACAAAAGCAACATGCTTCAACTCCTCCTCGACTGTAATCACGTGTGACTCATTTACGAAAATTCGCAATACCGAGCCTATAATCTTATAATTTAAACTTTAAAGTGTACGATTCATTTCATTCATACCTAAGTCGATTCAAATGATAAAATAAATCTTCAATAGCACAAATCGATCAAATTTTACGATTTAAGAAAACTTTAATTTATTATAATATTTATAATAAACTTGGGATGATTACTCTTTGGGTCCCTATTTTATATACCATTTTTAATTCTGCTCCTTAAACCGGAAATGCCCCCCATAAGTGGGGGTCAGTTAGTAATTTATGGAAATCCACTTCCCTTGCTGAAATAGTTTTGAAAATTGCAGAATCACCCCTATACTTACTCCATCTTCATAGCCGCTCCACCCAAATTGCAAATTTAACCCCAAAGTGGATCCCTCTTGTAATATCCGAAATATCCGCCACCAACGCAGCCGACTTCGACTCCTCCTCGGCTGTAACAATGTGTGACTCATTTACGAAAAATCGCAATACCGATCCTAAAATCTTATGATTTCAGATTCAAATCGTACGATTTATTTCATTCATACCTGGGCCGATTCAAATATAGAAATAAATCTTCAATACCAACAAATCTATCAAATTTTACGATTTACGATTTAAGAAAACTTTAATTTATTATATTATTTATAATAAACTTTGAATATTTACAGTTTTGGCCCCTGTATTATATACCATTTGTAATATTTGTCCCTAAACCGGTAATGCCCCCAAGGTGGGGGTCAATTTGTAATTTCTCGAAACCTACCTCCCTGACTGAAACAGTTCTAAAATTTGCAGAATCACCCCTATACTTACTCCATCTTCCCACCAGCTCCACTCAAATTGCAAATTTAACCCCAAAGTGGACCTCTCTTGCAATATCCGAAATATCTGCCACAAAAGCAACATGCTTCGACTCCTCCTCGGTTGTAATCACGTGTGACTCATTTATGAAAATTCGCAATACTAATTTAAGCTTCAAATCGTACGATTTATTCCATTCATACCTAAGTCGATTCAAATGCTAAAATAAATCTTCAATACACAAATCGATCAAATTTTACGATTTACGATTTAAGAAAACTTTAATTTATTATAATATTTATAATAAACTTGGGATGATTACTATTGGGTCCCTATATTATACACCAGTTTTAATTCTGGTCCTTAAACCGGAAATGCCCCCCAAGTGGGGGTCAATCAGTAATTTATGGAAATCCACCTCCCTTTCTGAAACAGTTCTGAAAATTGCAGAATCACCCCTGTACTTACTCCATCTTCCGTTCCACCCAAATTGCAAATTTGGCCCCAAAGTGGATCTCTCTTGAATTATTAGAAATATCCACCAGCAACGCAACATGCTTCGAGTCCTCCTCAGCTGTAATCACGTGTGACCCGTTTGCGAAAATTCGCAATACCGAGCTTAAAATCTTATGATTTACGATACAAATCTTACGATTCAATTCATTCATACCTAAGTCGATACAAAAGTTAAAATCAATCTTAAATATCACAAATCAATCAAATATTACGATCTACGATTTAAGAAAACTGTAATTTATTATATTATTTTTAATAAAGTTGGGATAATTATAGTTTTGGTCCCTATACTATATACAATTTTTAATTTTGGTCCTTAAACCGGCAATTCCCCACAAATGGGGGTCAATTTGTAATTTACAAAAATCCACCTCCTTGGCTGAAACATTTTTGAAAATTACAGAATCACCCCTATACTTACTCCATCTTCCCATTCGCTCCACACAAATAGCAAACTTGACCCCAAAGTGGATCTCTCTTGCAATACCCAAAATATCCGCCACCAACGCAGCATGCTTCGACTCCTCCTCGGTTGTAATCGCGTGTGACTCCTTTAGGAAATTTCGCAATCCCGAGCTTAAAATCTTATGATTCACGATTCAATTCATTCTTACATAAGGCGATTCAAATGTTAAAATAAATCTTAAATACCAGCAAATCGATCAATTTTTACGATTTACGATTTAAGAAACATTTTATTTATTATATTATTTATCATAAGCTTGTGATAATTATAGTTTTGGTCCCTATATTATATACCATTTTGTATTTTTGTTCTTAAACCAGAAATGCGCCCCATGTCCGGGTCATTTTGTAATTTCTAGAAATCCACCTCTCTGCCCGAAAAAGTTCTGAAAACTGCAGAATCACCCATATACTTACTCCATCTTCCCGGCTGCTCTACCCAAATTGCAAATTTGACCCCAAAGTGGGTCTCTCTTGCAATATCCGAAATATCCGCCACCAACGCGGCATGATTCGACTCCTCGACAATAACCATGTGTGACTCATTTACAAAAAAATGCAATACCGAGCCTAAAATCTTATGATTTAAGATTCACATTGTATGATTTCTTTTATTCATACCTAGGTCGATTCAAATGTTAAAATAAATCTTCAATACCAACAAATCTATCAAATTTTACGATTTACGATTTAAGAAAACTTTAATTTACTATATTAGTTATAATAAACTTCGGATATTTACAGTTTTGGCCCATGTATTATATAACATTTTTAATTTTTGTCCCTGAACCGTTAATGCCCCCCAAGTGGGGGTTAATTTTTTATTTCTCGAAACCCACCTCCTTGACTGAAACAATTCTGAAAATTGCAAAATCACCCCTATACTTACTCCATCTTCCCACCAGCTCCACCCAAATTGCAAATTTAATCCCAAAGTGGATCTCTCTTGCAATATCCGAAATATTCCCCACCAACGCAACATGCTTCGACTCCTCCACGGCTGTAATCGCGTGCGACTCATTTACGAAAATTCGCTACACCGAGCTAAAAATCTTATGATTTACGATTCAAATCTTACGATCCAATTTATTCATACCTATGTCGATTCAAATGTTCAAATAAATCTTAAATATCAACAAATCGATCAAATTTTACGATTTACGATTTAAGAAAACTTTAATTTATTAAATTATTTATAATGAACTTGGGATAAATCAGTATCATGCATTGCAACAATGAGTCCCGCAATGATCATGTACGGACATTCTATCCTTTACATATCATACGATTTAAGAAAACCTTAATTTATTAAATTATTTATAATGAACTTGGGATAAATCAGTATCATGCATTGCAACAATGAGTCCCGCAATGATCATGTACGGACATTCTATCCTTTACATATCATAAAATACTAACTTGTATAACATCAGCTCTATATCATTAATAAATTTAATTGTTGGTCTTTTACCTTGTTACATATCAATCTTATCTCTTATTTCATAGCCCGTCTCACAATATACAATGCTTTGTTTTAATGTGATCCTTATATTCATTCTTCTAATATTAATCAGGAAATGGGAGAAACTTCGACGTAGCATCTCGTTATCCCCTTCAAACTCACGCTTACATAAAAAAACACATTTTACAGCGCATTGCGCGGTGCTCTAACCTAGTATATAGAGGTATATATATATATATATATATATATATATATATATATATATATATATATATATATATATATGGCCCGAAGACCGACCCGCCCCGTTGACCATGGACCCGGACTCGACCAAGCTCGGGTCGGTTTCGGGTCCCCAATTCCAGGACCCGAGACCCGTGGGACCCGGCCCGAGGACCCGACCCAGGACCCGGGTCTTAAACCGGTTTTTTTTTGTACAAAAAATGCACATGAGGGGGTTCGAAAAATGCACATTAGGGTAAATTACAAACACCCCCCTGAGGTATGGTCAAATTACAAAAAAACCCCTCTTGTTTGGATAATTACATCTACCCCCCTCAATTATGATTTTTTCTTACACCTCCACCCTTATCATGCCAAATTCAACATAATCATCTAGATTCCGTGAAATGTGCTCTAGTTTGTATTCGTTTTGTGTAAAAATACAGTTTCCGATGCACCACAAACTGATATATACAAGTTAAAAATCACATATTATGATCATCTTGCTTCATAATGTAGAGTTTGAATGGGATAAAACGGGTACAAAAGTGATAATATTCCATATAATCTCGAAGATTCCACTAAATTTGAGGAGTTGAGGGGGTGGTTGTAATTATCCAAACAAGATGGGTGTTTTTGTAATTTGACCATACCTCAGGGGGGTGTTTGTAATTTACCCATATATATAATATAAAACGCTGGTGTAAAATGATAAATATGTTAAATAAAATATTAATTTTCATATTAATTGTTATTAATAATTTTAATTAAATTATTAACAAATGCAATATAAGAAACTTTTAAAAAATATATAGAATCACGATTCAATACTTCAAAACATCTATTATTAATTATCATATCAATATAATCTCCGCTATTGAAAAATATAAAGTATTGAATCAATTCAATATATAAACAAACGGGTTGACTTAATACAAACTCACTTATGTTATTAAAATCGATAGTGTGAAAAATTCGATTGAAAAATAAAATAAGATGTTTATTGAAAAAATATGATATAACTCCTTTCAATTAATTTAAATAGATTAACCTCAATTGTTGACAAGAATTATTAAAATTATTGATTATTTTATCATAAGATAATTATTTAAAAATATAGATGATGTTTATTTTAACAAAAATAGATTATATCTCATGCCAATTAATTTCTTACTTTAAAAATAAAACTACATATGACGAGTATAATCAAAATATTATGATGTGATTTCTGTTTTAATAATTGGTTTAGTTTGTAAAAATCGTAAGAATTAAATCGTAGATCATATGATTTAATCTTTTTTTTTAGATTTACATTTTATTCAAATATTTGAATCGAATCGTAAGATTTAAATGGATTAAGCTCAAGTCCATTCATTTTTTTTTTATTTTTTTATTATATTATATTTGTTCATAATTTAATTTAATTATTTAATAATAATGAATATGATAATTAATAATCTATTTAACATTATTTATTATAATCATTTTACACATTTTATTTATGTTATATATATTCCTTGTTATAATAATGCTAACTATAAATATATAAATCTAAATAGCACTATCAAATGATAATAATAATTGTATACCTAATGTTTTATAAATTATTAATTGTCATGTTGACTATTATTATTTATTAATATCAAAAATCTCGACTAATAACAAATGCATATATTTTTAATTTTGAAAAATATAAAAATACTATTTAATATAAAAGAAAGATTGAATATTGATTTTTTTTGAATTTTGAAATTTAGAAAAAGTTCTCAATTATTATTTTCACTTATAAATACCCATAATCCAATCTTCACAACTTTCATTTTATTTAGTTTATGTCTCAAGGTCTTAATCGTTTTATTTTTTTCTAAAATTGTTTAATGTTTAAATTCAATTATTTTTTAAATTTTGAATTTAAAATTAATCTCATGTTTTTTCAAGTTTCAATATAAGTTTTTTTGGTTTAAAAAATAAAAATTGAAAAACCGGGTTGGACCCGCCCCGGACCTGGACCCGCCTCCCCGCGGGTCGGTTTCGGGTCCCCTAAAAGTCCGACCCGGACCCGACCCGCCCCGTGGCCATGTCTATATATATATAGGGGAAATATGCAATACCCCCCTCAAATTGAAAATATTTTGAACTAAACCCAATTGACTATTAGAGACTTTTGCCTACACCCAAGTTTCATTCTTAATTAGTGAGACACCCCTAACCTTACATGATAAGACTAAAGTGCCCTTATGTGATTAGGTTTTTAATAATTTTTTTTGAAAATAATCGAGTTTTAATTTCAAAATTTTAAAACGTGATCTAAGATTTTCGGCGTCGTTTTAATTATTTATTTTCCATATGGTTCTGATACCAAACATCATGCAAAAATCATAACCTACCACACGTGCCTTTTAGCTAACATGTTATATATATATTAATATTTACATTATTAAAAATATAACATATTTATTTATATAAAAAATAAATAAAGAGTAATTGAAAAAGAAAATCAAATAAAAAAAACACAAAAAAAAACAAATCATGTTCCCCAACCTCGTCGCCGCCCTTCGTCGGATGCGTTACATGGAGATTTCCTTTTTTCCTTTTCTCTAGATTTCTCAATTTTTTCTTCTTTTTTTTTTCTTTTTTTTTTCCCAGATTTGTCCACCACCGCCACCGTAGCCACGTCCCCACTCTCTCTGTCATTCACCGTCGTTGTCGTCGCCTCCCCAGGTTTTTTCAATTTTTTTCTTTTTTTTTTCTCTCCAAATCTGAAACAACAGCATCAACGTGACTACTCTGGTTCGAATATGACTATTGTTGATTCACTCGATTAGTGATTTATTTATTTCTCGTGTTCGTTGTTTCTCTCGATTTCTCTCTCTTTACACCACCATCGTCTCCACATAAATTTGTACACAACCATTACCGTCGCCGCTCGTTGCCGCCGCCTCCTCATTCGTTTCCACGTAAGACTCTTTCTCTCTTTTTCGTTATCTTTCTCATTTTTTTTTTATTTTTTTTCCAGATTTGTCCCCCACCACCACCACCGTCGCCGCCTCTCTCACTCTCTTTACTTCACCACCGCCACCATCGCCGTTGTCGTCGACTCCCCATGACTCTCTTTCGTTATTTTTCTATCTTTATGTATTTTTTGAATTTTTTTTTCATAACAGGACTATAGTCATGTTCGAATATGACTATAGTCATATTTATGTATATTTTGAATATGATTGTAGTCATATTCGAATATGACTGTAGTCATATTCGAATAACTAGATTCAAAATTGGTATTTTTTGTGTGAATTTTGATTGGATTGTTTTCGTAAACAATAGGAGAATCTTCTTTGTTTTATATAATTTGGTAAACATGACTATACCACATTATATAATCGAAATTTTTAAGTTGAAAATATAAAAAAATGCAATATAAAGAAAGAATATGTCTATATAGTCACATATAGTCATGTTTAACTATAGTCATATTCGGAGTTGTAAATCCGTCAAGAAAAAAAAATTCAATTTTTTGTTTAAAAATTTTTTTTAAAAAAAATTATTTTTTTTTATTAAAAAAATATTAAAAAATAAAAATAAATGAAAAATGGCTAAAAATCCGAAAATAATAAAAAATAAAAAAAATAAAAAAATTATTTTTTTTGATTTGGTAGCAAATTTTTAGGAATTTGGAAGGAGATTTTTAGGAATTTGGAAGGAGATTTTTAGGAATTAGATTATTGTTATGGAAAGAGAGAACAAAGGAATAATTTAGACTAATTATGCTAATTGACATAAGGGTACAATTGGGAATACAAATTCTAGGGGGCTATCACAAAGAAAAATTGAAGGGGTGGACATATCACCATTTATTATCTATATGAGGGGTTTATTGCTAATGACCCCATATATATATATATATATATATATATATATATATATATATATATATATATATATATATATATATATATATATATATATATATATATATATATATTGCATTTTGTTTGTGAAAATTAAATATTATTCAATTTTTTATACTTAATATTATAAAAAAAAATAATTACAAATAGTACTTTAAATTTATAATTGTTTTGTAGCCCCTAAACAATGTTAAATTTCATTTTTACCTCTGAAATAGTGTTTTCTGTTAGTTCTAACGTCCATGTGACGGAGTGGACGAAAAGTGTATAAAGTGGAAACATGGAGGTGAATTTTATTCACTTTGAAACACAAGGGGACCAAAAGTGGAATAGTTAAAAGGGTACTTCCGACCTTTCAGACTCCTCCATCCTCTAGGCTGTACCCAAAAGTAAAAACACAGAGGACACCACCACAATTGAAGCAAGCAACAATGCAAATGGCGACGACTGCGTTTCAACTCTCTCTTTCCTCCTCCTTCCTCCCATCTCCACTCCCCACAACCACCACCACCACCACCAGAATGACCGTTACTCAGTCACCCCGCAGGCTGCTTTATATCTCCTCCTCCTCCACCAATTCATCATCGTCGACAACCGTCAATTCTCCCAAGAAAAAGCACTGGAAAGTAGGGGAATATCCTGGCCTCACTCATACCTCCAACCCTAAATTCTCAACCAATAAGAAGAGAACCCCCATTAAGAACATCAAGAAAAAGCTCGACAGAAAGAGTAATGCCAACGCTTGGGTTAATACTGTCACCGAAGCTCTTTCTGATGCCATCGATAAAAAGCAATGGCTCCGGGCTCTTCAGGTTTTACTCTAATCCCCCAACCACTTTTCTTTCATCTTTTCCGTAAATGGTGTGCTGCTGTACTTTTCTTTCTGAGCTTATCGGCTCATGAATTCAAAAGGATGACGAGGGAGTTCTGAATTTGTATTGGATAAGATTCAATGCTTTACTATATATTATATGACATATAATCATCAGTAACTCAAATTGCAAGTATAAGTCTTGACTGCCGAAGACAATGAAAAAAAAAATGGCTTTCTGAACCAGAAATTAATCCATAAACTTATCACCACCCCCATTAAATCTCTATAGGTATTTGAGATGCTAAAGGTGCAACCTTTTTACCACCCAAAAGAAGGGACGTACATGAAGCTACTTGTTCTTCTTGGAAGATCCGGTCAACCTGGACAAGCCTCTCAGCTGTTTGATGAAATGCTTCAAACAGGATTAGAACCAACCCCAGAACTTTACACAGCATTGCTTGCTGCATGTTGCAGGAGCAATCTGATTGATAAAGCTTATGAAGTTCTTGAACAAATGAAGTCTCTCCCTCTTTGCCAGCCTGATGTCTATACCTATAGTATACTGATTAAGGCTTGTGCCGATGCTTGTCGTTTCGAACTGGTTGACTCCCTATATGATGAAATGGCTGAAAGATTAATCACCCCAAATACTGTTACTCAAAATACAGTACTGAGTGGTTATGGAAAGGCGGGGAAATATGAAGAGATGGAGAAGATTCTCTCCAAGATGCTTGAAAGTACGACAAGCGAACCTGATGTATGGACTATGAATACGATTATCGGTTTGTTTGGCAATGCGGGTCAGATTGAAATGATGGAGAAATGGTACGAGAAGTTTCGCAATTTCGGGATCGAGCCGGAAACACGCACATTCAACATTCTGATTGGTGCGTATGGTAAGAAAAGGATGTACGATAAGATGTCATCTGTGATGGAGTACATGCGGAGGCTTTCATTTCCGTGGACAACATCGACCTACAACAATGTGATTGAGGCATTTTCTGATGCCGGTGATGCAAAGCACATGGAGTACACATTTGATCAGATGCGTGCTGAAGGCATTAAGGCGGACACCAAAACATTGTGCTGCCTCATACGAGGTTTTGCCAATGCTGGTCTCTTTCATAAAGTGATTGGCATGGTTCAGTTGGCTGGGAGATTGGAGATACCTGAGAATACCTCATTCTTTAATGCAGTCATATATGCTTGCTCAAGAGCAGATGATTTAATGGAGATGGAAAGAGTGTTCAAGAGAATGAAAGATAAGTCATGTCAGCCAGATTCCACAACTTACTCGGTTATGATGGATGCGTATAGAAAGGAAGGTATGAGTGACAAGGTGTATGACCTGGAGCAAGAAATGCAGAGGATGAATGGTGGTAAGGTATCCAAAGGGTACGATGATGTAGAAACAGAGGCTAATGATGATGTCAGCAAAGAGGTGTTGGTAATGGTATGAGTGTTGGTGGTGTCAATTAATTTCTGGGAAAATTGCTATGAAAAGTTGATGGTGATTGATTATATCATCCAGAGTGGGTAAATCAAATAAAGCCGTGCCGGTCGTAGTGTTAGTGATCGTGGCATGAAGGTAGTTACAAATATCTAATAGCTGTTTGTCTTTGTGTTTCTCCCTTACCGTGATTCTGAATCAATGTTTCTAGCTCCGAGAATGAATTGATATCATACTTGCTGCGGGCTAAAGAATGAATTGATATCATAAACATGCAGTTGTGCTCACATTTTCTGATGTAATTTTGTAGCCGTGTTGTAAATCTTAAAGTTGTTCTAATTTCGTAAGGCATCTATGTTTATGATGTTGTTTAGCACAATTAGTTAAAAGTATAGCTTGACAATGATGGTATTGCCACAGATGATCTAATTAGATCATATGGTTTCATTTTATTTCTTCTTTCTTTCTTTCATTTGGTTATTAGGAGTGTTGTATTGAAGTTTAGGCTGTAAAAAAATAAATTGTTGTATTTCATGCTTTAAGTAAGATGATTGACATGATAAAACAGACTCTGGGACTGGGACTGGGACTCTGCCTCTTCAGGTGTATGATATATGATGCCAATGAGTCGTCATGACCTAAATGTCGAACAAGGGCTAGATGATACCGTACTCTCTTGCTCCATCAACTAGACGACCCTGCCTTAAATGTTCAAATATTTTATTTTGAGCAAGTATAATTGAGAGGAGTTTGGAAATTCAAAACAAACACAAATTTTCAATTTCCCAAAACCAAACATTGTATGTATAACAACTAATTAATTGCATTTAAAAAAAAAAAACTGGAATCAAATTTGAGATGTGAGAGTTATCTCCCTATTTAATATATATATATATATATATATATATATATATATATATATATATATATATATATATATATATATATATATATATATATATACAACTTTGAGTGTGGAATAATATTGGAAAAATACATGTGGGTGGCATGTCATTTGAGTTACACTCCTTTATAATAACTAGAAGGGTGCGCGTGCGTTGCACGCGTCGTATTAATTTTTTTTTCTATCTACCATAATCTATATATGATAGTTATATCGCTATTAGAGTAATATTTTTTGACATTGATAATTATTTGGAATATAATATAATTCAAAATTATTTATTAATTAATAGTAAAGTAAATAAATAATTTCATATGGTTTTGCCTATGTATATTTATGACCCTGTTATTTTCTTATCTTTTCGTTCAATTATTACAATTTTTACTCATCATTGTTGTTATCAAAATTTTGAATGACATTTACTTGCTTCTTAGTTATGTTTTTGGCATTTATTTTATTGGAACACAATATATATTTCATGCATTATTTCTTCCTTATAGTCGAGTGAATTGCGTTTTGCACATCAAAACTGAAACTAATTGACATTTTGTACTCGAAATTTTTAAAATTAACAAAGTTCACCCACAAATTGTATACATCATAGCAGAATGCATGCACCCTACATAATGTTGTGTGAAACTTTAACCAAAAAATCAATATAGCAAGATATTTTAACTTTAAAAAAATATCTTTTCTTGTTTATATTTTATTTTCTACTTCACATTTTTTTAATTATTTTATTTGTATTAAAAATTTCAAAACGCAATTGATGATTTATGTATGTGTTTTATAGTACAGTAAAAATATATATAATTTTAAAAACTTCTTATTTTGATTCAGGTGTAATGTAAAAAATAATTCAAAAATCTTAATTTTCCATAAAGTTACATAATATATTACAAGAAATTAAACCGAAACATGTGGAACATTTGGGGAATAAAAAATCATCGCTGATGAAAGTTAAATAGATTACAACAGAATAAGGCGTCAAACAAAATAGTTTTTTAGCGGTGAAAAATGACCCAATTATCCATTCTAATTTAAACGGTTTTAAATCTATATGTAGAGTTCTAAAAAATATTTCACCTTTTTAGAGATAATTATTTTCAAATTGTTTCAATTTTTTTTATAAATAATGTAGTTAATATATTTAAAATAATATAGAACCTTACGTTTAGAATGCAATGAGATTTTTAATCAACAATTGAATATAAAAAAAAATCGAGTATAGTAAGTAGATGCATACTGCAAAATATAAATAAATAGGTAAATAGATAAATAAATAATGTAATTTTTATTTTTGGAGTATTATATTTTCTTAGAATTAATTTTGAAAATTAAAAAGATAAAAAATATTAAATTGTAATTTCAATTTTAATTAATAAATAAATAAAATATGATAATTAGTTAATTTTTTAATCTATCTTATAAGTATGATAATAATAATAATGTAAAAGTATGAAATTAAAACCAGAGTATACAATAAAACATTAAAATTCCTTCAAAAGTTAAACTATCGCGGTATACTAAATTTTGATTAAAATCTCACAAGAATTTAATGCATGCTGCAGTTTGCTATGAGAAATACCATTTGCTAGTGGACTTTGCAAATTTTGAAGTATTAGGATGCAAGTCGTAGAGTCAATTTTGGGTGTGAAATGCAATTCGCAATTCCCCACTCTCAAATTTTACTATTTTTTTTAATTTTTTTTAATTATTAAAATAGTTATTGATGTTGTTCGTTTTTTTTTTTTTTTTTTTTAATTATTTTTTTGTCCCTGGCCAATTTTCATTATTCGTTAATTCATTTATCTTGAATAATAAATAGAATTTGTTGGATGGTTGTAGACTTAATTTTTATATAGCTCTTTGTCGTATCAGTCTAACCATGCATCATTTGTGTAAAAGACAATGATGAAGATATTTTTTCCCCAGATGTATTACTATTTCTCCATTTATTTAGTTTTAGGTGCATTACCGTTTGATTTTTTTTCTCACTTGTATGAAATACGTTTGTTTATGGGCTATGACATGAGAATTTCCTACGAGCTCATTGTAATTTAATCTTCGTCAATTAGAGTCAATTTTAGGTGCGAAACGCAATTCTTCTTTCACAATTCCTACTCTCAATTTTTTTTATTGAAATAATTATTGATGTTGTTGGTATTTTTTTTTATTTCTTTGTCCCTTGCCAATTTTTATTAGTTGTTAATTCATTTATCTTGAAGATTATGTAATTTGTTGAATACTTGTAGACTGTTTTATCACTTTGACATAGTCTGACAATGTATCATCACTCTAAAAGACGAATAATGAAGAGATTTTTTTCCCAAGTGCAATATTATTTGTTCATTACTTTAGTTTTGGGTGCATTACTCTTTGATCTCCTTTTTTATTTTCACTTGTAGCGTATGAAATACGTTAGCCTATGGACTATGACATGTGAATTTCCTACGAGCTCACTGTTTAATCTTTTCGAGCGGTATTTCACATCAAAATGTCACTCAAATATATTTATATTCTA
Organism: Erythranthe guttata; assembly: GCF_000504015.1. Next base: position 55,405 of record NW_012192838.1, read on the forward strand.
TAATAAAAAGTTTAATAAATTTAAATAATAAAGTCCATAATTAAAATTTAATAAATTTAAATTTAATCCCATAATATTTATTTAAATTTATTAATAAATATTTATAAATATTATTCAAGTTATAAAAATTTACTATATCACAAATAAAAATAAATTGAATAATAATTACCGAATATTTTCTGAATTTCATATGTGTATAGTATTTTTTTCTTTATTCTCTTAAGTTACTATGCATATATATTAAAATTATTGAGAAAGTAAATTATTTTTATCCAAACGACAATATTAACATATGATATTAATATTATAAACAATAGTTTTAATTATTCAGGCCCCAAGTATGAGAAGTAAATAAAAATCAAATTAACATTGAATCTTGATTATTTTGAATTAGTATATTCAAATAAAAGGAAAATGAAATTACATTCTATTTCGTAAAAAAATATTTCTATTTTTTATTTGGCTAGAAAATAAAAAATGAAATAACTTAAATTGACAGATTAAAAAATGGTAAATGAAATTACATTCTATCTTAAATCAAATATTTGTTTTATTTTTTATTTGGCTTAAAAGATCGTAATTAGTTAAGCTTCGAGTTTAATCATGAAATCCATACGTATTATTAAGTACTACATAATTTATATTATGATGATTATTTTTTAGTAAATAAACTCTTCGTATTAATAAATAGACTAAAAAAAATGAACTTCTTTAATGTTTTCTTTGTAGAGAGAGATAAATATAATTTGATGTATTTATTATTTGAATTGTTAGTTACTTAATTGACCAATGTCATTTAGTATTACAATTGAGTAACATAGGGGTATAATAGTCACTAGGGAAGAAACCCCCCCCCTATTCATCCTTTTTTTATATATATAAATATATTAATAATAAAATAATAATAATATAAAATATAATAATATAATATAGATATGTATGTGTAATATATACTATATATATATATATATATATATATATATATATATATATATATATATATATATATATATATATAGGGTTAACTGCAAAAAATCCCCTAAACTTTGGACGTTTTTGCGCTTTACCCCCTGAACGGAAAAAAGTTGCACGGGCATACCTAAACTCCGGTTTTCTTAGCACCGATGTCCAAAATGTCCATTTTTGGCCAAAATTGACCGGAAGTTAAATCACATGCCTACCACGTGACTTTAGTTGGGATAAATTGGTCATTTCCTTTTATACTCAATTTTCTTCCTTTTCTTTTTAATAAATATAAATAAATCTTAAAAATAAAAAAATAAAAAAAGAAGAATAAGTTTCTTCTTCCCGTCACCATCATCCCGGCCAAGCTCTTCCTCTCCCATCGGAATTAAGGACTATAAATCGAAAGCAAATCAATCTTCATCACTTGCACTCGAATCATCACTCGCAGCTAATCTGGGCCGCTTTTTCTCCGTGATGTTAACACTCGAAACCCCAACTCCTGAATTCCTATTATCAACCTTCTTTTTGATAATCAAACACCCTGATGAAGTCTTCTTCTTCAACACACCACCTGATCTTACACTACCTTCCATTTTCACGCACCAACTACATATGAAAAACTCTTTAAATTCCAACTCGTGCCGAAATTCCGACCAAATTCACCTTTACATTACCGATTTTTTTTTTTTAAATTCGACATGGATTCCCAATTGTACAGTCTAGCATTACCAGATCTGAAGCAAAACCAAAAGCCCACCCAAATTCTTATGTAACAAAAAGAATTAACGAAATTTCGCGTCAATCGAAAAGAAAATTAAAAATCGGTGCGCGTTTAATCCGAGATCAAATGACGTCAATTTCCGGCAGACAAATTGCAATGGGAGAAAATTGAAAGTGGTTCGGTGGTGGTGGTGGTGGTGGTGGTGGTGCGTACGGATCAGACTGTGGTGGGGGTTGTCTGATTTGTGTGTGGTGGTGCGTCTGTGACGAAGACGATGATGGGTATTCAATATTCCCCTTTTTTTCTTTTCTTTTCTTTTGTTCTTTCTTTCTTTTTTCCTTTTTTAATTATTTATATTTATTAAAAAAATAAAGAAAATGGGTGTAAAAGGAAAATACTAATTTACCCCAACTATATTCACGTGCTAGGCACGTGATTTGAATTCCGGCCAATTTTGGCCAAAAATGTACATTTTGGACATCGGTGCTAGAAATAATAGAGTTCAGGTATGCTCGTGCAACTTTTTTCCGTTCAGGGGGTAAAGCGCAAAAACGTCCAAAGTTTAGGGGATTTTTTGCAGTTAACCCATATATATATATATAATCCCCCAAAAAGAAAGCAATAGAGGCGAACATATTGCCCCTGCCGTCCGTTTGATTATTAATCAACCCTCCGCCGTCGTATCTCCGGCCAATCTCCGGCTACCATCAGGTACTTGGACTCTTCTCTTTACTGTTTTTCCTTTTGTTCTTTTAGGAATACCGAATACCCATGCTTTGATTTCTTGTAATTATTCGAATAATGAATAATGAATGTTCTGTATGATCTCATCAAGTCTGAAGAATGAATTTCCCAACTGGGCTTTATATATTTATGTTCACGACTTTGAATCTTTTCCAAATTGTTCATCTTAAGATTTATTTATGTTTAAACATGAACCTACATATATAGGCTTTGATGTGGCGTTGAAGGTGTTCGTTCGTTCGCAAATATGATGACATCAGCTGTCAATTTAACAAGTCTCAAACTCATGATACATAATAAAGATTTTAAATCAAGGTTACTTACTGCTCTTTCATTGGGCAAATTGATGCCATTCCACTTGACTTTTTCTGATGTTTATCGGCCTTTTACCAAGTGAGTACCAGCCCCATCTTCATTAGTTATTCCTATTTATTATTTCGATACATAATAACAACAAGTATGGTTAAAAACTTTATAGCAAATTGTATACTAGTAGGAGGATGGCATGGTCTCTTAGAAGTGCAGCTGATGACTCCAGTGGGGGAACGAGTGGGGGAACGAGGCTTATTAGAACTCTCCAAGCTATCCAGTTGAAGACTGTTGCCAGATTAAAGGAGTTGCAAAAAAATCTGCCTGTCAAATTATTCTCTTTCTTGGTGGGATTCTATTGTGCAACTGCTTTTGCCACTGTAATAGGGCAAACTGGTGATTGGGATGTACTGTCTGCTGGTTTGACAGTTGCTGTGGTTGAGGGAATCGGGGCTCTTATGTACAAGGCTTCTCTTCCTTTAGTCGACAACATACGCGACTTTATCATCATTTTCAATTATTGGAAGGCTGGCCTTTCCCTTGGCCTTTTTCTTGATTCCTTCAAGTATTGAAACCTGGTTTTTAGTAGTTGCTTATGCCTTGGTGAATTTTTTTCCCTGGCTTCACAGAGAAACGAGCATTCATTTCCAGGTTTGCCTTTTCTGTTACCCTCAACTTTTTTAAAATAACTTGAAAATGATAATTTTGGTATTTTGATTTTTCAGTTTAATATTATTTTTTCCTTTTTCTTTGAGGCGTATAGCTATCTTTTTTTTTTTTTTGTACTACTGTAAAGTCGATGAACTGATTAGTGATTACAAAATCAATAGTGACAAATTCTCATCAAATATCAGGTACTTGAAATGCTAAAGGAGCAAGTTTTGTCGGTTTCTTGATAAAATGGTTCAAGAGAGAATGGGACCAATTTTTGAGGTGCTCTTGCTTTCTGCACGCTGTGGGATGGATGGATAAAACTTGCCTACATTCCTGAAGAGATATGAAAGCATCTTCCTATTTGCCAGGCTGATGATGTATACATTTCAGTCGCTGATTCTTGTTTTGTACTGCCCTTTGTACCATCATTCTTGGCTTATGTGGGAATGACTAATGAGGGTGAGAAAGATTGATATGATGGAAAATGTTGCTATTGAGGAACCATGGCAGAACCTCGTTCTTGGTAATAATATGCCATTGCTGCTTGTGGAAAGAAGAGGATGGAGAGTTCATGCTTTAAAGCTGGTTTCCCTAGGATTCATTTTTATTAGGACATAAATCAAGATCTTCTGCTGTCGCTGGAAGGGGTTTCTAGACAAATCTACATCTGAAAGCAGAGATGATGACGAAGTTCAACTTCTTTTGAGAAACATATCGTTTACTTGATTCAAATTCAATAGAAATGTTAGGGTGAATTTGACATATGTCCCCTGTAATAATAATACATGTTCGTCGATAGCTTACTTCTGTTGTACTATTCAAACTTTCACTCATCTCCCTTTGTTACATAGTGATTGTGCAGTAAGTAAATATTGGAATTTTCCTCTCACTTATATCCTTTCTTATCTTCTGTATACACAAAGTAACGAACGACCATGCAATTTGACTAGAATTTCTTTTAATTGAAGAACAGATGGAACAATAAGTATAACTAACAACAAATTTTCAAATGGCCATCCTCTGTTCCAACAAGGAAAAGGCGGGAAAAGGGCAAGATACCAATGGCTGATAGCACCGACACGTTCTTTGATTCCCCATCTGCCGTATATAGATGTTGAGGGGTTGTTCGATGCTTGCCTTCCTGTGCCATTACATAACAACACTACAACTTAGAAAAGAAGAAGATGAAGAAGGAAAATGCCCAAGAAAAAAAAAAAAAAAAAAAAAAAAAACATGACAAGTTGAGTACGTACTTCATCTGTAGAACCTTGTAAAGAAGAAACGCCAATCTTATTTCTACTTATAGAGATCACGTTTTGCCCCCACACTGAAAAACCAGTAACTCCATCACTGTAACCTCGGAAAACTGTATGTTCGGCTGTCCCGTTCCTGTGAACATTCACAAACATGTCATCCTCGAGACAAATTAGTTTTTACAAAACCATGATTCCATTAGCTACCTGTTATAAGATTAGGTACAACCTACTAAATTAAATATCTAACTCAAATTCTCATTCCACCCCACGATCTAAGCAAAGACTTTAAATATAAAATAAACTAACTTCAACTGAGCTTGGTCAGAGGAAAGAAATACATCAGCATTAGTCCAGTAGCTCATGGCTTACTCGGGTGTGACAAAAATAAAGTACCTTCTCAAATCCCAAATTCGCAATGTTTTGTCAAGAGAGCTAGAAACAAGCTGATGATCTGCAGCTACAGCTAGCTGCAAGGATTTGAAATTGTATGTGAATCAGTATTTTCTTATGGGAATTGCATCCTAATATTGATTATACCTTCGTCACATATCCATCATGACCTTGCCATGAAGAAATAATTTTTCCACTTCTCATGTCAAAAAGCCTGCAACAACCAGTGCTGGTTGCAGCTGCAATCCAGGACGGAGAGGAAATAGTTTCCTCAGCATGCACTTTGACACAGCTAGACGAGCAAATGGATGATATAAGGGAAGGGAAACCAGAATCAGCAGATTCACTCTTCCAAAGATGAAGTTTCTGACCTTGATTGACATCAATGAATCTAGAGGCCATAGAAGTAATTAAGACACATATAAGCATAAAAAGTATTAAGTCTCATAAATGCTTAATTACCTGAGAGATCCATTTCCAGTACCCACGACAAGTCTATCGTTGAATTCCAGGTAGTCCATGGCACTGTACAAATTCCCATGAAATGGAGTACTAAGCATTCCACTTGTTAATGGATTAAAATGAAGCATGTTGTCTTCATCCCTTTCCACAAAGCGTGTGGAGGTTGAAGAACTCTCAGAAAATACAGAAATCTGTTTTCCAGTTTGTCCGTTCCATATATGTACTGTTCCATCACAAGAAGCTACTCTTCCGGTGGATGCCATAACAAAAATGTCATTTACAACCTGACAACGAAAAGGCAATAACAGATACATAAGAAATGACCACTAGCAAGTTTATGGATTGATATAAAAGCATTCTAGAACAAGCAATTACATCATATGCAAACCAAGAAACATGTTTAGAATCAATCATCACTTCAACTCAATTAAAAAGAACTGCTTTTGATGTCATTGAAACATGTCTCCGGAGAATATAAAACATCAAAATGGATAAACATGCAAAGCGACAGGCATATCATAAGATATATCAGAATATACATTTCTTCAGAAAGACATGAAATACATTTGAGAAGTAAAATCTAATAGAATATTGTCCTGGAACCTTGATATGAAAGAGTTTTAAACAGCAGACTTGGTAGTTTAAAAAATGACCACTTGCAATACTGAAAGTTATTTTAAATGCTTTGCTATAGGTTTTTGAATTTAAGGTTGCTTATTTTCTTGTTAGCTAAAAAAAAGGAAGAAAAAGAAAAATAAAAAGAAAAAGAAAAAAATGAGAAGAAAAAGGTATGAGATGAGAATGCAAACTAAAAAAGTAATTACACAGTATTGCTATCTAACCATTGGGATAACTGAAGCAAACCTCGTCATGCCCATTATAGCTTGATACACAATCAATTCTTGACAAGTCCCACTTCTGAATATTTCCTTTGAATCCTGGTCCCACACCCGCCGTGAATATCGTACACTCATCTTGACAAACAGCAAAAGATCTCAGAGCACCATGATGTGCACGAACAGATTGTATGATTGATGCTCTAATTTTCCATGGAAGTTCATCCTTTGAACCACCAGCACGACCAGAAAAATCTAGCCCATTCCAGCTAGCTGCAGGACTAGGGAACCAATACCAAGGTTCTTGCATTCCTGAACTTGAAATAGCCACATGCCTTTCAACAGGATTCTGATTATACTCGAACTTATTTTTACTTGGGAGGAGGTTTTTGGCGACCTTTTTACCCTGTGATTGAGGTCTTGACCATCCAACCCCATTGAATAAGAGTTTGGAAGGTCTGCTTTCAGATGTTGTGCCCTTGTTGTGAGAGGGTCGTCTGCCACGTATATTATCCGGACCACTTTGAATGGAATCCCCTGCATATTCCCACTGAATAAAAACATGGTAAGAATGGCTGCAAATGTGTAATGTAGAGCTTACAGAAGTAAATTTTCCAAATTAGTCTCTCTTGTAAGCAACAATTACGCTTAAGTTTAAAAATTATATCATTTCTTGTAAAATTTTGAATAAATAGATTACTGGGGGCTTAACAACGTTCTTTCTTATTTGAAGTTGCACAATATTATGGCAATGCCTGCTTGTTTCAATTTAGACTTGTTGTATGTCATGCTTTAAGATTACAAGACCGAAGAAGCCGCACAATATCACAAGAGGAAAAGAGTAACTTTAAGCTTTAATTATAAAGTTACATTATGAAGTACATTTAGATTTTAAATATCTATTCCTAGCCACCTACAAATGCATTTTTGTCACAGGTAGTAAGGTAAAAGAAAAATCCATTGCAGAAAATCCTAATGATCTCAGTCCTATTCTACCAGTTCAACAATGAAGAAATCTTCATATTCCTCGCATGAATCACTGAACTCATTCCTATTTTTTACAATGATTTAATCAGAGAACAACCATGATTAAAATACAAATTTGCAGATACCAATGACCTTTCTAAACAAAAACAACTTAAAATTTGTACCTTCCAGTTATGATGTCGCAGAAGGAATTGCTCAAGAAGCAACCATGTGGGGCAATACTGACGAAGTTTCTCTATTCCAAGCAGAGAAGCAAATTGAGGATACAAAAGTAGCCTGCCAAGACATTAAGTTTTTTATGAGCATCTAATTCTTATGTATGACTAATCACAAAAGGGTTCTAAGAACATCACAATAGGAATAGACTCACACCAATTCCATGCGGCTTCCGATGCAATCTTCCTCACCCACTTTCATTCTACTCACCCCCATGTTTCCAACCAAATTGACAGAGCAAGTATTTTTCTTTTGAGAAAAAGCAAGCTCATCGAATAACTCGTTTAGTTTTGGCAGAACATGCAATGCAGATAGATCTGGGCCAATTTGCAGGCAAACTCTAATAAGACTCTTCGCAGCACACTGGAAAATAAAGTAATTAGTACTAACATTTTTTAGTTATTTGATAATGAGTACACAACCTTAATTTTGCACTAGTGAAATAACAAATTTTCCTGTGGAAGTGGGAAAACTGGTCCGAGTTTGGAGTTTTTGCTCAGTGCCTAAGCCTAAGCTAATACGTATAGAGGTGTATTTTGTGGAAGGGGTGCACATATTTGATCGACAGCGCCTTGATTTTTTTTCTCGATTATGAAATATGATCAATTAGTTGAAAATAATTTAGAGCACTGATATTCATTAATAGCAACTCAATCAAATCCAATCATCACATAATACGAGTTGATATTTCCTACTTAAATGAGAAGAGGAAACAATAGAAAGAACCCCAATTTATGCACTAAGAGACATTAATGTTCTATTATTACTCAACACCAGAGGGGATCAAAAAGCAATGTGGAGAAAACAGAAAAAAAAAAAGGAAAAAAAAAGAAAAGAAAAGAAAAGTTCATGAAGATATTCCAATTTTAAAGAGTACAACCACATTGGTGATAAGGGAAAAGTGAAAAACACCTGTAGCACCCGGAATCCCATATCTTTGAGCATGAGAATCTTAACATATGGGCAAGTCCTGTCCTGCATAAACAACTTATATTTCTTTCACTCTATTGCTTGAGTCTATTATGAAAATATTTGGTCAAAACAAATCTTATACCTCAATCAGCTCCTTGATAATTGTCTCGGTAGTCATTAGAGGAATAAGGCCATCTAATGCTGTCAGACAATCTATCAAGGCCAAAGAACCCCAACTCTGAATGGGTTCAGGTTTATTAACATCTGATACACATATGCCAGAATGGATAACACTATGTAACAATGGTAGAATTTGTTTCATGACAAAATTTTCTCCAAAAAGTCCACCTGAAAATAAAAGTGAAATGACCTTATAAGTTGAAGAAACACTTTTTTGAAAACAATAGAGTTTTGCAACCCTATTTCAGGAGCATACCAATTCTGATCAAGACATCAACTCCATCATTGCATAGCCCTTTCCCAAAAGAGAGCATCAGAGGCAAAATTGTCTGGATAATTAGTAAACATTAGTCTAGTAAATGTATGAGTATTGCATTGGAAATACATTGCAAGCACAGTGACATGTGAGCTTTGAGATCAAATAATATACAACATACTACATACAAAACACGACTAAACCTGATGAACAGTAATTGGTACACCATGCTCTTCGCTGGAGCCAATCAGTAGAACAGAAGCAGCAGCTGAACTCATATGAGGAGCAATGCACAGATTTGAGATTATAAGTGGATGCATTGTCTCAAAGTATGCTTGTTTACCTATCCTGTCCCATATCTCCTGCATAAATGAGCCTTGAAGAAGGGAAACCTTCAAATGTGAATAGCCTGTAGCCTAAAAATGAATCACTTTCGAAATGAGAAACAGCGGAAGAAGAAATGGACTAAAGTCATTCTGAAACAAATTCAACAACATACCTGCAAAATTCTCTCGACAGATGGCACCACAAGTTTCATCACTGCTTCTAACTTCAGACATTTCAGAAGTTCTGTAAGTAGTACATAAGCCCATTCAGTTTCCGAATCCGAGGCAGAACTCACTATAAGAGGTAAGCAATAAGGAGCACAAATTTCAGCGCCAATAGCTCCCATTGTCTTAAGAGCTCCTCGTTTTGCAAATGTTGCAGCATATTGAAGACGTGATTCATCTTTAGCTAGAAGGTGAAATGGGGCTAAAAAGAGGTATGATGACTGGACTGATTTCGTGAAGTATGGAGATTCCAGAAGGCATTTGGCAGAAGGCCTCCTAAAAAATAGAAAAAAGAATCAGGAGAAATTTTAGCTAATAGCTACATATGGTTTGGTACCAATATTCTAGTATTCAGTGCTATTTGTAAAGGATATTGACAGCACTTGCAGAGATCTACGTGAACTTCTTTTACCTGCTCCACTCCTTCTGAATACAGGCTTCAACAACAATTTTGATGTGATTGGGAAGCTCTTGCATTGAATTTGGTAGGACGCCACTTTCCAAGTATGATGCTAACGAATTCAGACCAAAGAGTGGCTTGCCCAGCTGAAGTTCTGCTAAAATACATCCAACAGCAAATATATCGTCTGCACTACTTATGGAGAAAACCTTTGATGAAGATGTTTGCCTCCAAAGCAATAGATCTTGATATCCCATAGAATCATCATCCACCTCAATATTCTGAAGAAGATAACTTGAATCAATAGTTGAGATCCAGTCATAGTTCATTGAAGAGTCAGGTTCTCTAGATGATGCATTCACAGAAGTATCCCTCAAAAGCTCCTTTTCTTGGGATTCATCCTTCAACCAGTCACCAGTGTAAACATTATATTTAGGAGATAAATGCCATGATTTCTCACAGAATGAAGTTGCTTCTTCAAGTTTATCCAATTCATTACTTTCAGTAAGCAGGGGCTTGCCATCAACATCATTCACTTTAATTCGACCACTGTTTTTCTTAGCAATTTGACGTGGAGGGTGAGGTTGATTAAATAGCTGGCATCGTCCCGTTGACCTTGGCATTGTAGAAGTTGCTGCCGGCAACATAACATTCTTAGCAGCGACAGCAGCCTCACCAGACAGTTTGTAGCCAAATGTGATGTCAATCCAATGATGTATTTGGCGTGAAACATGGTTGCTTTCTAAAGCATCTCTATGCAACTTAATGAATTCCTCCGGAGAGCCTGCCCAAGAAGGCACAGCTAAATCAGGCATGCCAGAGTGTAGAGAATAAAATATGTGTGGGTCACAGTAGAACTCCGGAATACACTCATCGGGGGTCCATTGGTATAATCTTTGCATGTTAGAGGGATACTCATTAGGTTCATAAACTGAACGGACGGCTGTTCGTAGAACACTCAAAGGCAACCTCCTGGCTTTATAACTGCAAACGGCCAGTTCAGATAAGCATTCATCAGACACGTGGTGAGGGATTTCAGATGTTGAGTAAGTGAAATCCAACTGTTCATCACCTTTTGCCAAGCGCCACTTGCTCTTGCTTAGATCTCTCCACCCAGAAATGCTATTTTCGTCAGGGTTCACACTGAAATCTATGACCCAAGGCATAACTGCGTAAAATGTATGGTCTCCCCACCGTCTTCCTGCTAATCTGTTTAACATTAGCAGATACTCAAAATTACTCAGCTCTCCTCTCCACCAACTATAAAAACTAGATTGCCAATTCTCAGAATCAGAGAGATTTAAATCAGCATACAGGGCATGAGAGGAACAGCATTCAGAACAGAAACCACCAGTAGAAGGATTATGAAAATTATTACTTGGATTCACCTTGGAGTTCAGCAGTTGTTTCTCACCAATTTGTAACCAACACCAAAACGTTTCGGTCAACATAATGTTGGATGGTCTTAAGTTCCCATGGGCAATACCCAGACCATGCATGTAAGAAAGTCCTGAGAGTAGCTGGTAGATTAAATGTTGTATATGCCAATCAGACTTTATGGCACCAGGGCTATAATGCATGATGTTTTCAAGGGTATATGGTGTCTTTGGCAGCACTAAACTAATTTGGGTAGGTAACTTTAGCATTCCCAAAATGGGACCAACATTTGGATGCCTTACGCAGCCAGGAAAACCATCCTCCGTAAATGATGGCATCCCTACCAAACTAAGAAAGTTTATACCATCTCGCCCTGCAGATTTTCCTTCTATAAGAAAACTTATTGAATGCAGAAGTTGATCTTCAGTTGAGCCAGATGAGAAACGTGAAGCAAGTTCTTCAAATAATTCATAGGATGCATACCCAATCTGAGCAGTTGGAGCTAATGAAGTGATGGACCTTGAGCAAGAAAACCTACTGGAAATTTTACATGTTTCACAACCTAGGAGTGCAGTTCTGGCACCATTCGAGAAATGCCGACATTCAGTTGATGCAGTATCTAAAGTAGAAGTTTTATCACAAGAAATTCCGACACTGACCTCTGCTTGATCTTGTTTTATTCTAGACAAATTTGTGTTCTCTCCGGCACTACTATCACCGTCTTCAAGCGCACAATACTCATCGCTGCAAATAAGAGAACAGTTTCATGTCAGAAGCACTATGTTGATAACCTTAGAAGCAAATTTGGCTCATGAAAAACTTATACTCTAGTAATTTATTTCTTTCCTCTCATGATACTCTTGGGAGCCATGTGTTTGCATTTTCTATTTAGCATATTTTCCATGTTTACCAATTTATGTCACAAAGCATTTATCAAGTCAACAAATAATCAAAAAATGATGTCTGTGTGTGTGTTGCCTTGTAGTAGTCAAATGAACTGTATACGAAAAAACATGAAATGAGATCCATGAAATCAGCTCTTGGCTTCGTCAGTTGGTGATCAAAAAACATAAATAGTAAGGCATCATACATGTATCGGGCCAAGCAATCATCTTTCCTGTACGGGATATAGTTCATCACGAACTGCTGCCGTGAATTTGAGACCTGCATCCAATTAATGAACTTGTTAATACACAAAACACATCACCGTACATATATACATATGTATACGGATAGGAGACCTGAACGAGGGCTTTTGAACCGAAGGGGAGTGGGGATTCGGAGAGGCCATGGACGAAGGTCAGTCTTCCGGAGAAATCACTTTCAATTCGTCGTTCAAGGCACTCGAAGCACATTCTTGGCGCGCTTCCCATTTTCCAAATTTTCCTCTGTCGATTAATTTACCCCTAACAAAATCGAATTAGGTCATTTTCCATCAATTTTCTTTTTCCTCCGGGAAAGAGTTGAACACTTGAACTGTAGCCGGAGTTCCTTCACCCGGGGTGGTAGTGATGGCGGAAAGAAAAATACATAGCCAAACGGCGTCGTTTCTTTATATTTTATTTTGGGCTTTTGGTTTGTTGATTATTATATTTTCGGCCCTCTTGGCAAATTCTGGGCTTTTTGTTTCAGCCTGCTTCACCAGATAAAAGGAAAGGTCAGCCTGTTTCAGCAAATAGTATTCCGTCCAAAACGAAAACCACAGGATAAGAATTAACAAGTAGACAACAGAAACCATGGCGGTACCGGTGCACGACTAAGGGACGGACGCCGGTGAGCTTGACAGTGAGTTTTCTGTACTAGAATCTGCAAGAATTTATGGGCTTTCTTGCATAAATATTTGAATTTCTATTACTGCTTTTTGGCCGACCATGGAGTTAATTGTTCCACCGAAGCAAAACCATCAAGGTTTTTGCTCATTTCATTATGATATACATAAGAAGAAAACCTCGGGACACCGCAAAGATCGAAACTTTCCCTGTTTCAACTCTCCCTCTGTGGAAATACTTGTGGTGAAGAAGCAAGGTTCTAGAAAACAAAGGCGTTCTGGCGTTAAGGTGTTTGCTGTTTCTTTTACTGAAACTTTCTCCACTAATGGTGGGTTAAGGTTGTCAAATGCCGAGAGAATGCCTCATGGGAAAGGTCGGGGTCAGGTTCAAGGGAATTCATCTCATAGTTTCGAGGAATTCGAGAGTAATAACTACCTCCGCCGTTTGGTTAGGAATGGGGAGTTGGAGGAAGGGTTTAAGCATCTCGAAAACATGGTTTACCATGGCGACATTCCAGATATTATACCTTGTACGAGTTTGATTCGTGGGTTTTGTAGAGTGGGGAAGACTAAGAAGGCTACTAGGGTTATGGAAATTCTTGAGGATTCTGGAGCGGTTCCCGATGTTATAACTTACAATGTTCTGATTAGTGGGTATTGCAAGTCGGGTGAGATATATAATGCGTTGAAGGTCTTGGAACGTATGAGTGTTGCCCCTGATGTTGTGACGTACAACACAATTCTGCGTACTCTGTGTGACAGTGGGAAGTTGAAACAAGCCATGGAGGTTCTTGATCAGCAGCTTCAAAAGGAATGCTATCCAGATGTGATTACTTACACTATCCTGATCGAAGCCACGTGCAAGGAAAGTGGCGTTGAACAGGCTATGAAGCTATTGGATGAAATGAGGGACAAAGGTTGTAAGCCAGATGTGGTTACTTATAACGTCCTTATCAATGGCATTTGCAAGGAGGGGAGATTGGATGAAGCAATCATGTTCTTGAATAACATGTCATCGTATGGTTGCCAACCTAATGTAATCACACACAACATTATTCTGCGCAGTATGTGCAGTACTGGGAGGTGGATGGATGCTGAGAAGCTGTTGGCTGAGATGCTTAGGAAAGGTTGTTCTCCAAGTGTGGTCACCTTTAATATTTTGATTAACTTCTTGTGTAGGAAGGGATTACTGGGGAGAGCGATTGATATTTTGGAGAAGATGCCTAAACATGGGTGCACCCCAAACTCGTTGAGTTACAATCCACTACTTCATGGATTCTGCAAAGAGAAGAAGATGGATAGGGCGATTGAGTATCTAGAGGTAATGGTTACTCGAGGATGTTATCCAGATATTGTAACGTATAACACGTTGCTCACAGCTCTGTGCAAAGATGGGAAGGTTGATATTGCAGTTGAGATACTTAACCAACTGAGTAGCAAAGGTTGCTCCCCTGTTTTGATCACCTACAATACAGTGATTGACGGGCTTTCTAAAATGGGAAAAACAGAACGTGCTATGCAGTTGTTGTTTGAGATGAGGGAGAGAGGTCTGAGGCCAGATATCATTACGTACTCATCACTTGTTGGAGGACTTAGCAGAGAAGGAAAGGTTGAAGAAGCTATAGATTTCTTTCAAGATTTGGAAGGAATGGGTGTCAGGCCTAATTCTGTGATCTACAATGCTATCATGTTAGGGCTTTGTAAGGCTCGGAAAACAGACCGTGCCATCAATTTCTTGGTCCATATGGTGTCCAAAGGGTGCAAGCCTACTGAATCTACTTACACTATTCTGATTGAAGGCTTAGCTTATGAGGGTTTCACCAAAGAGGCTCTTGAATTGCTCAATGAGCTGTGCTCTCGAGGAGTTGTGAAGAAGAGTTCAGCTGAACAGGTGGTCGTCAAATTTTAGCTTCAATTTGAGTATCTGATAGAATTCTAGTATGTGTTCTAGTATCTGTTATTGCATTATTCACTTGTTTTTTTGTTTTTGTCAAATCATGAATGAACTACTGAGAAAACCTCAATTTTGTAGTTATCTACTGAGTATGAAATTTGTGAATTTTCTTTGTTGCTGAATGTCCATCACGCTCGTTTTTCATTCTTTTTCTTTTCGTTTTATACATATAACAGCATCGTTGCATATGTCATAAAATATTTAGATAATTTTAGACATGCTTGGTTTCAATTATTGAAAATCTTGCAACTGGTTTTACCTTGGGCAGCTCGTTTCAATCATTGCTCGAGTTTTGCCAACTTCACATGGCAAATTGTTTTATTTTGCTTAAATTCCAAAGATTGAAATGAAGCTTGTTATGTGAATGTGATAGCATTCTCTTCACATGATGAAATGTGTGGTAGTTATTGAAATAACTTTGACAATAATGTTTGGTTGCGTTTGTCTCATGGAATTCTCTGAGTGATTGCCTAGTCAAATTATATGAAATCAGGATGAATGGAATTACAAGCGGAGGAATCAGTCAGAAATAAGGTGGTGGTGGTGGTGGTGGTGGTGGTGGTGGTGGTGGTGGTGGTGGTGGTGGTGGTGGTGGTGATACACTGATAGATGACATATAATAAAAGTATCACAAGCAAGAAAGTGCTACCAAGACGAAGAATAAAAACAGTTGTAGCCCCGAAGGAGATGCTGCTGCTAAACTATTTCCTCTGTTGATAGCAATCCCTCCATCTACAAAACATACAAATTATCTCAATTTTCAAATGATGAATAAAACGATATCAAAGGAACAAAAGAAGAGGCATTGTGTGAATGATTTATTACCACAGTCTCTTGTAGCATTGCTCGTCGTTGAACAAACACAGACGAATCCCTGAGTCTCGACATCGAAGCCGCAAGTACCCCCAGATTTTGCACATTTCTCACATCCAAAATCAGGCAAACTATAAGACAGCTTAATCCCGTAAAGCCAGTCCAATGCTCCAATCCCCTCCAATCTATCTACATTGTACACACTCGTGTAATGTGTGCAGTCCAGAATATTCATGCTCATAAACTTCACCGTATCGTATCTCGTGAAGCAGCATGGCGGTGTGGAGTTGGAGAGGATGTGGAATAGCTTGAACGAGCTGCAGCTGCTGTAAAGCTCGTCACACGAGTGACCGGAGAAGTTGAAGCACAACGACCTACATTTTTGTTAACCAGCTACTTGTAATTTTATTTTTATTTTTAATTTTAAAAAAATAAAAAATAAATGCAATATATAAATTGTACGTATAAGACCTGTAGTGGTTGAGGACAGGAGAATCGATGGAGCAATTCATGAGCACGAAAATGGTGTCGGGTGATGGTGGTATAGTGACGGACTGAATGTCGGTCATGAGAAAGTCGTGGTGGGGTTGGAGGATGGAGCAGGTGGACATGGAGGGGTCGAATATTACTAGTGTTTTCTTGTTGTAATCTATGGTTTGAATCTTGTAGCTACCGGAGGGGGTGAGGAAGAAGAGTCCAATGGAGGAGCAGTTTAGCATGTGGCGGAACTGGGCGGCGCCGCAGCCTTCGTCGATGCCAAATGGGTAGTTTATGGGTATGTTGTTGCAGAAATTCCGGCAGAGAGAGGTGGTGGTTGCTGCAAGTAGAAATGTTATCAAGGCTGCAAGATTTAGTTTGACTGCAAGTAATGGTGACGAATTTAGAAGGGTGGTCATATTTTTTTGCCCAGACTTTAGAGTGAGAAGAAGAATTACTACTCAGTTGGTCCTAATATTAACTTTTTTTTTTTTTGAAGTAGAGATGATGATTATAGTTTTTGAATGTGGAAGAAAGGTTCACTGCTTTTGATGAAGGAAGACAAAATTAAAGGTGGGTTTTTTTTTGTCCCAACCGCAATTTGCTCATCAAATGTCTGATTTGCTTTTTTGACTATTGTAAACTACATGAAAAATTGAGTCTTTTTGTCGTCATTATTTTCAATATATATATATATATATAAAATATTAACATGTAAAAATGGGTTGATTTGATGTCATGCGAGGCTTGATTTAAGGAGTAGGAAAAGTGTTTTACTTGCGTTGAACAGAGTTAACTAAGTTTAGAGTGAAGGTGACCGGTGCCTGTTTATTTGCTTTGCTATGTTTATGGTTATATATAAACAATTAGGTTGATGACCTATCATTGAAAATTGAGTTGTTGCAAGTTTGTAGTATTTGGAAACACACAAAAAAAAAAAAAAATCGGTTTAGTTAGTTTAGTTATATGAACAGAATGGTGGAGAGTAGAATATCACGTACGGATAAGACAGAGTTTACAGAATGCTGGAGGACATCATGGAAAACTCCTTACATCATGAGACTGGCCTTATCTGCTGGCATTGGTGGCCTCCTCTTCGGCTATGACACTGGTTATTCTTTTTTATTTCTTCCTGCACTTATAATTCTTCTTTATTTTCAACTAGGATCCAATTCATGTTTATTGGCTACAGGTGTTATCTCGGGTGCCCTCCTGTACATTAGGGAGGATTTCGACTCTGTTGATGAAAAGACATGGCTACAGGTATTATTTCTAATCGTATATATACTAATCATATTTGGAAAGTGATGATGATGATGATGTAATTTGTTGAAGGAAACAATAGTGAGCATGGCAGTAGCAGGTGCGATATTTGGTGCAGCAGCAGGGGGTTGGATGAACGACAGATTTGGACGTAAAAAGTCAATATTGGTAGCGGATATGCTCTTCTTTGTGGGTGCAATAATAATGGCTGTTGCACCAGCACCATGGGTCATCATCGTAGGTAGAATCTTTGTTGGATTCGGTGTTGGAATGGCTTCAATGACAGCTCCTCTTTACATCTCAGAAGCTTCACCTCACAGAATCAGAGGCGCACTTGTCAGCACTAATGGCTTGCTCATCACTGGTGGCCAATTCCTTTCTTATCTCATCAATTTAGCATTCACCAATGTTGCTGGAAACTGGCGTTGGATGCTTGGTGTTGCATCTATTCCTGCACTCGTACAGTTTGTTTTAATGCTGTCCCTGCCCGAGTCTCCCAGATGGCTTTTCAGGAACGTAAGTACTAAACCATTAATTCATTCATTCATTCATTCATTATTAACCTCTTTCCCGATATATATATATATATATATATATATATATATATACACAGGGTAAAGAGGAAGAGGCCAGGTCCATCATGGAGAGAATATACCCGGCCGAAGAAGTGGAAGAAGAACTAAGCGCTCTGCGAACAGCAGCTGAGCAGGAAAAGCGCATAGCAAGTTCACTAGGTGACGAAGGCGGCCTTTTCGGCCAATTAAGGAGCGCATGGAGAAACGATGCTGTTAGAAGAGGTCTATACGCAGGCGTAACTGTCCAGGTGGCACAGCAGTTTGTGGGCATAAACACAGTCATGTACTACAGCCCAACAATCATCCAATTTGCAGGTTTCGCATCAAACAAGACAGCAATGGCGCTCTCTCTCATCACTTCTGGACTAAACGCAGTAGGATCAATAGTGAGCATGTTCTTTGTTGACCGGTATGGAAGGAGACGCCTCATGATAATATCAATGATTGGAATCATTACATGCCTCATAGTACTATCTATAATCTTTTTTAGAGCTTCTGTGACAGCCCCCAAAATCAGTCCCACCGAGACGGCATTCTTCAGCCCCAACGCCAGCTGCCGGGCTTACACGGAAGCCATTGATGCAGGGTCTTGGGGGTGCATGACGTGCTTGAACAAGGAAAACCACTGCGGTTTCTGCTCTTCTGGAATGAATCCACGTGCAGATGGTGCATGTTTGGAGATGAACGATGAGGTAAGAGGAATGTGCAGAGCAGAGAAAAGAATATGGTACACAAAGGGGTGTCCGAGCAAGGTTGGTTTCATGGCGGTAATATTCCTAGGGTTGTACATAATAGTGTACTCGCCGGGTATGGGTACAGTGCCTTGGATAGTGAACTCGGAGATATATCCGCTAAAGTACAGAGGACTAGGGGGAGGTATTGCAGCAGTATCGAATTGGTGCTCAAATCTGATAGTGAGTGAGACTTTCTTGACACTAACGGAACATCTAGGATCATCGGGAACATTCATGTTGTTTGCGGGATTATCGTTGACGGGGGTCGTGTTTATATTCTTGCTAGTGCCGGAGACTAAAGGGCTACAGTTTGAGGAGGTGGAGAAGATGCTGCACAAGGGCTACTCTCCATTCAAGAAGAAGAGGAGCAAGAGTAATGAAAATGTTGTTGGTTGATGACTACACTCATGACTCAACACAATAAAGCATAAGCTAGCTAGGTTCAGGATTCTCATGACAATATTATTGCATTTGCAATATGTATTCAAGTTAATAAATTGAGAGATTTTTGTAGCCAAATTATGTGTCTAGACCATGCAACTTCTCCACAAATTCAAAACAAATAAATATTTTCTTATATTCTAAGTCTAACCCTAGGGGAAGACCAAAAAATAAAACCATTGATTTTGAATTAAATGTCAGCCTCCATGTATTTAGAAATAAATAAATAAATAATAAATCATAAAATTGCAAAACCCCCATGATGCACCGCTCGAACCTTCTCTACTCTTCCTCTTCCTCTTCTTCTTCTTCTTCTTCTTCTTCTTTATTAATTTGCTGCGAACAGTACATTGCCCAGCAACTCTGACGCTCGAATTTAAAGCAATGGCCATAGAAGCTGCAGAAGTTGCAACTCCACGATTGTCTCTCGCCGACACTGACATCAACTGGGACAGGTTTACTTTCATCTCTACTCTACATATTTCTTCTTCTTCTTCTTCTTCTTTTCTGCCAGTTGTGTTTCATTTCAGAACTAGGTTTCTTCCCGGTTATACACTTACCTTTCAAGAAAGGACCCTTACAATTTTTAGACTGTTTGTTTTCTGATTTAGTACTCCTTTCTGCATAATTTACTTGTCCTATTATTTTCTGATTTTGGGAGAGATGGTACTGTACAATACAAGGGCCAATGGGCGGATTTGAGTTTTTTCTTTTTTAGTCAAAGCATATGATCATCATATTGCTCACAACTCCCATTGTTGCCTAAACAAAGTTAAGATTGTAAAAATAGATTTTTACCGACTTTGCTTGCAAAGGGTTATCTTCTTCGTTTTATAGGCAAACACAAAAAGTAACTGAAATGTGAGATAACAAATGCTTAATAATTAGCTCTTTTGAGTTAGAATTGATGATATTACGCATTATGTTGTTTGTGTGGGATCGCCTAATCTAATTATGTGTTAGGTTGGATAAGACAAGGTTCCATGTGATTGGGGCTATTCTGTTCACTGTCCAGTCAGCTCTAATACACCCTACAGCAGTTGTGAAGACGAGAATGCAAGTAGCTGGATCAGGCATCTCTCAGTTGAATGGATTATCTGTTTTCAGACATATCATCAGAGCCAATGGCATTCCGGGTATTTTTAGAGGCTTCGGCACATCAGCCATTGGATCTTTGCCTGGTCGAGTCTTGGCCTTAACTTCACTTGAAGTGTCAAAGGATATGACCCTGAAATACACACAAGGCCTGAATATGCCAGAAGCAACACGAATTGGTATTGCAAATGGAGTTGCTGGAATGGTTTCCAATTTACTCTCCTGTGCCTACTTTGTTCCTTTGGATGTGGTGGGTTTTTCTTCTCCTTCCATACCCATTAATTAGCTGGGTTATGTTCTTGCATATGTTTCACAGTAAACCCCTTGTGTTTTTTTGGCAGGTAATCCAGAGATTAATGGTTCAAGGGCTACCAGGGACTAGGTCTTTCAAAGGTCCAGTTGATGTTGTACGAAAGGTGAGAAAGGCTGAAGGATTTCGTGGCATGTATAGAGGTTTTGGATTAACAGCTATAACACAAACTCCTGCATCAGCACTTTGGTGGGGTGCCTATGGTGCTGCCCAACACTTCATTTGGAGGTATATATGGTCGTAAACCTGTTATCTTCTTCTAAGAAAGATAGATAGATAGATAGGTATTGATTATGTATGATGATGGCAGGGGTTTGGGGTACAGAGATGACTTGGAAAAGAAACCGTCTCATGTAGAAATGGTTGCTGTTCAAGCAACCGCAGGTACGCTGGCTGGTGCTTGTTCTTCTCTCATTACTACTCCTATTGATACTGTTAAGACTCGACTTCAGGTGATTTTAAACTTTAAACTATGTATTGTATCTCACCATAACAGTGTTTGATGCTTTAATATATACCACTCTTGTATTGTATCTCACCATAATATTTCTATTTCTGTTTCTGTTTATGTATATATAGGTTATTGATGATTATGGTGTAGGAAGACCATCTGTAATGAAAACTGCAAAGGCTCTACTTAAAGAGGATGGGTGGAGAGGGTTCTACAGAGGATTTGGGCCTCGGTTTCTCAACATGTCTATCTACGGAACTACAATGATTGTCACTTACGAACTAATAAGTATGCTTGCTTTTTGATTAAAGTTGTTTATGTATTAGTGAATATTTAGGTGGTATTGATGATTTGCTTTTATTTGCTCCCAGAGAGATTGTCAGTGAAGCAAGCATGATACTAGAGATTTGTTTACCCCGTAAAATTGCGACGTGTACAGAGATCGATTGCCATTTATGGTTGATTCAAGAATTTAAAGAGGACTGAGCTGATGAGCTATAAAGGGGAAAGCACTTCATTTTTTGTCTTATGGAACCAAGTTTGTGTTGCACTACTTGTCTAACATCTTATGAATTTTGTGTGGCCTAACCTAACACCCACATGTAATAAAAGCTGTTACTGAAGGGATGAGGGTGGCTTTGGGCAAGATTCAGGAGACGTTGTGCCTGATTTTGATTTTCTTTCTGCAAGGAAAATAAAACATAATTACTTACATATCTTTTAAGTTTGAAAAGTCAATGTAAATTTGTAATTTTAAAATAATTTACACTAAAATTTCAATACAATTATATATTAAAGCCTATTTGCCCAAAACCTAAACCTAATTTTCTTGCCTCCACTCTCTCCCCCGCTGTAATGTTTTTTTCTTATTCTCCTCTCTTTCTCAATCATTGCCATTGAAGAAGTGAAGTTTTCTGTCTCCATCTCTCTGTCATTTTATTTTTCATAGGGAACCGGTTTTTTCCCGGTTTCAGGGCGGTTCAACCGGAATTTCCGGGTTTATGTATTGGATCGGACCGGCGTGGTTCCCGGTTCGAGATTAAACCGATCGGACCGGTCCGGTTTTGAAAACATTAGTGCGTATTCAAAAACGCTGTTTCCAAAGTCGCATAGGGTTTTCTTCTGAAAAAGCTTCAGCTTTTGAACTTGGTGGTGATTGTCAGTTAATTTCTTGTATAATTTTACAGAGAAAAATGCCGTCTCTTCAAACAGCATTGCCTCCTGAGCTCGCCAACAATGCTATCAGGGTTTGATTTTTTCCTTTTTAATCTTTTAGCAGTCAGGGTTATTATTTTTTTCCGTTTTTTTAATCGATTTACAGATCCTCTCTTCTATATTCTTGCACCTAGGGTTTATGCTGGAACCGACTTGGTTTTTTTACTAAATACGTCAAAATCAATACTCTCTACTTTCATTTGTAACAAAATTGCAGTATGGTGTCATTTACAGGACAAATTCTTATAAGCAATTTAATTTCTCAGTTCACTCTTCCTCATTCATACCTTTTCAATATGAACGCATTTCTATATAGGCTTAATTCGAATTTTAACATTTTTTTCTTATTTTTTATATTTCCCCCCTTTCTCTTATTGCAGCTTTATCGTGAATGCTTGAGACGAGCTAAATATATTGGTCAAAAGGTATGCAGTGCTCTCAGCTTTATGTGAGATCGTAAAAATCTATTTTTTTTCTTGGTGAAATACAAGGAATATATGCATGATTTATGATTGATCTGCTATATGGAATTCGTAATATTTATGATTGGGATAACACACTAGAAAGATTTTTCTTCTAACAAAATGGCTTGTGGACAGTCGTTTCTGAAATCAGAATCAGCTAATAATTGATGCTCGACTGCATATTTTATATGCACGTCAATCTATGGATCTATTAATGATGTGTATTTGTTTGTAATTAGAATGTGACTAGATTTATGAATTGAAATTTGTATCATCTGATTCTTATGCTTTGTTGAATTGGTTTTGGTGCAATGCATAGTTGTTTCTTATATTCATAGGCTACAGTTATTAGTTAATCAGGAACAGTAATTTGCTTGTCCGCTAGGGGGAGTACATTATTAGATGCATCCGCACATACAAGTTGTCGTTTTTGTAGCTCTGTTATTCTACTACTATTTGTTCATGCTTCATATGATGGATCATCAACCTTGCCCCTTCCAAGATAGTTGAATTGGTAAATATTGAATGAACAAAATTAAAATGTCATATTGCTTCTGAAATTTGTTATATTCCTTTTCTTGTTTTCATAGTAAAGCGATTTAGTTCTTTGAGAGTGCTTCTTCAACTTATAAAGAATATAGAGTAATGTAGCTCCTTTGATCTACTACTTGAACACAGAAATACAATACTGAACTTCTTACTGGTATGGTTAGAGAGCAGTTCAAAAAGCACATGCACGAGACTGATCCAGAGAAAATTCAGAATCTTAAGGATGAGTAAGTTCTACTTTGCTTATATAATTTGATGTTTATTATTGGTGAAGAATTACTGCCTTAACCATAAAAACTCGGGAAGAAAAATCTGTAGAAAATGTTGTTTTTACTCTCCTTTTTGAGTTTGCTCATTGTTATGTGACAGTGCTGCGAGGGGATTGATAAACCACATGCTATACGAGTCTGAGAACTTGTCTGGGAGAAAATTCAGCAAAAGCTCGTCAACCTAATTCGAAGCTCAACTTTGAACGTTTACCTGATAATTAATTAGTGCCCATCCCAAGTTTTGGTATCACATAAGCTTTTGATGAGACGGATTTGTGTGTCGTTCAACACGAGGCGTGCTCTTGAAACTGTTTTATGCATAAGTTGTGTGAGGCGTGCTCTTACTGAATTTGTTGGATGATGCAATTTATGTTCTTGCAAAATGGATTTTTACATTCATTAATAAAAAAATCGAACAATGGGTTTGCTTTTCGTTCTTGTCAATAGAAAATGCTTCAGAAATGGGTACAGTTTCAACTGTATCAAAATGAAATTTATTTCAATCATATATGCTATCTAATCAATGGGAACAATGCTAAGAGTTTGAGCTGACTAAGGAATAAGGATGTAATCAATTTTTCAAGTATTGTGGATAACACACATACTAAAAAAAATCAAGAAACTGCGTTTTTAATAGTGAGAAGATAAGATTGAATGACAAGTTTTTAATAATTAGGGGCCTTGTTTTGGCATTTATTTCATTATTAGTAGAGGTGTAGGATGAACCAAACCGACAACGAGGAGTCAAAGACTCGAGAGACTTGAAAATTAAACAGAGACTTGAAAATAGATTCCCTTGAACAGACAATAATCGTCAAGAATTTAGCTCTATTTAGAAATAAAAAAAAGGTTCTTTCCCTAGCTTTTAGCTTTTCCGGAAACAGTTGTGCTTCGTTTTAGAAGCAGAAAAGAGAATTTCTCCGACACACTATCATCTAATCTCAAGTAAGAAAAACCACTTCTTTTTCACCTGCTCCTTCCTTGCTCTATTTTTCAGGGTTTCCCCTCTCTTTTCTCGTGCAGACAAATGGTGGAAAATGTGAAGATCTAACAATTGATTTAAAGTGGACTCATGAGTAAAGTGTGCCAAGATTAGACGCATCAGTTACTACAAGCTAAGGTGAATGTAAAACTAATATTTATTTATTATGCAAAGAAGATGAAGAACAAGTTGGGGATGATGAAGAAGTGGACTGGTGGTGTGTTGATAACAACCCTTGCTCTAATTTTTATCATCACCTACTTCTTTATCAGCAAATCTGAATACCTTCCAATTCCAATAAACACTCTGCTTATGACTTTTTCAATCCACATTCCGTCAAAGAGGAAGATTCAGCTTCAGGTTCAGATCCAGATCCCAACTCTAACGCTACTGACGGCGACTTGCCCCAAGCAGAAGAAGTGCGGCATACAGCTGCTGCATTACCAAAACCCCACTTCACTACTCTTCATGGGCTTAACGATTTGTACATTTTGAGCAAGAATCTGACTAGACAAGACTCTTCTAATGCTGCATTGCTCACATGGTCTCAAATTAAATTTCTGTTTCCCAGATCCGACGTATTGCCTGAAACTGCCCGAGGGATTAAAGAGGTTTTCATTGTGTTTAAACATTTGCTTCGAATGATTGCAAAGGACAATGCTTTTAAACTTGGCCATGATCCTTTGACGGAGATTGTTTGGCCATGATCCTTTGACGGCGTCTTCTAATACTACATTATTATCGTCTTTTCTTGAGATTCCTTGTGGTCTAGTAGAGGGTTCTTCTATAACTGTAATTGGAATACCTGATTCACATCAAGATACTTTTCAAATTGAATTGATAGGCGCACAACTGAAGGAGCTAAAGCCTCCAACTGTATTGCAATACAATGTTCTCTTACCAGGCGAGAACTTGACAAAAGAGGCTGTTACTACTCAGAATACGTGGTCTCAAGAATTTGGGTGGGGCAAGGAGGAGAAATGCCCCGATCATGCCGCACCTCTTGATCTTGTAAAAGGTAAATGTATATTGTAGCTAATTAGAAAACATAAGACTCCATTCTTGATTATGTAGCACCCCCCTTCTAATCGGGCGATAAATCGAACCGGTTTATCGAATATTTATACATATAGCGGAAGCAAAGGATCTCTTTGTAATTTTTGAAACTTTGAAATGGGACCAAAATGCAATTATTAAAACTTTGCATTTTTCGAAATCTTTCTTTAGGTTACTTTAGCCGAATAAAGCTTTCGTTGGAAACAAGTTTTGAGAGGAGGTTTTTCGTTCGAGTGCTACACTATCACTATCGGTTTTCGGTTCGAGAAGAAATCAGAGTTTGGAAAGATTATTTTGGTGAATAATTCGAAAATTACTAGTGGAGGCATGAAAATAGCAAAATTACGAAACAAACTATATTATAATGGGAGTTAGGTACGATTCATACCGGTAATGAGTTTAAAAGGTACGAAAAGAAAATAGTTAGGTTTAATATTACATCACCAAAAGAAAAATCCAAAACACTTTGGCATCGTTCATAGGTCCTCGTACAACTTCCAACAAAAATCCGGGCAAGACCTCGATCCGCTACTCGGTCCATCCTGACTGAGGTTACTAGCACTACTATCTGCAATTAAAAGGCATATATATGAGCTATAAAGCTCAGTAAGAAATTCGATTAAATTATCGAACTTTGAAAATACGTTATATATAATATATAATATTATATATCCATTCTTACCCACATTCCAAACAACACAAGACAATCGGTAATTCACATAATTCACGGAAACACATCATTCACACTGATCCGGACCGAAATTATTCTGTAAAGCCCAGAACCCAAGCCCAACTAGCGCGGCCCATCGAAGGATTGGACTCATTAGTAATGACGGCCCAGAGGGCTTGCCTAGCCCATCGGCATAAAGGCCGATCCACGAAGGACCTAATTTCCCTCTCGCGGAGCTCTTACAGGTCGGGTGAGTCATAAATGCTGGGCGGCGCATTTAATGTTCTGACAGGGGCATTTATGGCGGAATGACCACGTGCGGCCCAACGGCTAATACCGAACAAGGTCGTCAGACCTATTGAGGAGTCATCATGACCCCGGTCGTCCGGGCTGCTCGGGAAAGGACGGCTGCCATCCATAATCAGCGCGGAATTCCCGGGCCTTTGGGCCCCGGGCCAAAGCATGTATAAAAGGGAGCTTCTCTTTTCCTTCTAGATATACAAAAATTCTCAGTCCTAAGGAAATACAACAATTACACCATTACTGACTTGATCGTCGGAGTGCTAACTCCGGCATCAGTCCGGCTTTCTCTTTTTCAGGTCACGGGAAGCTGAGGTCGTTGGCGTAACTGTTTTCCGCCGGATCACACACATAAACACGTACTTATGCAAAATGACTAAAATGCCCTTTTTATGAAAATCGTGGAAAAACACATTTTTCGTTTTATCGGATCCGTGAAAGATTAATTTATGTACCAGAATAATAAACCTGTTACGAGCCCGTATTCACTAAGTGGAATGAAACCAAAAAAAATTCATCCTAGTTGGATACCGGCCCTCTATATCCGAGTTGTTTATTACCCGGTATTCCATTAATCTTTCAATTTAAAAACCGTGAAATGCATCTTTTCGAAATCATGCTTATGACCCACACATAACATCACAAATATCAATCAAGTGCCACAAAATCACACAAATATCACAATTTACCACATATTTATAATTTGGGCAAAAATCCCCAAATTCACACACATAAACACACACAACCACACACGGCACACACCACATACACATTCAGCGCACACACACGTATTCAGCACACACACATGCAGCCACACATTAAAACATCACTATTTAATATCAAAACCACGCTTGAAAAGCAAGCACCCCTTTTTCACCTTTCATTTAATGAACTTATTACCACTTCTAGGTAATAATTCCTTCCAATAAATTCCAGCAGTGATAAACACATCCATGCAGCAAATTAAGGTACAAAACCCCAAATCTCATCACTCATAGTTATTTAATCAAAGACGTGAAAATAAAAGCACAAAACATAATAAATGATATGCAAAATGTCCTAATTTCGAAATAATAGTAAACTAATTCCAAAAATTCCCAAATTAAATCCTAGAACTCCTAACTGATCCAAGTTTCAGATTTTGAAATTAATTTAAATTTTCACAAAGTTTCGAATTTTCTTGAAATAAAAAACTAGAAAAATTCCCTTTTTCTTTTAAAAATCCAAAACTCTCATATAACCTTAATTACTTTGAAAACTTTGTAAATAAAACATTTTCCCATTTAATACTTGCTGGAAAACAGATTCAAACCTTAGAAATGAGAGATTTTACTGAAATTACAGTTTTGACCCCAAAGTTTCAAGATTCACACATGCAACCCCACTAAAAGTTCAAAATCCACTTTTTCATGAAAAACCCCTAACAATCTGAAATTTTAATTCAATAAATTCAGAAACAAAGTTAAAAAGTCACTTTATGCAGAAATTTCAAAAATTACATATTTCACCCCAAAATCTCTAGATTAGACATGCAATACCACTAAAAGTTCAAAAATCACTTTTTCTTGCATAACCTTTTTAAATCCTAAAATTTTGTTCGATAAATGCTGAAAAACATGTTTGAAAACACATTTAGGACTGACTTCTTGAAAATTACAGATTTGACCCAAAAATCATTCGATCTACACATGCAACCCCATAAAAGTTCAAAAATTCATTTTTCTTGAAACCCCTTTTTGGAATCCGAAATTTTTAATGCTTTTGGCCAATATAACTTGTATCTACCCACTACCAACATAGATGATGCATGCAAGAACAAGAAATCAACACTAAACACATCTTTTCCATTTTTCCCCAAAAAGCCCTAATTTTTCGAAATCACTCCAAATCTTTTAAGAAATTTTGAAAAACATTTTAATACTATGGATGCCTCCTGATTGCAGCAAGAAATCAAAATTTCTTAACTTAAAACCGAAAGAAAAGAAGAAGGGGTGAAGGAGAGTGCTTCAAGTATTGATGTCAAGCTCTAACCAAGCCTCTTTGATTGTGGAAGAGATTGAGTGGGTTTTCAAATGAGATGTATATTTCTTTGATGAATGGTGATCTAGGCTGCTCCATGACCGTGGTTAAATAGGAGAATTTTAAAGTGATTTTGGGATTTCTTTAAAAAATGGGAGTTGATGTGCAGTGGCGGATCTAGCTATGGTCTAGGGTGTGCAGTTGCACACCCTTGATTATAAACAAATAGCACTGTTATACATATATTGAGAGATAAAGTAGGTGGTTGATGTGGTAAAGATATGCTTCATTTTATTAATAGGTCCCGGGTTCGAACTCCACCCCTTTCAATATTTGATTTTTTTTCCAAATCTTAACATTTTTCACCTTTTTTCTCATTAAATATTTCCACAATTCACCTAAAAATTTTAAATTGTAAATTTTTGGTCCACTATTTTGATTTTTTTTTCCAAATCTTAACATTTTTCACCTTTTTTCTCATTAAATATTTCCACAATTCACCTAAAATTTTTAAATTGTAAATTTTGTGTCCACTATTTTTATAAAGTGATATTTAATTTTTTTTACTTTACAATTTCGAACCCCCTTGGCAAAAATCATGGATCCGCCACTGTTGATGTGGAAGGAGATGAAGAATGGAGGTGGTGATGTTGCTACGGTGGAGAGGGAGAAAGGAAGACAAGTAGGGGGGTTTAGGTGTGGGAAGAATAAACAATTGATTTGCTCCGTGAAACAGCCTAAAATACTTCCTGCCAAATACATAATGTAAATGGACGACGATGCGTTTGTAAGGATTGACCAAGTACTATCGAGTCTCAAGGAAAAGACATCATCTAATGGACTTTTATTTGGACAAATATCATTCGACTCATCTCCCAACAGAGAGAGTGACAATAAATGGTTCATAAGCGACGACGTATCATTTTATTAATATATATTATATACAATACTGTGATTTGTTGTGGTATAATAACAATGGATGGATGGATGGATGGATGGATCTATTGAACATGAGTGGCCACATTCAACGTACCCTCCTTGGGCTCACGGTCCAGGTTACGTAATATCACAAGACGCAGCAAGATTTATAGTTGAAGGCCACAAACAGAGGGATCTCATGGTAAATAAAATAAAACATTTTTTTTCTTCTGAAATTGGAGATAGTTAATTACATATGACAAGTGAGTATGTTTGATAGATCAGCTATTTAAACTGGAAGATGTAGCTGTGGGGATATGGATAGAAGAGTACAAAAAGAGGGGTCGGAAAATGAAGTACATGAACGATGATAGATTCTACAATGCTGGATGCGAAGCTGAGTATATTCTTGCTCATTACCAAAATCCCAGGTTGATGCCTTGTCTATGGGAGAACCTCAACAAACAACATAAGCCTGATTGCGATTGATTGTATTCTCACAGCAGGGTCTGCTTTTCATTTGTAGTAAAAATATGCTCCCCCATGTATTTTTCTACTGCATTGTCAATGAATGAAGCAACCTAACAAAAGGCCTTTTTTATAGAATAATAAATTGTTTATTTCCTTTGCTAAAATTATCACTCGAATCTGGTCAATAGGATGATAAAATCAAGGGCGAATGGCAAAAAAGGCCCATCACATGCGACTTAAATGCATTTTGGTCCAAAAAAAAAAAAGTCTTTAAATTAAACCCATCCCCATGTTTTAGTCTAAAATACCCTCCATAATATAATTCTTATCAATTTCATCCATTATGCTCTAATTTCCTTAATATTACACATTGACCCCGGATTTAGACAAATATATCACATTAACCCCCAAAATATTTTTTTTTTCAGAAAATAATTTTTTTTCTGAATTTTTTTTTCGGCCAGATTCCGGCATTGACCGCCGGTCTCCAGCATTGACTTTTTTTTTTTTTGAAAACGTTTTTTTTCCTGAAATTTTTTTCCGACCGCCGGTCTCCGGCGTTGAATTTTTTTTTTTTGAATTTTTTTTTTCTTAGAAAAAAATATTTTAATTAATATTACGGTCTTGGCTACTAAATTACTGTCTCAGAAAGTAATATTACTGTTTGGGACAGTAATATTATGAATATTATTTTCCCGAACAGTAATATTATTAATATTATTGTCTAAGACAGTTAGATTACTGTTGGGAGACAGTTAAATAACTGCTGGAGACAGTAATTTAGCAACGAATACAGTAATATTAATTAAAAATATTTTTTTGAAGAATTAATAGTCAGTTAACAGTTAAATTATTGTCTCCGACAGTTAAATAACTGCTGGAGACAGTAATTTAGCAGCAAAGACAGTAATATTAATTAAAATATTTTTGAAGAAAAAAAAATCAATTAACAGTTAAATAACTGCCGGAGACAGTAATTTAGCAGCCAAGACAGTAATATTAATTAAAATATATTTTTTAAAGAAAAAGCAAAATTATAAAATAAATAAATAAATAAAAAAGGTCAATGCCGGAGACCCGGAGGTCAACGGCAGTTGACCGGCCGAAAAAAAATTTGAGGGAAAAAAAAGTTTTTCTTCAAAAAAAAAAAAAAAAAGTCAACGCCGGAGACCAGCGGTCAACGGCGGCGACCGGCGGTCTCCGGTGGTGGCGGGTTAAAATTGGGGTCAAAATTGAAATTAGAGTTAAAATTGGTTAATTGATGAAATTGAGCTAAATTGGAATGTAAATAATGAAATTGGAGTTGAATTGGATTTCAATGAATTGGGGTAATTTTAGTATATATAAAAGGATTTTCCTTATTTGCAAATAAGTTTGAATGAGCTGGATTTATTTGAAAGACAAAAAAGTTGGATGTCCCTCTTTTAATTAAGTGCCTTTGTCATGGGCCATTTTGTGATTAACCCTAAAATCAAATTGAATAACACTTGCTTAAAATATTTATTAATTGTGCAAAGTGATAAAATTTCATCGACCAATCATAATGCGACACATGAACACCAAAAAGAAAGCCCTAGAAGCCTCAGCCGCAATTTTGATTTTTTCTATTTTCTTTTTATTTTTAATTAATAATTTAATATATAGATATATTGGACAGCGCGTATGTTTACTTTTCCTAATACCACTCTCATTAAGCAAACCCCCAATTCTTATTTGATATTGCAGTCTCTGTCTCTAAATTAAAAACCTAGCTTCTCTCTCTCCTCTTCGTATTCCTTCTTTCACATACAAGAACAAGGAAAAAAAACTCTATCGTCTCCAGATTTAAGAACACAACTCTAATTACCCCTTCTGAGATTTGATTCTCCGGATTTTTTTTCAATTAATCAAGAAATCATGGTGGCGGAAGCAGAGATTATTTGTCAAACAACCGTCGCCGTTCAGTACCTTTGTGTTCCGTCTCCGACGTCACCCAGATTAGAAGCAAACATATTCGATGTCTCAAAGGCGGCTACTGCTGAGCCCATATCTATCAACCTCTCTCGTTGTGAATCTGTATGTATCGATTCTTGATCTTGACCTAATTTTGTGTTCCTGTTGGTTTGAGTTCTTAATTCCCAATTTAATCTGCTACTTCCCCAGTGAAAATTTTCCTTTTAATTTTGGATTCATGATTTTGGTGTTTTCTCTGTGAAGTTTGTTGCTTTCTTGTCCTGCTTTTATTTTATCGAAAGTGGGCTTCGTTCTATATATCTCTGTTAGTTAATCTTCTTTTTATGTGTTGTTCATGATCCAATTTTTAACTGCTTTTTATATGGTGTGCGTTGATGCATGTGTTATTATCCTTTTTTTTGAATTCTGCTTCGACTGTTATGCTATTGTGCGAATTATGGTTTCCCCGTCATGCTGTTATCTGTTGGTTAGGTTATATAGTGAGAACTTGATCTGGGTTTTTTTTTTAATTCAATTAGTTGAGCTTAGAATCATGAAAATAGTATTCCTAATCTGAATATGCAAAACTTCATCTAATTTCAGGAAAAAAAAAAAGTTTTGATATTCAATTGTTAATTGGACTTCGATTCGTCTATTTTCACGTGGATTAGGAAATTGGAAAAAGAAATATAAAAATTGAACATGCACTTAGATATTATCATATTTTGGGATGAACTTCTACTCCATATTTGGTTTGACCTGATCTTATCCAGTCACCGCCTACCATGTTTAATTATACTTGCCTTGGAGAGTGATTATATGTAGTGTAAATCTACCTCATTTGCTTGCTATGTTTGGATTTACTTTCGGTCGTGATATGGGTCACATCCTAACAAGATTTATTATCTTGTAATCAGGCTCTGAGCTGCTCAACAAGTGAACACACTACCACGGGATTGGAAGGTGCAGCAAGAAAGTTTGTGCCAAGACCTCGTTCTGGTAGCCATACTGATATTGGACCTCGCAGTTCCAACGAGGATCAGCACATTCGGATTGATGACCTTTGCACCCACTTGGGGGACCTGTGCAGTTGGTCTGAACCAAGTTCCTTTTATGCTGTATTCGATGGTCATGGTGGGTCTGATGCAGCAGCTTACATGAGGAACAACACCATGAAATTCTTCTTCGAGGATGCTGGATTGCCTCAGACATCTGATGATATTGACGAAAAGTTCTTGCAAGATCTAGAGAGTTGTCATCGTAGATCATTTTTACTGGCAGATCATGCACTGGCTGACGAACTGAGTGTTGTTGATTCCTACTGTGGAACAACAGCCCTGACTGCCCTAGTTCTTGGAAGGAACCTGCTTGTAGCAAATGCTGGAGATTGTCGGGCTGTCCTATGTAGGAAAGGAGATGCAGTACAGCTGTCACAAGATCACAGGCCCTCGTGTGAAGTTGAAAGAAAGAGGGTTGAGGATTTAGGCGGTACCATCGAATATGGGTACCTGAATGGTGAACTTGCTGTGACTCGAGCACTTGGAGACTGGTACATGAAGCTACCATTTGGATCTGCATCACCCCTTACTGCTGAGCCAGAATTTCAATGGACTTTGTTGACAGACGAGGATGAATTCTTGATAATCGGATGCGATGGGATTTGGGATGTATTATCGAACCAGGAGGCAGTAAGATTAGTAAGGCGTGAACTGAGGCACCACAATGACCCGCAACAGTGTGCTAAAGAGCTAGTCAATCAAGCATTGAAAAGGGATACATGTGACAATGTGACTGCTATTGTTGTTTGTTTATCTAACCCCTCTCCTCTGAGTCAGAGTCAAGATTCAGTTACTAATGGAAGACCGAGATTCAGGTTCTGCATGTCGGAGGAGTTGAGGAGCTTATTGGAAGGCAATTGACTCCAGATATACTACTACTAATTATTCCTTTGCCTTTGATGATCTGATCTGGCAATATTCATTCTTTGTACAGATTATTAAATTGTTTTTCCATCTGTTTAGAGGTTGTTTCAGATATAGATAGATACCAATTGAGAAAAAAGCAACCCTGAATTTTGCAATATATAGAGAGAATGAAATGTAAAACTGCGATATTGATTCCTAAATTGCTGAGTTTGTTTGGTTTATGTTTTGCCAGTTCAAACTTGAAACTAAATTCTAACTCTAATAAATAAGAAATAAGAATATAATTGTACATGAAAAAGATAATATAGTTTAATTTTTCAATGATATTTTGTAGTAGGAGATGAAAGAAAAAAGGTTTGTTGATTTGATGATAAAATATAAGTGATGGAGTGAGTTCGTTGCTCTGAACCAAATATCAAATGTACGATTGGGTTGGGTTGGGTTGGGCCTGGCCTCAAGATATGGACACTTATTATTTTTTTGTTTTTCTTTTTTTATATATTAGTTAAATCAAAGTTAATTTGATATACAGTTGTTGGAGCACTATCTCTCAAGACAAAAAGCATCGGACGAATGAGGATGAAGTCAAAGTCAGCATCGAATAGATGAACGACTGAGATGAAATCCCAGTGACTATAGAATAATTCGATTCATCAAATTCATTTTTCAATACCCACAATTCACAAACAACATCAATAATCAATCATCAAACAAAAATGGCGATGGTAAGTCTCGCTAGGCGTAGAGCAGCGACGCTGTTTGCTTCATCGTCAAACTACTCTTTCAATGTCACCAGGGGATTCTCCTCGGGATCTGATGAAAACGACGTTGTCGTTATTGGCGGCGGCCCCGGTGGTTACGTCGCCGCTATCAAGGCGGCGCAGCTTGGCCTCAAGACCACCTGCATCGAGAAGCGTGGGACTCTCGGTGGAACCTGCCTCAACGTCGGCTGCATCCCTTCTAAGGTGCTGCAGATCTTTTTTCGAATCTTCTTTTTCTGATTTTTTTTGTTTTTGTTTTTGATTGGTATAAATTAAACACTGGCTAATTAGTAGGTTTACGGGGATGTCTTCTGCTGTTAACAAGTTTTTCAGTTAGATAGTTCATTCTTTAACACCTTTTCTTTCATTACTTCAATGGTGGGGAGAATTGAGCGCAAATGGTAACTGCTATTGATTAACTATTCGGGGCTAAATCTCCATTGCTTAAAAGATATTGATGCTCATGCTTCGGTGAAAGAATAACCATAACAATGTTTATTTGCTTTACCTAATTCAGATACTACAGGAAAATCTTTTACTTGCATCAACAATCCAAAACTGATTTGAGGATTGCATATAATATATTTTTGTGAAAGGTGTCTTTGTAACCCTACATCTCACTCTCTGACCTCCCTTTCCCTCTAAGCCGGTTCCTGTGCTTATATATAAATGTGCATGTTTTGTAAGGCCTTTTAAGGTAACAAATATGATTATCAAGTGGGGTTAAGATATTATTTCACTAACTCCCGTTGTAACCACTTCTGATGCTTGACTAGTCCAGTTAAGAAGTGCCAAAACATAAAAACTTGGTGTCGGAAAAACGAATGCACAGTCCAGTTTTAAAGGCAATACAATGATATAAATTGGATTGCTATTTTGGGAGGTATCCTTACTGGACTCTGTTGGTTGGTTAGTGGGTGTTTGGTGGTGTGGTGGGGAGTATAGACTATAGTCGGAATAGGGAAATGTCGGATGCTGCTTATCCAGTGTTTTTATGAAGATTCATACCACACCTTTGTAAAACTGACATAACAAAGCACCTGCTCTACCATCTTCAAATTTCCTTTGTATTATTGTCAGAGGCTCTCAGGTTTTGGTATACTAAATAAATGTGTATGCTTCTAAGTTGCCCTTTATCTTTTGTACATAGTAAGCAGCAATTTACATTTTGTTTTTTCTTGGTTTGGAAGTCGTCGAGTGTTGAAAAATATACAAATAGTGAATTAGTATACTCTACAAGATTTAATGTAGTTAAACTTGTAATTATTTTTAAGAAGTGATGATATGATTGTGCTCAAGTCTTCACGTGCTATAATTTGTTTCCTTTAATTAACCATTTACTTCCTTGTTATATCTTGAATAGTTACTTTGAATGAGTTGCAGGCGTTGCTTCATTCCTGTCTAAATTATAGTTACTTTGAATAATAGTCACTTTCATGTTCTAAACTTTGTACCTGTCTTCCGTATTATGTACCTTTTGCAGGCGTTGCTTCATTCCTCCCATATGTATCATGAAGCTAAGCATTCATTCGCCAATCATGGTGTAAAGGTTGCTTCTGTTGAAGTTGATCTACCGGCTATGATGGCTCAAAAAGATAAAGCTGTGGGTAATTTGACCAAAGGCATTGAGGGTTTGTTGAAGAAGAACAAAGTAACATACGTCAAGGGATATGGCAAGTTCCTTTCCCCAACTGAAATTTCTGTTGATACTCTCGATGGAGGAAACACAGTTGTGAAAGGAAAGAACATCATTATAGCTACTGGTTCTGATGTCAAAAGTCTCCCAGGAATAACTATTGATGAAGAGAAAATTGTATCGTCTACTGGTGCGTTAGCCTTAAAAGAGATCCCTAAGAAACTTATAGTTATAGGGGCTGGGTATATTGGTCTTGAAATGGGTTCAGTTTGGGGTCGGCTGGGGTCAGAGGTTACCGTGGTTGAATTTGCATCAGAAATTGTTCCGACCATGGATGGTGAAGTCCGGAAGCAATTTAAACGTTCCCTCGAGAAGCAGAAGATGAAATTCATGCTCAATACTAAGGTGGTATCTGTTGACACCGCAGGAAATGGTGTGAAGTTGACCCTCGAACCATCAGCTGGTGGTGAACAAACAACTCTTGAGGCTGATGTGGTTCTTGTTTCTGCGGGTAGAACTCCATTCACTGCTGGGCTTCAGTTGGATAAGATAGGTGTTGAAACCGATAAAGTTGGACGGATTTTGGTGGACAAGCGGTTCACGAGCAATGTACCTGGTGTGTTTGCCATTGGTGATGTTATTCCAGGTCCTATGCTAGCTCACAAGGCCGAAGAAGATGGTGTTGCCTGTGTGGAATTTATTGCTGGGAAAGAAGGGCACGTGGACTATGATCTGGTCCCTGGAGTTGTGTACACGCATCCTGAGGTGGCGTCTGTTGGAAAAACTGAGGAACAGGTGAAAGCGCTTGGAGTTGAATATCGTGTGGGCAAGTTTCCGTTGTTAGCAAACAGCAGAGCAAAGGCGATTGATGATGCTGAGGGATTGGTCAAGATTCTTGCTGACAAGGAGACAGATAAGATATTGGGTGTCCACATAATGGCACCGAATGCAGGGGAGCTTATACATGAGGCTGTTTTGGCGTTGCATTATGGAGCATCAAGTGAAGACATTGCTCGCACTTGCCATGCGCATCCAACTATGAGTGAGGCGTTGAAGGAAGCTGCCATGGCCACTTATGACAAGCCCATTCACATTTAGAAACTTGCATTCTTATTTCGTTTTTGTTGTTTTTTGAAATTTCTTGACTGAAGTTTGCACAGGTTTTCTCGATTCGTGCCCCCTTCCTTACACACAAAAAAGATTTGATAATTGAACAAGATTTAATGGTGCTTCCTTCATTTTCACTTGTTCTTGTTCATTATTGTACTGTGAATTTGAATGTTCATTCCAGATGATTATGTAATAACTTGAGAAGCAATTCAAATGTTGGAGCTTTTGTTAAAGCTGAAGTTATATGCAATTATGTTGAATGATATGCCTATCTTGAAACTAATTTACATGGGCACAGGGGATATGATATGCCTATCTTGAAAATTATGCTCGTGATTGAAAAATCATGTGTATAATCCATTAACAATCTGCTCTTTGCCTGAAACAAAAAATCTGATATTTGACATTCTAACCAGTTTTAGTTAGAACTCTCGCAAAACCCAAATGAAGAGAAGCTTAAATGCACAATTCTAACATATATGATGAAGAAATTAAAGTTGAGAAGAGCATCACCATTAAACCACAAGCAACAACATAACCACTGTATCGAAGTTGATGCTAAGAATCTGAAATGTGAACAACATTATTTTGGTGCTGGCCAACTGGTTTGAAATGAAAACAATAACAATCTTGAAACACGGGGACGGGTGTTGGATTCAGAGATGGACTTTAGTGGGCTTGTAATCAACAACAAGGACTTTTTCAAGCTGAGGCAGCAGTGTGTTTGCATATTGAACATGATCTGGATGAGAGATATAGTCGGCAATGCCTTGCGTGCTCTCAAATGTTGATTCGAAGATATGAGTGTAACCCTCATTCAAGTTCTCTATGCTCACATCTTTACCCCTGTCAGTCAGTCACTCACACCACAACAAATTCTAATTAACATTCATATTAATCCGAACAAATTATCACATTAGAAATAACAAAAGGAAATTAATTATCTCGAAATGGAAACTCGGTAAGAATAATAACTATGTTAAGGGATGGATAAGCAGACCATCACAGGTGAAGATCCTCATAAGAAGTTGTCCTATAATTAATTATAGAGAGTCATCAACCACAAAAGGACAAACTTGAGTGATGAATGAGCATTAAAGTGCAGTTTCAAATGCAACTTTATCTCATCAAATCAATTAGCAATTAGCAATTAGCAATTAGCAATAGAAAACCTCAATAAGAAGAATGGATGGTTGGTTGGAAGATATATCCCATTGTTCAGAAATGGATCCATCATCGTGGTCCAACATTATTAAGGAACAATCAACACACCACACAAACATAATCTTACTCGAATTGATCAGCAGCAAATGTAGAGAAAATAAAAAAAAAAATGGATCTTGAGTGAAGAAATGAGAAGAGAGGGTAGGGTACTACCATGAGAAGGACTTCATAGAAGGAACAAGATTGACAAGATTGGCGTATTGTTTGATGTATTCTTCAATTTGATCTTCAGTAATTCCTTGTTTGAATTTTGCGAGTAGTATGTGCTTCACTTCACCCTCCATTTTGTGAGTGTGTATTAGAGGTTGGAAATCTTATAATGAAGATAAGAGTAATAGCGGTGCATTAATAATATAGTTTTTTTTTTTTTTTTTTGATCGGTAAATGTGAAATATATAGATCAAAACGGACTTTACAAATACACTGGGCATACCCAGGCAGTGTAATCAAAAAAATATATAACATTAATAATATAGTTGGTTGGGGCCTGGGGGTAGTCCGTAGTACTAGGGTTTGGGGGTTAAAAACTTTTGTATCTTTTTGTCTAAATAAAAGAACAAGAGGGGATAAATCTTGTTTTTGTTGCATCTTCATATACATAATATTATATTGCAATTGGTTTTGATCATGCAATAATCTGTATTTGGAATCTGTAAAGTCTCTAATTATTCATTACACATAACACAGTTGAGTTTGACAGACACCAAATACAGCAGGACACTCTGTTTCAAACAACAACTTCACTTATTATTAATAATAAACTCTAAAGGAAAGAAAAAACAATCTTCAATCTTGAATCTTGAATCTTGATTGAGGAGGAGGGTATGGTGTTTGTAACTCAGAGACGGACAGGTGTTGGCTTGTAATCAACTACAATGACGTTGTCGAGTTGAGAGAGTAATAAGGTTGCGTATTCAACGTGAGATGGATGAGAAACATATTCAGCAACACCTTGCGTGCTTTCAAATGTAGATTCAAACACATGAGTGAATCCTTGTTGCATGTTTTCCTTGCTCAGATCTTTACCCCTGTACACCAATCATCATCAATCATCAAACATTAGAATAATCATGAATTTCCAGTAATTAATTAAGGAAACAATATACATGAACTAAGGAAATCCAACAGTAAGAAACAAGATTGATGAACACTAAAGCGATTGATTGACCATGAGAAGGCCTTCATAGAAGGAACAAGATTGACAAGGTTGGCATATTGTTTGATTGATTCTTGTATTTCTTCTTCAGACACACTTTCCTTGAACTTTGCAAGCACTATGTGCTTCACTTCACCCTCCTCCATTCTTTTTTCTCTTTATTTCACTCTCTATTATTTGTCTTTTGTAATAATATATATGCTTCATACATACATAGTGGAGATATTTAGTAAAGGTGTGGGGTATCTATCCCCTTATCTCTTACCACAAGATCCACATGTTTTTATTTCCTTACACCACCATCCTTTCTCTGTCCAAATTACAATGTTAACATTAATGTTCTCATACATCTCATCTTCCAACTTTTAAAGCACTCACTAGCTATATGTGTTTTACTTTTTGTTCTCTCTCTCTCTCTCTCTCTCTCTCTCTCTCTCTCTCTCTCTCTCTCTCTCTCTCTCTCTCTATACCAGAGTTATTTCAAGTGTAACAAATTGAGTTGTCCCAAGGACATTATTTTAGGACAAATGATTAAAGTCAACAACACCCTGAAACTAGTACACAAAGCAAGCATACATATATAGATGGTACCTGCTCTGCAAATGAAGTAGAGAGGTGGCGCATATCCCATCTCAGGCGGCCACTCAACTTTATCCGGGTGGTGACTGTTGACAGTAACCAATCTGGTGCTGAGGTCTCCCCTCCCTTGTCTTCTCACAGAAGCAATCTATTACATCGTATATATATATATATATATATATATAATTAAGTAACCATCCGGATAATCAAACAACTGATCAATGTTGCTGAATACTTGGATATATACTAGTTTTGTATCCCTTGCATTGAAACCTAGGATAACTCAAAACACACAGATTAACATAGTCCAAACTCCAATATATTATTGAGTACTCAAACTTCCATTTCTTGTAGAAATGCAGCTTTGTCTTGGTTCAGTTTTTTGCAATTACACGTACAACGCATTAATGACATGAGTATTTGGCAACAGTACTAGACGTAACAAACAATCTTGAAACACATTTGTTTTTATTGGAAATGGAATTAAAAATAGAAAAAGAACAGTCGTAGGTCTGCATGCAGGACATGTTTATGTGTCGAATAACATGTGTTGGATTCAGAGTTTAACTTTAGTGGGCATGTAATCAACAACAAGGACTTTGTCAAGCTGAGGCAGTAGTGTGTTTGCAAATGCAACATGATCCGGATCCGACAGATATTCGGCAATGCCTTGTGTGCTCGCAAAGGTTGACTCGAACACATGAGTGAAACCATCATTCAAGTTCTCTATGCTCACATCTTTACCCCTGTCGTCACTCACACCACAGAAGATATATAACATGAGAAGAAATGTGAAGAGAGAGAGTGGATGGATTAGAGTATAGGGTACGTACCATGCGAACGCTTTCATAGACGGAACAAGATTGACAAGATTCGCGTATTGTTTGATGTATCCTTCAATTTCATCTTCAGAAATTCCTTGTTTGAGTTTTGCGAGTAGCATGTGCTTCACTTCATGCTTGCCTTCTGATAAAGCAATGAAAAGGAAGAGAAAACAAAAAAGAATTGGAAATTTCATATATAATGTATTTTTCGTTGATGTTCTTGTGCTCCGTACACTCATCTTTATAGGAGAAAATCTAATCGAAGATGGTAACAAGAAGAAGGGAAAGAGAAGAGTTTTGAAATAGTACGTATTGCGGAAATACAATCCTACTCCTATTCGTGTATCGTATCATACATATCATACATGCATGTAGTGCATTATATTTCAACACTTTTCTCTCTCTTTAGAGTAGTGTGTGTTTGCTTAGTTGGGGTAGGGCCGGGGACTAGGGGTTGGCAGTTAGGGACTAGGGTTACCCTCTGACTAGTTGTTAAACTTTTGCATTGTCAATCCTTATCAACAGCATCTTGTTGATGAAAATATAAATATATATGGGCCATTAATGTTAAACTTGAGGGTCAGAAAGAGTTGAAACTAGTGTAGCTAACAAGTGTGCATGGTACAAAGAGTTGATTCATTATTGCTTTTTCTTATCACAAAACAAAAATCGCCATTCAATTTTCCCAAGGTACGTATGTGTACGTATATCAGTCAGCCATGTACTACAATACAACTTCGTTTTAGAGGGTATTAAATATTGAACATATTATACGCATCTCTACTAATTTAAGCTTTTGAATCATCACTTGTTGGCTTTCTTGTTCTTCTTCTGCTTTTGCTTGAGCTGAGTAAGGCCTGCTGCTGAAACCTTCACATTACCAACAATCGCAGCAACAAGCTCAGGATCTGTGCATGCCTTCATTAATTCCTTCTCTCTCGTTGTCGCCTCCCCTGTGTGATTGAACAAATTCATCGCTGTCTTCGCCGCTGTCACAAAACAATCAAACTTGCTAATCAATACAAGGCCGAGTAACAAACTTCTAGAATAGAAAAAGGTTTTTTTTTTTTTTTTAAATAAATACCTTTTCCTTTCTTTAGTGAGCCTGGAATTATCTTTACACGGTATTTATACGATTGTAGCGCGTTATAAGGACCACAGACAGGTACTGCATACAGTAACACATCATTCGGCAGCGGATTTCCAGTCAGGTAGTCAACATCATTTAGTTTCTCTTTCTCTTCTTCACCAATCTCATTAATATCATCTTCCTCCATATTCACCCTGTCCATCTCACTTGCACCCCTATCTACATCCCCGTTTGCTTTACTCCTCGCACTTTCGTCTGGATGTTCCGGACAGTCTCGAGACGTATGACCTGCCTTCTTACATTTGTAACATATTTTTGTAGCATCTGAGGGTGCTGCAAATAAAAAGGGAAGAAATTGTTTGCATCATCAATAAAACATCTCCCAAAGTCAAAAATGCTGAGTAATAACCAGGATTGCTGTAATCAATTGAAGTTCTCGTCAATAAAACATCTCCCAAAGTCAAAAATGCTGAGTAATAACCAGGATTGCTGTAATCAATTGAAGTTCTCGTCAATAAAACATCTCCCAAAGTCAAAAATGCTGAGTAATAACCAGGATTGCTGTAATCAATTGAAGTTCATAAATTTTGTACATAATGGTCTGAAATAATGCCATCATTAAGAGTTTGTTTAAGAAACTAATGAAAATAGTCCATCAAAGTTGCTCCAAAGATCTAGGGAACTGCTAAACCAGTGATATCTACAATGATGGAAGTATGTTGGCTAAATGCAGTTCCATCTAGTGCAAACTATTTGGACTAATCAGAAACTCTTAAGGGAGTACAAGATCATGGACCATCTTAAGACTAGGCAGCTTAAACACTGGTCACTAACCTCTGGTGCAGAAAGAACAGTCAAAGAGGGAATCAGAAGACCACACACACACACACACACAAGAAAAAAAAAAGGAGTTTGAAGGTCAGTTTCACCAGGTAATCATGTCACTGAAATGTGAATGTAGAAACTGTTACTGTCATTATGTGTATCGTAATTACCGCTAGCAATTTTGGCTTGTTTTTCTGCGGTTTCCTTTTCATTCTCAGACTTTTCAATGTCCTTCTTTGGTTTCCCAGCAGCCTGCACATAAAAGATTCAAATGTCAATTAACAAGAATCTTTTAGGAACCATAAGAGTGCGACTTTTTATAAGGACTCCAAGGAAATAGATGTAGCCTTTCAAGTTCAAAATTTCTTGTTTTTAACATACTTTCCCATGTCCGTTGCTATGATCAAAATAAATTTATTTACGAACAAGAGCAGCTTCTTAACTATTATTATTGGAATACATATACAGTGACGGAGAATATATGAGAAAATAAAATAGACGGTTAATGTTATGTGTTTCATAATTGAGTTCAGATGTACATAGAAGTACTTACAGCCAACAGAGTCATTCTAATCCTTCGCTCCTCCTCATCTTGATCAGCATACTTTTCCTTAATCTTCTTCAGTTTTCCTTTCTGTCCACGGCTAGTTTTTCCTCCACCTGGCTTTGAACCTTTGACGGAATTGTCTGGCTGGCTTACAGGGTCATGATTTTCTTCTCTTTCTTTTTCAATTTCAGCAGGTTCACCAACAGCACCATCTTTCTGACCTTTCTTGAGCTTTCTTCTTTCAGCTTTTGAGACATAGGGTTTATCTCTCTGCCCTGCCTTCATCCCTTCATGGTCATATTTCTCCTCTATTTCCTCCTGAGATGCTTGAAGCCCATAATACTTAGAAGATGCAGTAGCAGTCCCAATTCCAAGAGCTCTATCAATTAGATCCTCCAAATCTGGTGTAACCGCAGCAAAAGTTTTGCTGGAAGAATCTAGTTCTTTATCGTTGTGAATTTGATTCGAAGTGGCAGTTTTATCAGATGAGTCATGCTTGACATTTGCATCAGAAACATTCTCATCCATTGATCTTTCTGTGGACAAATCCATTACGTTTGATGAGTCTAATGTGGCCTTTTCACCTGACACATCCTTATCGGAATCAGAACCGTAGTCAGATATTTCATTGAAAGGTTCACTTTGCTCAATCTCATCTGTTCCTTCCTCTTCTCCTCTTACCCTCCTTTCATTCAGATGAGATCCCAAAGAACTCTCATCCAAGCGAAATAAAATCCCAAAACCCATAATGAGAGGAGCTGGTGGAAGAAAATTCTTTCTACCCCGAATCATGAAACTTCCAACTGTAAGATATTCCCCTGTGGGAGCTGTTTTACTGACCTGGTGAGGGTACACCCACCAAGCACTAGTCACAATCTTCGAGTCCCAAGCGTTGCTGTGGCAGACCTACATAACAATGGAGATGATGTTTTTACATATCTCATGCTGCAAAAGATATCACACATATGGAGAAAACATTGCAACTTACTGTAAAAGATCCAGCTT
Source organism: Erythranthe guttata (assembly GCF_000504015.1). The sequence goes on from NW_012192838.1 coordinate 100,030, forward strand.
GGTTCAAAGTTAGAGGCGGTACAGGGTTGTCAGGCTTGTGATTCTTGATCACAGTACTAGAAGCTCCATGAAGTTCTGCATGGACATACCTATTTAACAGTAACTTATATAAGTGAAAACATTGCTTTTAAATGTTGACCCCAAAGATAAATTGAGTGAAGGAAATGCAGACAAAAATCTTCAAGTACTGAACCTCACAATAGAACATATTTTTTTAAGATCTCAGAAATTAGAGACGCGGCTCCAAAATGTTGAAAGAATGAGATTCAGGTAAATCATTTTAAATTGAAATTTTTTTCTTGTAAATTGCAGGCTAAAGCAATCATATGATACAAGAAAGCAATCCAGCTCCATCAAGTCGACAAATGAAATCATGACAAACACCAATATATATATATAGAAAGAGCAGAGAAGTGTAGATGAGGGGAAATTCATCAAGTTAGAGAGGGATATAAAACCAAAGATTATCTTGAACGAAAGAAGACAAATGAGAATATTGACATATATTAGTGAAAATTTTACTTACAAATCTCCTTTGGACATATAACGTTTGACTATCATCTCATTTTGTTGAGCATCTCGCCCACTGACAATCAGATAATTCTCGCTGCTGACAAACCAATTGAATTTTTCAAACCAGTGAACCTTACGCATGTGTGAAATTGTGGCAACTGCTTTTTCCTGCAAAAGGGTATATGGAAAATACCTTGCAGCTTAGAAAGATAACAATATATACTTACAAATAGAGCAGTTACATATAAACAATTAATTAGAAAAATTAGCTATAACATGGTTATTCATTTTCACGCTACACTTTTGTTACTTTTAGCATACCCCAAATATGAGATGATTAGTTTTCTCTAATTATAGAATTTCTCATTTCTTCATCAGTTTTTATCTTATTCCCAGTTATCTACTTTTATAATTAGATATATGACAGATCAACTTGATCATAATAAATATGTAATTTTGTTGCAAGAAAGAAATAAAACCCAGGACTTTCCAATATCTAAATGGTATGTTTTTAGATATCCAGACAAAAAAACTTGACTGAGAATGCAAGCACAGCTTGCGACATGTTTCTGCGAGCATATTAAACGTCAACAGGGGCAACATCATTTTTTTTAAATTCCCTCAATCAGTAATCAATATCAGATGAGAAATATTTGAATCATTGTGATGCCAAAAGTACACTTATGAAAGTCTCAGTATTGATGACTAAGAGGATCCACCTAGTTAAAAAGAGATAGATAAGAAATAAACATCATTAGGAAAAACTACAAGTTGTACACGACTTTATAAAAGTTTCAGCTACCTGTGAAAGTTGCTGGCGCGTCTTTTTCTCGGCAGCTTTGAAAGCTTTCTCATGCGCTGTAATGGTTTTCTCCTGCTTGCTTTCTTGCCTCTTTTTCATTTCATAATACCTACGAGCATTGGCATGTGCAGAGAGCGCAAGATCAACTTCGACCTAAAAAGACAATGCGGACAGTGGATGCAGAGAATTAATGCTTATGTTTCTTTTCACCTTTTCTTTTTTTTGAAGAAAAATTTAGTTCCAAAGGATAAAACATTATGGTCGTGAGTCGTGACAGTTATATGTGCCATAGATAAGTAATTTGTTAACGTGATGTTTGTCAAAACACGGAAAAATTGGTCGTAGACATCAAAATAATTCAAATGAACGCACTTAATATCTTATTATTAGAGCCTTCAAAAAAAATATCTTATTATTAGAGGATGTTTGACTACACGTCCTAAGGATTTCTTTAGATACACCGCATAAGTCGGAAAAAGCATCAATAACAAAAATTAATTTCATGATATACCTTGTCCGCTGGTTGAGTTTTCTCATCATCATCCATCTCATCAAGATTGTTGCTCAGGAGCAGTGTCATACAATTTCTTTCAAGATGAAGCTTGTCAATGAGGCCAGCCACAGGATTTCCAGATTTCTTCTCCTCTTTAACCATACGAGCCAGATCAACCCAGCTCATACCATTTGCAAGAGCTACACGGACTGCTAAGATGGCAGCATCTACATCTTCTAAGTTGTATTCAATCAGTGCTGCCATATTGATACTCTGCTCAACTTCTCTCCTTAGTATATGAACACGATTTTCCTGTAAAATTAAATAAAGCCTTTAACACTGGAGGTAGTATTCCACACTATACGAGTCAACCTTGCAAGAAACTGCCAGTAAAATGAGCAAGAAGGTAATGAAGACAGCAAAGATGCAACAAAATCTTAGATTGAGGATGTCATCCCTAGTAACCCACCCATACCAGCCATGCTGTCATCCCTAGTAATATTAGCCAGAGACCTTAACAAGATACTAAGTATTAAAACAATATCCCGCTTTAGTATTCTTCGAGGCATTTTACATATTACAAATTCTGAGTAATGTATAGAAAAATCAAAGATTCTTATGCTCCATAGAAAATTTTCAAACTGATGAACCTGGTCGGTTTTGATTTTTTCAAGTTTCTGCATGGCCGAATTTTCCTTAGACTTCTGTTGTTGGTCAGAACGTTGGCTTTCAATTTTACTGTAGAATTCATCCAGTGCTGCATCAAATGTTTCAAACTCTATAGAATCTCTTGATTTGAACTGGTTCAGCAACAGAGGGCAAAATTCATCATAGAGCTGCAAAACAAGAAAACCAAAATCCAAAAAATAAAAATCAAAAGGAATATATATCAGCATTTCTTAGAAGACAAAATAAATAAAATAACCTGGTTAGAAATTTCTTTTCCAGATACAGCATCATTCTTTTTTCCTGTAATCTTTTGCTGCATCAGGATGTATCCCTCTGGAACTTTCTCACCACAGATAACATCCATTAGCCAGTCCTCAAACCTAATTACTGCCTCTGTCAGAACCTGGGAGGTATTATCGTCCAGTTTAAAGTCCTTGCCAACTTTTGTACTTGGTAATAAGTTGGCATCTAAAATAATGTGTTCTGACAATGCCGGGCCATAACCCAATGCTTCCCCAAGGACAGCCTTCAGAGTTGCCTGTTTGGCACGGGCATTATCACTTTTCTTCGACTCACTAGGATTCATGTTCTTCTTGCTTCCATGATTTACTATGACAGGCTCTGAAGTACCATTTCCCTGTTCAGTATTATTTAGTTGCTCATCTATATTGCCTTCCACTGGAGATTGTAGTGCTGCCATCATCTTGTCTTTAGTTGTACGCTCAAATACTCGAGATTGTTCAACTGGATATTGATGACGTGACATGATTGCAAATCCCTTATTGTCGTCCCTGTTCTTAGGTAGAAATATTAGTATCACGACTATTAACATCCTTATGTCACAAGCCAAAAATAAATGAATTACTCAATGAGGCACATAAAAATTAGAGTCACCAACCTGTGCGACCGCAGCAGAGTCAAGACAATGTACTCATAATCTGTAAGAATGATATTCCCTTGGGCATACAGCTCTAAGATGACATAGTGTGCATTAACACCCAATCCAAATTGAAAGACAATAATCTGTGTTTACACAAAACTTCAATTTTTTTATATCCTTCTAAACAATGTCTGTTTTCACCGAAAAAATCTTAAAAGGTCAACAAAGCATACCCGGTCATATCCAAGTTGGCGCACATCCTCAAGCCTTCTGGTTCTTATGTGTTTCCTTATCTTCAATGTAAACCCTGACGGGGTATTGCTTTTGTCCCTGTAAGAGAGATGACATTCCCATATTTAGTACACTAAATAAATTACAAGTTTTTCGTTGGCCTGTAAATTAGTGCAGAACAAAATGGTGTAGCTCAACTGTTCAACATGATTATATACAAACATTGACCATAAATATACATAAAAATGGTGATAATGCCACTTTTTGCTTCCTCAATATTTCATCTTATCGATGTTAAACATTCAAAGCCTTTCTGTATGCATAAGCAATCTAATGAAAAATTGATTTTCGATTCCCTTCAAATTACATTATTGGAATATGATAGAATAGCGCACTGAAAAATGTAGGAATATGATAGAATATTACCGCATATAGACTGTTGTATGCAATCTGACACCACTTTCCATCAACAGAAGAACCTTCTCACTCTCCCCAGACTCAGTCACTCCACTGCTACTCATCAGCTTAAACACGTACGTCTGCAATGCGTTTTTACACCAAAATGAACTCACACAAGAATTTCCCAAAACAATACAAGTTCCCAAAACACTACAAGTTCCAATAATGCAACACATTTACTTGTTAGAAAAAACATAGCATGAGACAGCTCTAACCACGAAAATAAATAAATATATGTCTCCAAGTCAAAGAAAAACAAAAACAAGACAAGTAATTGAAAAGTAATAATGAGCAATCAGCATCAATTGTATGATGATTATAGTTAAAATTAAGAATCTGCAATATACCTTTGGAGAGAGATCGTAAACATTGGAGCAACGCATACCGATTAAGCGGCGGAGGCACTTCACCTCCGCCGCCACATCAGCTGTGTTCATCCGCACCTTCACCATCTTAATTTATTTTTGGTGCTTGTGATAATCTAGACAACAATTAATCAAAAAAAACAGGGGAGGGGGTTTTCGTATTTGGTCTGTTCTGATATATTAGGGTGTAAATGTATTATATGATAGAATGAAATTATTTCAATTTGAGTTAAAGTATATATGTATTGGCGTATGTGTATGTATATCAGAACTGGAAACTAAGACGATACAAAGATGGAAGACGGGTGGATTTTTTTATTTTTTTCGACATAATTTAGCCCATTGTATTAGATAAACATGATTATGTTTTGGGCTTCTTTTCGGGCCTATAGATCTCCCAATGGCCCACAAATAATGTTTTGATAAAGCCCAATACCACCACATTTCATTTGTCGTCTACTAATACTGTATATATAGTCGTGGTTTATTTAACAAATTTTATTATTTTCGTATTAAAAAAAATAAAATAAAATTACCACGACCGACAAAATAAAATTGGGTCAACTCCAAAACAATTTTATCAAAGACTGATAAGGATATTTAATTTTGATTAGTTGACCTCATGTATTACCGGTTGTCTATAATTAATTGGTGTCAGAAAAAATGCAAACTATATATTTATGGTCCATTTATCACACGCAAACATCCACAATATTCGATTGTAGACTGTAAATACCTAAACTTCCCCCATGTGAACAATTGTTAAGTAAGACCCAGGCTAACAGCATGTATTTCAGAAATATTAATGTAAATAGAAGCATCTATAATGCAAGTTGATATTGTAAAGTCTACCTTAGTATGTCAAAATCCAATTAGGTTATCCTCCAAATTATATAACACAACTTTAATTTCTCAAAACATTAATAGAGGAATTATAAACAGAATTTTGAAATCTAGTTAATTATTGTAAGTCTTGTTTGTAAATTCAAAGATTTTGTGTGTATATATATAATGTGCATGCGACTTTGAACAGCTAACGAGCTGCTAAAGCCGTCCTAGGATTGATGCGTTGACCTTGAAGAAAATCAGTCCAACCACCACTTATTCATTGTTAGGTCTACCAAGATTTTTTTATTTATTTTCTCTTCTATTCTTCTTCTGATCTTCCTAGCTAGTTGAAATATATATATTATTTTATAATGGGTTAATTACTTATGTGGAATTATTACTATAGATATTATGCGCGTTGTGTGTGACTGACTATTTTGCATTTGGACCCTCAATATATATGATTTGCTACTTAATTCTTTGAAATACTCCGTGTATATAGATAGTACTTCATTTCACATAAAAAGTAATTTATGATCTAGTTGCATGTCCTAATACCAAAAGTCTTTTCTAATACTCCGATTTTATTAATTAATTCAATTAATTATGCTTATCATCGATTAAGTCACACAAATAATCAAGTATTTTTGTTTTCTGTTCAATTTTAATTTAGAAAACAATAAATAAATAAATGCTTGGAAGGCAGCTAGATATATATGTTAATTAGTAGTGGATGGAGTTGAAATATATGCGTGCATATTATATAATTGAAGCATGTTTGTTTTGTTGACGAATAAACAATACACGTATATATGGTCAACTGGTGTCTTTGACTTTGTAGGCTTGCATAGGTTTTGAAACCTATATACTAATAAGAGATAAAGCTCACAATTTGAATTAGTCACAACAGAACAAATACTATATTAATTTTGTATTGGATAGTGCTAATTAATTAATCATTTGATTAATTAAAAGAAACAGGAGCTGACCCCTCGACCCCAACTTTTCTTACTCTTATTTGAGCTTTAAATTATTATATATTATTAATAGTAACTCAATAGAAAAGACAAATAATGGATACATCTTAACTTAAAATTAATATACTTTCTCTAGAATTTAAAGGGTTAAATAATTGGTTTAAAAGAGACCAAATGCAATTATGAATCAGCTAAACATTTTAATTGTTGGGGCTTTTGGCAACCGATTGTCTCACACGTGAAGAAAGTTAATTGCTTTTCTAATTGTTGAGTTCATACTTGCAACATGTTAATTAATTACCTTATATTATTGTAAATTATTAATTATTCCACATTTTTCACAGTTTATGATCGATCGATGAGACATAAAAGATAAAATGGGACAATCAATATTATTATTGTTTGTTTATAAGTTGCAATCGACAATAATCTTTTTCTATAACTTTTTTGTACCTTAATGAATTTCCTTTTAGGATGATATATTCCCCCCGAAAGGGCTTCTCTTCTAATAATAATTATCATTAGTCAGTGTGTGCTGATTGCTGTGTGTGGGGTAATAATTTAATTTGTCCTGTACAATATATAACATGAAATAAACCAATGAAATCCTCGATCAGCTTATAATTAAGTAAAATGAAATTACAACCAATGAAATACTTAATAATATAATTCCAATCGATCTCAAATCAATGCGTAATATCGCACAAGTTGACAAATAATGAATAATGCTATAAAACCAATTATCACCAAACCCCATAAGAATAAAACCAATTTTCCAACATATGTATGTATAATTAAAAGAAACATTACATCAACTATTTGCAGTCTCGCACTAGGGGGCCAAAAATAATATATTCTTGATTACTTCAACTAACTAGTAATTACTTAATTGTTAAATCACATGATTAACATTAAAGAAAAATGTCAAATTATGGCAAATTTATCAATGAAATGTAGCTTTCCAAGGTTTTGACTGAAAATGCCAAGCTGCCATTGAATGTAGACACGAACCTCCCTCAATTTTCAATCTTCAAATTCTCCCCACCCACTAACATATCTATTAGTAATTCATTCAATATATTCATTTCAATTTTAGTTATACCCTTGTTACATATCTATATATTAACATCAACCTAGTCATCATTTTTTTTGCTAAACATGGACTTACATATATATAATTAATGGGAGCCATTGATATATACAGCGGCGGAACTAGTCAAATCCCAATTATAACGACGAAGGGGATTCGTATTTGTACAAATAGTACTTTATGTAGGATATATATATATATATTTATCCAGAGATATATCTACAGATGCAGATCAATAATATACGATCAACTCGATCTGAATTAACTGGCAAAAGAAAGAGGCAAGAGTGAGGGAACACAATTAAATCTTAATCGCCAAATTAGTTACATTTGATTAATTAATTAATTAGTTAATTAGGAAGCGTGCGTTCACAAAGGGTTGAGACAATATAATGTTGTTTTGCTCTTTTTATATGTGTTTCACACATAGCTAATTAATAGCTAATTAGTAATAATTAAGCAAAGAAGATGAGTCCCATTACCATCGATCATCATATTAAATTGCTTTATTTGCGGTGTAGCTTCTACACTAATTAACACGAGTACATATATATAAATATATATATATATACATGCACGTGACAATATTATATATAGTTACCCATTAAAAGAAGAGCCAATATAATTATATATGTATGTATGATGTCTTGTTACGACGTTGTACACACAGTTTTCATTTTTCCTTTTCCTAATATATAGAAATAGTTTGGTAAGTATACACAAAGGTATGGATGACTGTTTACAAATAGTTACTTGAATGTATAATTAATTAATGGCGTATTTATCCTTTGACCTACTAGCTATATATATATATCGAGATTTGGATATATATGTACACCAATCCAGCAACTAGAAATTTCCAAGCCTAACTTAGAATTAATTATTATAAGTACTTCGTTAATTATGATCGAAATACATTATATATACATATACATACATGCTTTTTGAGGGGTCAAAAATAAAAATATAAATATGGTAAGATTCAGTACATTAACAGCCGATGTTTGGGTCAAAGACGCCTCCTACAAGTTGTGAATATTTGCTAATTGCTATATATATTTTTATATTCATATTTATATATCAAACATATCCTAATAATTAATATAAGACTAGATTGTAGATTTAAAACCAGTTGCCAGTTAATTTCAAAACAGTTTATACAGTTCCTCAAGCACAAGCACGAAATGTAGTACTATTTATACAAGAATAATTGAAATTGTCTTTTTTTTTTTTTTTAACTATTTTAACTTGTTGTATTCCATATATATATATATATATATGTGTGTGTGTGTGTGTGTGTGTGTGTGTGTGTGTGTGAAATGTGAAAGCCCAAATTTCCAGAAAAGACCATGATACCAACTAATTTGGTCTACCAAAATTACTATTTGTACCATTTACGTACATTTATTTTGCTCTCACTTATTTAATAATAATAATAGAAAAGTGTAAATGAATTGAGCATAATAATTATATTCTTTTATTTAATTGCCAAAAAAAATAAAAAATAAAATGTAACGTGCAGTAGGAGTTTTGGTCTTGTAAGAAACAGGTACGTGTCGATGCTTACTTTTGCCTCTAGTTCCGATATCCAGTTTGCTTTTGGGGAGTAATAAATCAAAGCATTTCTTTGGTGGAGTGGATCCTTCTACAAACTCTCTCTT
>NW_012192838.1:120035-163555 GCF_000504015.1 Erythranthe guttata
CTTCCCACCTCCTACATCTATATAAACCCCCTTCAACCTCCCCATTTTACTAGTTCTCCATACTTCCCTATATTTTCTCAGTAATTTCTAACTGTAAGTCTTGTTTATTGCTGTTCATTTTCCTTTTTCTCATTTTATTTCATTTAATTTGTTTTACATTTGGTAATGATCATTCATTAGCTGCTAATTACATTTTTCGAAATTAGCAGACCTGTATATACTTGATCATTCTAACATTGTGATCCCATTTTTAACAACTCAATAGCATATATATTGAAGTCTATTTGATGCTATACATTAGGTTTAAGAATCAATTTCTTAAGTCTCAGCTGCTTAGGTGTGTAGATCAAAGTCTTCAGTTCAAATAGCATTCAGGCTTGCTTGATTGATTGATTTCGAGCAAAAGATTGATTGTTTGACTGCATATTTAAGATATTATCTAGAAAATGAACACCCGGGGTTGTTTAGGGATTTCGTATATGAAGCCCAGTTGTAGTATATTAACTCTTGGAAGAAGTTCATCAATTTTTGGATGTCCACTTCTGAAACATGGTCGTTGTATTAAATATAATTTGCCGAAATCACAGTTGCAATTGTATTGTTGGATGGAAACAAATTGTTGTCCTGACAAAAATGCATTAGGATTTAGGAGTGCCATAGACTCACACCGGAGGGTTTTTTGTGGCTCCGGTTCGAATTCGGGTCGAGCTAGGGTTTCTTCAGCTAATGGGGTGAAGAAAACTAATTTTTTTACAAGTGTCATAGCAAATGTAGCATCAAATACGAGGAACCATTCAGATTCTGTTGAATCCCGTGTAAATGAAAATAGCTTTGAGAAATTATACATTCAAGGTAGCTTCAATGTGAAGCCCCTGGTAATTAAGAAAATAGAGGAGGGTCAAGATTTGTTAGGAAAAGATGAAGAAAAAAACAAGGAATATAAAGTTCAAGTAAATGAGGATTTAAAAAATGCAAATATCGACCAATTAAGTAAATCAGAGGTTTCCGAATCTACCCTTGGGGGTGATGTTTCTGAGGTGGAGAAGGAAGCTTGGAAGTTGCTTCGAGGAGCTGTTGTGAACTATTGTGGAAACCCTGTGGGGACCATTGCATCTACTGATCATCCAGCTGATAATCAGCCCCTTAATTACGATCAAGTCTTTATTCGTGATTTTGTCCCGTCAGCTCTAGCTTTCTTACTTAATGGGGAGGGAGAAATAGTGAAGAACTTTTTGCTTCACACTCTGCAGCTACAGGTGACTTGATATATATTCTTTGATGCTGCTCTTGCAACATTGATTTCACATTTTGTTTTTCTTAAATATAACTTCAATTCTTTTCTGGTTTTCGATTAGAGTTGGGAAAAAACCGTAGACTGCTACAGCCCTGGACAAGGGCTTATGCCAGCCAGTTTTAAAGTTAGAACATTGCCTCTTGACGGACGAGATGGAGAGTTCGAGGATGTTTTGGATCCAGATTTTGGTGAATCGGCTATTGGACGAGTTGCACCAGTTGATTCCGGTATGTCTTATCAGCATCCATTTATTCAAGCAATTCCAATTTAACTTCCATTGTATCTACGTTGCTTGAATCTTCGATTGACGGAGTTGTTTGTGTTACGAGGTTCGTTAACTATATGCGTATAACTTGAACAGGACTATGGTGGATTATTTTACTAAGAGCCTATGGGAAAATAACAGGCGACTACACGTTGCAAGAGAGAGTGGATGTGCAGACTGGTATAAAATTGATACTCAATTTGTGTTTAACCGATGGATTTGACATGTTCCCTACTCTCTTAGTCACTGATGGTTCTTGTATGATCGATCGAAGAATGGGGATCCATGGCCACCCTCTCGAGATCCAAGTGAGTAGATTGCATATTGCCACAGTATATAATTTTTATATTTCAAAAATTTGGAAACATATTAAATGATTTCATCCTTTGGATTTGTAGGCTTTATTTTACTCTGCTTTGCGCTGCTCCAGAGAGATGCTAACTGTGAATGAGTCGACAAAGAACCTTGTCGTGGCAATCAATAACCGACTAAGTGCACTTTCATTTCACATGAGGGAATATTATTGGGTAGACATGAAGAAAATAAACGAGATTTATCGTTACAAGACAGAAGAGTACTCTGCAGAGGCCACCAATAAGTTCAATATCTATCCAGATCAAATACCTAGTTGGCTTGCAGATTGGATTCCCGATACTGGTGGCTATTTAATCGGCAATTTGCAACCTTCTCATATGGATTTTAGGTTTTTCACTCTTGGAAATCTTTGGTCCGTTATTTCATCTCTGAGCACATCCGAACAGAGTGAAGGCATAATGAATTTGGTGGAAGAAAAATGGGATGATCTTGTGGCACAAATGCCTCTCAAGATTTGTTACCCTGCACTGGAGCACGAGGAGTGGCGTATAATCACCGGAGGCGACCCTAAGAATACGTAAGAAATATAATGGAATATTTATATTTTGCACTTATTGTAAATAGTATTATTAAAACGAAGACATGCTTATCAAAAAAATTAACGAATATGCATTTCTGCATGCAGCCCGTGGTCCTATCATAACGGGGGATCATGGCCAACTCTTTTGTGGCAGGTATTATTTTACTGTGATATATATATATGATTGTTATAAATAATTCGAAGATGGATGTTTTTAATTTATGTAAACCATTATGATTGACGTTATATATTATATATTTCAGTTCACATTGGCATGCATTAAGATGGGAAGAACAGAGTTAGCTAGGAAGGCAGTTAAGTTAGCTGAGAAAAGGCTATTAGTTGATGATTGGCCAGAATATTACGACACAAAACACGCAAGCTTTGTTGGTAAACAAGCCCGTCTTAAGCAGACGTGGACAGTTGCTGGATACTTGACTTCGACAATCCTTTTAGACAATCCAGAGTTGGCATCTTTATTGTTTTGGGAAGAGGATTATGAGGTGCTCGAGAATTGTGTGTGTGGGCTAAAAAACGAGCCTAGAAAGTGCTCCCATTTTGCTGCTAGATCTCGTACTGCCGTCTAAAACTTTTGTTGTAATAATCATGGAAACATAGTATGTACAAACTCTCACTGTTATAATCTCATGTCAAATTCCTCCTCAATAGGTTAAAACTCTCATTACTAAATTTGCTCTTATATTTTATCTTTTGTGACATAGTAATTCCTTTTTATAGTGTCCAGTATTTGGTTGTTATCATTGAATTGACTTTTTATGGATAAACTTCTTGCGTTATATTAGAGTGCAAAAAAGTATTAAAGGATGTTCCGGGAACCAAACCGGAAACCATTTGGAACCGAACATTCGGTTCGGTTCCGGTTCCTCGAAAATCGGAACCGAATCGAACCGTGATCATGTTTACATGTATAGTATACGTTTTTTTTTTGTGATAATGGTCACGATTCAAAAAGTAGTAGAATTTTTTTTCGCCAAACTATTTATTAACTAAACATGGATAAACATTTTCGATATTATATATTTGAGTGTTAAAAAGTATTAAAATAAATACCGGAATATTTCAGCTTTTTTTGGCGGAAAAACGTGTGCTATAGTATACATTTTTTAGTGATTTTGTTAACTTCCTTAAATAGTTTTTAAGCAGCATGTCATTATTTAAATATTTTACCTTGGGGGTTTTGAAAATCAAAATTATAAATTTTAAAATATAAAACCAATTTGTTTTCATAAGGTAACAACAACAAGTATTATATTTAAATTTTCCTAATAATTATGTATTGGGCTTTTTCACCCGCCACGGAATGACTAAAACACCCCTTCTCCCTTCTAAAACCCTTTCTGCCCTTTTAGAATTAATAATTATACAGTTCCTTCCTTATCTTGAGCAAAAAAAATGATGGATTCAATGGCACTGAAATCTCCTCAATTCGCTTTGAACGGCGAAAATTGTTACTGGCCGTCACTAAATGGTCGTAAATTCGCATCTTCTTCTTCTTATACATCATCATTTTCTTGGTTATTGCCATTTGATTATCAGAAATTGAAGGTAAGGGGAAAATCAGCAATAGTAGCAGCGGCCAAGAAAGATAATAAGAAAGGGAAGAAAGAGGACGCCCATAGCTTTGTCGCGAAGCCCGATGAATCCACTGGCCCATTTCCTGAATCTGTCCTTCTTAAAGAGGTCTCTTTTTTTCTTTTTCTTTTATCTGTATATTATTTATACGGACTCGCACGCACGAAGTTGTGTTTGTTTGCTCAGTTTTATTTGAATTTTCAATGCCTTAGAGAAATTAACAGAGTTTGGGTGTGAGAGTAATAGTCTGTCTGCATCTCAAATGTTTATATTTATGCTGTTTTAGATTTTCTGGAAGGTGATTTTTGATATTTGTGATACCAAAAGAGGGTGATTTTGATATCTATTCGATTTTCGTTGAGAATGAATGAATGCATAGGCTTTTTTTCTTAGAGCTGTGATGATATTACTGACGGACCCAATTGATAAAGATTGGAATTTGTGTTTTAATTAAGTGTATTTCGAGTTGCAAGACTGTCAAAATGTTGACGAAGAAGAATGCACAATCGCTCTTCTATTTCCATTTTTCGCAATTGTATTTTGATTTGAAATGTGGGTGATTATTTATTTCCTCAGAGAAAGGTTGAGGAAGATGGCATGCTTATGCCAGAGTTTGCAGATGTAGAAGAACGTAAGTTCTTAAGTAACCGACCATTTCAATATTTCCTTTTCTTTCTCTCTGCCGAATAATTGTTTTCTTTCTTTATATATATATATTTGTTGTAAAGAATGGAAACGGAAGAGGGATAAGATGAAAATTTGATTTTGCAGGTGAACTTTTCGAGGCTTTGAACCTGCAGCTTGAAAGTGATATGGATTTTGATCTAAGTAAGAAATGTCCGCCTTTTCCACTTGCTAATTGTGATTATCGAATGATAGTTATCCGAACAACAAAAAAATTCTTTCAAATCTATTCAAGTCATTTATCTATGTTTGTCATTCATGTGTACTGTTTTTAAGTGAAATTGGGTTCAATGTGATCATTTCCCTCACATTTACAGTGCGGCACTATGAAGTGGTATATCTAATTCACGAGGATCACAAGGAACAGGTTGAGAATGTAAATATCAAAATCCGAGGTGATTTTATTTTAACCTTAGTGTCATCTTTTTATTATTTAATTCCTTTTTTTTTTTTTAATTCTAGCATCTGCATCTAAAATATATGTTTGTACAATAAAATACAGAATTCTTGAAGGAAAAGAAGGGGAAGATATGGAGATTCAGCGACTGGGGTATGCGAAGGCTGGCATACAAGATACAGAAAGCAAAGAATGCACACTACATCTTAATGAACTTCGAAGTGGAGGCCAAATGGATAAACGATTTCAAGAGCTTGCTAGACAAAGACGAGAGAATCATAAGACACCTTGTTATAAAGAAAGACAAGGCAGAGACATGGAACTGTCCTCCCCCTCCCGAGTTCCAAAGTTTATATGCTGGTACAAACGATGACGAGGATATGGATGATGACGAGGATTACGATGATGATGATGACGAGGATTATGATGATGAGGATGACGTGGAAAACGAAGATGAAGATACTATTATATATGTGGATGATGATGAAGAAGAAGATAGTACTGTAGAAAAACAGGCAGTAGTTGCGGGAAAAAAGAACCAACAAGCTCAGAAAGTAGGTCGATAGTTTTAACATTATCCATCTTAAGTTGTTTGATGAATCTATTTTGCAGTGGATTTCAAATTCTTAATTAGTTCTCATAATTAGTTAATTTGGATGGATTTTAAATCCATATGATAGGAGTCATATTTAAATATTTCAAATTTATTCGTTTAGATTGATTGAGCCTTCATCTTCAATTTATAATAACATAAACTCATACTGGTCTCATCTTCATCGATGATTCTGGTTTAGATTCTTATATATAATAATTTATGAAAATGCTAATTTAAATCTTATAGATGGGGATTGAATTGCAATTAGCTATATATCAAAGATGATTCCAAATTCATAATATTCTGGTAGTTAGAGGTTGAATTAATATAGAGATAAGTAAAGAGTGATTCATAATTCATAAATGAAGTAGTTGGAAAATGGAAAACAATAACGAGATTAAAGATGGATAGCTTATACGGAACAAATTATAGTAATAATGGCATAATACCACCAGGTCCAAATATATATATCATAGTCGTGCTCAAGTTTATGACAAATTCTAATATTAGAAGAAGAATACATATTTAAATCGTTAATGTGTGATATATGGAAGAAAGTTTTAAGGAGTTGACGTAACTACCAAATAAGCACAGAAAAAAGATGATGTAATATATTTATTTCAAGAAAACAAAGACTATGACCATATTTTGCTTGCCTAACCTTAACACCACCAAAATGTATATTCTAGAGAATCGTAGTATTCCTTTGTCTTGACAAGTGTTGCTATTTCTCGTGACTCTCCCAATTTCCATACTCTATATATATAAGATAACGCATGCAACAACTTCAACCCTGCATCATCACATACACATACACTATTACTATTACTAAGCCAAAAAAGACCACATCATGGCGTTGTCCACTTCCGCCTCCTCAACCACCGCATTAATCACCGCCTTCCTCCTCCTTCTCCGCCTCTCCTCCGCCTTAAAAGACAGTGGCTCCGATAAGTTACCAAAATCCGACGTTGATCTTTTGGAGTTCCCACTGAATTTGGAGTATTTTGAAGCCGAGTTTTTCTCATGGGGCGCTCTGGGCGGCGGATTGGACACTTTTGCCCCCAATCTTACAATGGGCGGCCCGTCCCCTATTGGTGCTCGCAAGGCCCGACTCAGCCCACACATAAAAGATATCATCGCACAGTTTGCACTCCAAGAATTCGGACATTTGAGGTGGGAACATTTGTTCTTTGTTGCTTCATTAAATGGTTACCACTATATTAATTCATGCATGTAAAAGTTGTCTCTGTGCTTGTTAATCTGATGAAATGGATTTATATATATGCTGCACAGGGCAATCCAAAAGACAGTTCCAGGATTCCCAAGGCCACTTCTGAATCTAAGTGCAGAATCATTTGCAACGGTGATGAATAATGCATTCGAGAAACCTCTACAACCTTCCTTCGATCCCTATGCGAATGACATCAACTATCTTCTTGCATCCTATGTTATTCCTTATGTTGGTCTCACCGGATATGTGGGGGCAAATCCCAAACTCAAAAGCCCCACTTCCAAAAGGGTAAATGATTATATACATAAATTACACAAACCATTTCTCATAGTACTTAAATCTAATTAATTATGATTTATTTTTTGTTGTTGAATCGAATAAATTAATTCAGCTTGTTGCTGGGCTTTTGGGAGTGGAATCAGGCCAAGATGCAGTACTTAGGACACTACTCTACCAACGTGCTTTCGTGAAGGTATATCCCTATGAATTCACGGTAGCAGAATTCACCGACAGAATCTCAAGTCTAAGAAATAAGCTAGGAAAGAAGGGTCTTAAAGACGAAGGGCTAATAGTTAAACCAGTACAAGGAGCCGAGGGTAGAATCTCAGGCAACGTGCTCGCAGGTGATCAAGACTCATTGTCATTTGATCGAACACCTGAAGAAATACTAAGAATCGTTTACGGGAGTGGAAACGAGAACCAGCCTGGCGGATTCTACCCCAAGGGTGGTGATGGTCGAATAGCCAAATCACATTTACGCCGCCAAATAAGGAACTTCTAAGTTTGCATTTAGCCTCCAATTGGAGAGTCCCACTATCATGTATTACTACGAATAATGAGTTCAATATTTTAAATTTGTATGAATTTGATGTGTTCAACAGTATCAAATACAAAATTACGTAAGCCCATATCTCAAATGTGAATATATAAACCATTCGAAAATATCCAATACATTCGACTGAATACATTAACCTAGACAACTCACAGCTAAACTAATGTGGGGGTGTACTTGTAAGCTCACAGTAAGCTAACAGAAAGTTCCCAAACTGCCTAAACACAAGTTATATTACGAATTTTAATGATAAAATTTGACCCTAATGATGATTGTCTACTACCATGATAATACAACCAAGTAAGAAGATAAGATACGACGAGACAAAAGTAAGACTTTTGACAGACAAAATGCCAAGATTGCCCCTACCGCTTGGATGGTCTATCATCATCTTCTCCACCATCACTGTCATCTGTGTCATCATCATCTTTGCTCGATCGCTTCCTCTTCGGTGGGGCCTCCACTTTTCCAGAAGCATCCTCGTCATCATCTTCTTCATCCTCAAAATCTTCCTCGCCATTCTCTTGTGGTTCAAAATCGCTTGCATCTTCTTCATCTTCCGCACGAGCCACTGGTCGGACTAGGTACTCCGTGCCCAAATCATCCTGCTTTAATACAGCCATTACAAGTAAATCAGGGCTTAATAAAATAGCAAATGAATGCTACAAAAAGATACTTCACATGCAAATAATTTTCATCACTGCAGCGTATATAACAATTAAGCTATTTATCAGATAAAATTGCCAAGCACACATGTTAGCAATGAAACAGTATAAAACATTTAAAACCTCTTAAACGTGGAAAACCAACTTACAGAACTAAGCCCCGATTAAAATATGAAGTAATGAATACAGGACAAGAAAAACAAAAAAACTTTTTTTCTCCATTGATGAAATTCAAAATCAAGTATTATGAAGATACATGTAATGAAATCGGTGAATACTGAAAATTAGCTACCCAATCGAGTATATTAGTATCAGATCTGAGAGTTGGTAATGCAAACCTAGCACCCAGGGTATCAGCACATAGAAAAATTTCAACAAGAACAGGTAATTTAATTCCACTCTTAATTTCACACAGTTGAAGTTGTATATTACACGAAAACCTACCAGATCTGATTAATTTCAACAAGTAATTCAATTTTACTCATAATTTCACACAGTACAAGTGGTATATTACATGAAAAAACTAACAGATCTGACTAACTTGAACAAAAGAAATTCGACAAAAAAAAAATCTGCAGACGAACAGACTCGTAAATAACTGAGTTGAAATAAACGACAAACAAACAAATATTAGTTCGTATATGCACTGGAAACTTAATAATTCCTCAAAAACTCTAAATCAAACTCGTTTAAACATCAAAATTTCACCAAATAATTCCAAAATCAAGCAAAAATAATATTAATTCAGAAATTTCCTAAAACCAAAAAAAAATAAAAAATAAATAAAGGCAAACAGTATTACCTCTTCCTGTTCTTCGACACCTTCTTCATCATCATCATCGTCGTCATCTTCATCGTCATCGTCGTCGTCATCATCGTCATCGTCGTCGCCTTCATCGTCTTCATTATCTCCGTCTTCATCCTCGTCATCATCGACGTCAATGGCAGATAACGGTGCCACACCGCCGCTGCTGTTCAGCACTTCCTCCTCCTCTTCCTCGTCGTCCTCCTCCTCCTCCCCTTCTTCTTCCTCCTCATCGCCGTCATCGTCACCGTCAATTTCCTCCTCAAAAATTTTGTCCTCTTCAAACACCGCCATTACTTTCGGAAGAAAATATCTTTTAATTTGTTTGATTTTTAGAAATTATTTAGTGAATTAAAAAACCAGTGGGAAGAAAGAGGAAGAACGGGCAAGGTGTGTGTGTTCTCTCACACTCGGAAGTGAAGGGGGTGGAGGGTGGGGGGTCGATCTGGACCGTCGATTCTGGGATCCACGCGGATCGATGACGTGGTGGATGATCCAACGGTGGAAAATAAGGGAAAGGGTTATATTTCGTGTTTTTGTAACTGCGGCGCGCTATATTCATTTGCCTTGCGATTTGAGTGTCACGTGATTCGCGCGTGAGGGTATCTAGGGTTGAACTAAATTAAAACGCATATGGGCTTAATCTGGAAAAGGTCGGCCCAACGTAAGCCTATATGTATTACGCCTAGGCCCAAACTACAGAAATCAATTTTCAGTAATAAAAGTGAAAACACGAATAAGATCTTGATGGGTCGATAATTCAATTCAATCAATCACATATAAATTAATTTCATTCAATTATTTATTTATTATATACACAGTCCACATATGGAAAAAAAATAAATCAATAATTGGTGTTGAAATGATTTGCGGACACCTGGATTGGAAACTGGATATACATGCATGTGAACTTCCCTTAAATTAATGCAAAAACAATATCAATCCCCTATTACCTTTTTCATTTCTCCCTTTCTAAAAGTGAATTTAATTTAAATAATGTGAAAAGAAAAGATGGTAATTTAAGAAATAAATATCAGATAACAATACATATCATCTTCGCTTTCTTTTGCCATCTTCAATTAATTCGTTGCACTTGGAAATTGGAATGACAATGATATATTTGTTTGTCACTGATCATATATATCCATCCTACTTATTTTTATTTATTTATTTGTTAATTTATTAATTAAACGTGTGATCTAGAGTTATATATATATAAAAGAGATACCACCATCAATATTCAATACAGAACTGCTAAATAAAAATAATGATGAACAAAATGAAAATCTTAATATCAATAATCCTAGTACTGATCACCACCATCGCAGTTAATATCAGAAGAAATAAAGGACCAAAACCTAATCGCAACCACATGCAAGAACACACCAAACTACCGCCTCTGCATCAACACACTCCAAGCCGACCGAGGAAGCGCCGCCGCAGACGTGGCGGGGCTCGGGCTCATAATGGTGGCGGCCGTAAAAGAGAAGTCCAAAGAAGCCCTCTCCACCGTGAACAAGCTCCTCGTCAAGAGCGGCAGCAACCCGAAGAAGGCGCTGCAGCAGTGCCGCGACGCGTATAAGGCGGTGCTGGAGGGCGATGTACCGGAGGCGGAGCAGTCACTGAGAGGAAACCCTAAGTTTGCGGAAAATGGGATGGCCGACGTGGCGGTGGAGGCTGATAGCTGCGAGGCTGCTTTTGGAGGGAAATCTCCGTTGACTGTGGTCAATAAAGCTGTGCGGTTGTTGCCCGGGCTATCATCAGAAATTTGCTTTGATTTTAATTTTCCAAGTATTAAATATATTAATAATCATTAGAGATTATATATTAAAATAAAAAAAAATATATATTGTTTTCTCATCTATACAGCAATGTCTATTCAATCGATCGATGTTCCTTATCTTCTTAAAAAGTGGATTAAGACACATTTAATGGCATTGTTTGTAGATGTTATAGGCGGTAAAATCTTTCAATTACATAATAAAATCATAAAGTAACGAACATATTAATTAAAAGCGAAAAAGCAAAAGAATGTAAAGGCAAAGAAATATGGGGCATAAGATTATGTGTAATCCAATTTCATTAATTTCCACGGAAGGTGTATGTATAGTCTCTATATATTAGAGTAAATGTTACCACCTTTTCTTCAAAACACTATTGGTTTCATCTTGTACACTCATAATAATAATTATAATAAAAAGAAATTCCATTCAAATTGAGAAAATGAAGAGCCCAATAATCTCAATCTCTGTATTTCTAGTGATCACCACATTAAGTAGTAGTGTAAGTGTTGATACGATGGCAAAATCACAGCAAAACCTTATCGAATCCACGTGCAAGAACACCCCAATCTACGAGCTCTGCATCGCCACCCTCCGTGCGGATCCAGGGAGCGACGCCGCCGACGTGGCAGGGCTGGCCCTGATTATGATTGGGGCGGTGGAAGCAAAGTCGAAAGAAGCCCTCTCGGCCGTGAAAAAGCTCCTCAAGGGCGGCGGCGGCGGAGACAGGGAGGCGCTGAAGCAGTGCAAGGACAAGTATAAAGCGGTGCTGGAGGGTGATGTGCCGGTGGCGAAGAGGGCAGTGAGAGGAAACCCCAAATTTGCGGAGGGTGGGATGGCGGATGCGAAGGTGGAGGCAGATGATTGCGAGGATGCCTTCGGAGGGAAATCACCGTTGACCAAAGTCAATGGAGATGTGCGTGATCTTGCCGTCGTTGCTAGAGCTATTATCAGGAACTTGCTTTGATCATTCAATATTGATTTATGTCTGATGACACATGCATGACAGAGTTACGTTTTTTAACGAATAATCAATTATATATTTATATGTTACGTTGCTAATATATAGTATTAATAAACTTATAGTTAAGGTGGTGATCATATATTCTATTTATTGGAAGTTAAATACTAAAATGTTACTATGATTATGTTTCGATCGAATACAATATATATAAAATTAGTGACGATCTGATACTCATGTCATATCTTCTTCATAATCAAACACTCTGCTTGTGTCATAATATTCTATGGCAGAAATGTGATTAGTGGGGAGTGGAGGTTAGAATTAAGTAGTAGATTATTATTATTATTATTATTATTATTATTATTATTATTATTATAAGCTGTGTAATAAATAATAAGAAGATGAACATACATGAAAGAAGGTGGTGGGTGAGAAGCAGACTCACGTGATAATCAATAAAAGAATGAGCTAATTTCAGGTAATTCAACCCCCCTCCCATGTGCTTAATTTTAATTTCTATTAATTAATTAATTAATTAATAAATGTTGTAGTAAGGAGTATGTAACAGTAGCAAGTCAACAATTATTTACTACTAGTGTTTTAAATTTTGATGAAATTAATTGTAGTACATAGTAGTGTAACTGAATTCCTGGATGCAAGGCCAAAGCACATGAAATACATACAAGGAGAGAGATCCCACAAATCAGCCTACATTTACTCTCTCCCTCCCTTCCCTCTTCATGCATGTTACCCACATATCAATTATTATTACACTACGTACAACTCTGTCTGTGTGTGTGTGTGTGTGTGTGCCAAAAAATGTTTAATTTAGTCCCAAAGTGACTAGCACAAAATTTGGATGTAATCATCATCATAATATCAAAATTACGTACAAATCCCAAAATCAGATGTTTCAATCTCAATTTCCAACATTTTATAACACCGATCGAACAAGAGCACAACAGCCGCTGGCTGGGCTGGTAAAGTACTTACCATTCTTCTTTATAGCCAACACAGATAGAACTTCATTAATTCGCTCTTATTGAATATTATTACCGTAGAGATCACTGTACAGATCTCCATATTTTATCAACTTCCGATTCTGCAACTTATCTGTTCCGTTCTGTGTGTATCGATCAAGAATAAAGAGCAATACCAAAAATATTTGTATCAACCGATATCTTTTCTTTTATCACCCTTGCTATCTGAACCACCTGGAACTAGCTCCATTAATACACTTTGCTGGTCTTCAACAAAAACGAGTTTGCCCTCGCTTGCTCCATTTGACTGCGGTGAACCGGGGAATATTCCACTGGCTGTGCTGTTCATCGGCAAGATTCCTGATGGACAACCTAATTACCAACATACCACTTTAAATAACCTTGTTCAAACACTTAACTCCAGCAACCATTTTCTCAAATAACAGCCAAGCATATGGATAAAAAAAAACAAATAGATCCCTTTAAATAAAAATGCATATCTCATAAAATCTAAAATCAGCAGAAGATTACCTTGAAAAAGAATCACAACGCAAAAGAAAACGGTGAACAGCATAGCTATGAAGTTGCTGGTAGACGATGTCGAAGCAGAAGATGCCTTTGCTGCTTTCATTTTCTTCAATGCCTTCATCCGTTCGATCCTAGCTCGTTTAATCATAGCAAGTTCGGAAATCTCTTTTATCAGCTTTTGGTCAGCTTCATCAAGAGACAATCCCCTAGGGGGCCGTGGGGGTTTCGGAGGTTTCTTTGCACTCATCGACATTCGCTTCTCTTTCTTCGTGTTCTTATTTAAATCCGGAACATTCTTCACATTATTGCCGGACAGGATAAATGGATTTTCACCCTTGGATAATTCATCTCCATTATTCGTAGGCAGCCTATTATCACAGATCGTATCCGCAAAGCTCTCAATATCGATAACAATGTCTCTTTCTTCCATTGGATTGTGAAGATATTAGCCCCTTTCTTCTCAACTATAACTGGTTATTTCTTTAACAAATTAACCTCAGTCAAAAATTCAAATCTAACTTTGAATTTTAATCTAAAAATTCATTAAATTGGTGGGCCAGGAGTGATTTCTTCAATAAGCACATAGATTTGCCATTAGAAACCTGTGTGCAATAAGAGATGCAGCTGGGTTTTAAAAACAATGCAATTTTTTTCCCTTCAGGGTACTAAAAATTAAAGTGAAATTACAGTTAAATAAGAAAATCAGTGGCAGTAGATAACTGAAAATGAAGACAACGAATACGATTCCTCAAATAATTCAATTGTGGGGAACAAAGCAAGGCAAGGAATAAAAACAAATCACAGAGTCAATAATTGGTAGGGAAAAAGAGAACAAAAATAGTATTCAACCACAATTATTAGCACTGAAATAATTAGCAAAACTCATGGAGTACTGATGCTACATAATATAAAACAAATTTTTCTTTTTCAGAAAGAAAAAAAAGGGCATTGCACAAGCATCATTACCAGCAAATGCGTTTTATTTATTATTTTAACTATACACATTATTGTAAATAATTAGGAAAAGAAAGTACCTTTATGAAAATCAAGAAAGCCCAGATCCCATGAAAAATATGAAGCCAATGGTTTATTCAATTCAAGATCCGATTTTTCTTCACTGTCTGAGCTCTACTAATTCTACTAACTATTTATGGGAGAGGGAGAGAGATTAAGTAGGCTAATGAAAAAAAAGAAAAAAGATTCAGTATTTCTTAGCTTCTCTCTCTTTCTATCTTTAGAGTTCCTAGTATATAAAGAGAAAGATTTATAAGTGGGATTGTATCCAAGATTCAATCTTTTTCCTCTTCTTCTCTATATCTAGCTGTTGAGTTACCACTGCCAACGGCAATGTTGATTATATATATATATATAGTGTGAGAGAGAGGAAGTACTTGAATAGTGTGTGTGGTGTGTGAGAGAGAAAATAGTTGAATAGTGCGTGCCGTGTGTGTGTGAGAGAGAGGAGAGAGAAAAAAAGAAAAGAGACAAATGGGGGTTGGGTAACAACTAGGAAACTGGAGGAGATTTTTGAGTTTTGGCTATTCTATATTTATTATTATTATTATTATTATTATTATTATTATTATTATTATTATACACTCTCTAATTATTATTTATTGCTTACAGATCGTATATGTCAATCTTTTTATTTCTTTTTTTATTTATTTTTAATGAAAATGTAGCTTTGAATTTGAAAGCGACAGCCTATGTGAGTTATTAAAAAAAAAACTCAAACTGAGATTTCGCCTCATTTTTATTATTGTTCTTCTTCTTTTATTTCTGGTGGTAAATTAATATCTCCACCGACAACCTCACTCACTGCTCGTGTCACATTTTCTTTTCTTTTCTTCTTACTTTCCTTTTTATTTTTTTATTAATTTACAGATAAACATAAATTAACTAATTAAGACATATAAGCTATATTTTATGTTTCTAGTTTTTATTTAATTTGGATCCTCAAATGAAAAATACAACCGTTTGGTTTGGACTTTGGATCATTTTTCCATAAAAATATTTATTTAAAACCTACATACACAATAATAATATGAAAATATTTTAATAGATAATGGTTTAAAAATAAATAATTGACTACATTCAGTTCTGAATAAAAAGAATAGTTAGTTAAGAGTAATTAGTGAAGCATGTGACAATGTTCTGGTACTGTTTTAAAACTTAGTGTTGGACAAAAAAGATTTTAATGTGAGAGCAAGAAATTAAAAAGAAAGGGGAATTCATGCTTTGCAGGTGGGGAGCTGTTTGGACCCATTTCCTCTATTATTATTTTTTATTATTATATTAATTACTCCTTCAACACTAACAATGCAAATTGATTTGGATGTATCATATATATATATGGGCCTTGCAAATATTTCCTAATTAATGCTACTTTATAATATCTTTATTTTCTTTATTTGTCCTATAAAATGGTTTGCAGAGTGTACAATTAAAAATTTAAAATAGCAAAATATAAGGCTAAATTTGGAAATTCTAAATTCTATATAAAAAAAAAAAAACATTTCCGTTTTGTGGTTGAAAAAAATCAGAATTCTGTTTGATTAATCAATATTTGTAAGAACATGCAAAACTCTATCCATAATGCTTTATTTATTTATTTTTATTTAAGATGTATGTATACCTTGACAAAATGGAATAAAACGGGCCGATTAGAAGTAAAATATATGGCCCAAAAGGTTCACGAATTACGGCCCGCCTGTATATGGGTCACAACCCGTTAGAAGGACCGTTCTGGATATGAAGCAGTCAGATTCGGGCCGGTTCAACAACTAAAATACCATGAGATGGATGACACACAAGAATCTATGCCTGCATTTGCAATTTAATTTTCTCATATAAATTTTTGCAGCACAGCCAATCACCGTTGGATATGAGGTTTTCTATCGTGGTGATTTTTAAGGAATGAGAGAAGCAACTTTATTATTTCAATAGGAATGGTGAAAAATCTCATCGTTTTCGAGCAACATCAAAAAATGACGAAAGCATTTTGATTCAACATGTAATGGACATGAAAAAGAGAGAGAGAGGGAGAGAGTAAACTAAAGTTCGATAATGGCTGCACCACTCGATGGCTTGGAGGCGAAAACATATAGCCCAAGATCAGCTTTCTTGATCACCCCTTTTTCAATTCTTGCTTGGAAATATTGCTCCTGAAAAACATAACATGGAAATCCAATGAACATTCGAAAAAAAATATATCATAGTAAATTTTACATCATCAAATTAAGACAAAGACAAGAAACTAACCTTCAAATTAAGGATAAACTGAGGAACAATATTCTCCTTGACCAAAGCAACTGCACAACCACCCCATCCAGCTCCTGTAAGCCTTGCCCCAAGTGCACCATTGTCACGGCAAACCTTCACTAGCTCTTCCAGTTCAGGACAGCTGAGTATTATAGCACAGATTGTTTAGCTAAAATCAGATTATTGTATTTTTCAATTCAAAATAATATTAGTACCTGCACTCGTACAAAACGCTGCAACTGTAGTGGCTATCGTTCATGAGGTCCCCAAGCTTCTTCAGCATTTCTTCTTCACTGCAAGAGCCAAATCGACAAGTTTACAATTATGACAAACAGGGAAAAATAAGCAAATGATGGGTATCAATACTGTCCAGAAAAATAAAAATAAAAATAAAGAGTTGATACCCTTTTTAACTCACCTCAACTTTGAAGATACGGTGTCTTTGAAGGCAAAGACACGTTTGGCTTCTGAGTACACGTGAGTAGCTCTCTGAAAATTGATTTAGGATATTAATTGGAAGAAGTTTTCTAAATACGATGATAAAGAAGTTCTGATAGGGTGGGGGCGTGCCCCCCCCCCCCTAGGCCACTGGCAATATGATCGAAACCTAAGAACAAAAAAAACAGGAAAAAAATAATTCACCTGGTGCAACTTAAAATGTTTGGCAGCTTTCAGCACATCCAAAGAAGAAGGAGAATTGATAAAGATAGTCTCCAGCTTTTCATTAAGGATTGCCTCAATATCTTCTGCACTATAAGGTTCTTCTTTCAAAAATTCCTATACACGACGAGGTCAACTATTAGAACTTCATGCTTAAACGAATCCAACAATGTAGAAATATTTTAATCCTGAACAAACTATTCTTTAATAACTTCGAAAGATAAAAAGGTACCTTGACAGCAAGAACTGGATCGGAAGAACTACGTGTACCAGCAAAAGACACACAAAGCCCTTCAACATCAGAAAGTGTCTTGACCTTGGTTATCGCTTCTTCAGCCTTCATCCCAAGTTTTATGCCTAACACAATCTGCAATTACCCCAATATTTAATTTATGGCAGAAAATTATTTATTTTGAAAAATCGAGGAACAATGTGATTATAACAAAAACTCACAGAGGCTAAACGGCATTCAACAACCCTGTTGTTGTAATTAGTAGCGGAGGTAACTGCTTTCAGAGATTCAGCAAGTGAATGTGCAATTACAAATGTGCCCCCAGCAGGGAGCTGCAACTCAGTAGCGCGAATAGGGTTGAAATCAATCAGTGCTGCAAATCCAGATTGAGCCATCACAGATATTGCCTGTCCAAATAAACCAATTTAATTTAATTGTGTAATGGTGACAAATTCATGAAGAATCAACAAATGTAACGGGAAAAAGAACACGATCAGAATGTGTGATGGAAAAATAGTTTTAAGAAATTCAGAAATTTACCTGATCCATTCCACCAGATTGAGTGCCAATGTGTCTTTCACATTCGCAAGTCAGCTGAGCAAGTTCTTTCTGAGAAGACAAAATTTACAAATTAATATATATTTAATACTCTGTTTTCCAAAAGAACCAACAAAAGCATACATGCCGATATGCTTGAAAAATCTTTATGTGAGGTTTGACACAAATAGAAATATAATGCAGAGATGTAAAGACTGTGAGAAACTGGGAATAACCTTAGGAAAGTTTGCGCCCAATACTGCCATTATAGCAATTGTAGAAGAGCAAACAAATGCAGCAGAGCTAGATAAACCAGATCCTAAATGAGAAAAAAGAATACAGATCAGACAGAGAGCTATAGCATTGACCAATACAATTAATTCCGTTAACTAATTAGCTTATATCTAAATATTCGTGGATTACCAGTTGGGACAACGCCATCAACAACAACCTCGAGTCCAAATGCTTTACCAACATCTATTCCCTTTGATTTGGCATACTCGTAGTAACCTTTGTAACTGAAATTAAATATAAAACAAAAAAAGTTGAGATGTCAAAAGATATAATTTTTAAAAAGTACTCGAGATCAAGAAACTGCCCTAACACAATCCAGCAATATGCAATTACGAAAATCTGTTGAAAGAAAATTCAAGAAATACAAAATGTTCCATACCCACAGATAAAATAGTGACCCCATCTGTGATTCTTCAAATCAATTTCCTGTAAAAACAAAAGACCCTTTCTTTAGCAAGCTATAATGGATCAAGAAAATACGACATGACCTGAAATCTTAGCAGAACCAAATTGGTGTAGCATAGACTCCCAGATTTAACCAAAAACAATGTAAAGGAATTAAAAAGTAATTTTGAGCACAAACTTGATTACACAAGTGTTATAACTAAAGCACAGCCATTTAAAATAGTGTCATAATAACCATTTTTCCACCCAAGAAACACTCGGAAGCAGATTAAAACATGCCAAAAAGAATTCCTCACTTTTTTTCCGAATTTAATATTTAAAACACAGGCAAGGCAATCAACAAACTGCCGAACAAACAATCTTCTAGCCAACAAAATCATAAAATTCATGCACATGGAGACACAAACTCATAGTGAGTATGTATCTCTCTCATATCATGTGTGTGTATTCCCGATGTGAGCTTGGTATCTCATTGTTTATTACAACTTATTGGTGACTGGTAAATGCAACGAATTAATTAACAACAATTCCTTTATGTAATATCATAATTATCACTTTTTAGGAAAATAAAACATCGCCATAGCTAAACAATTAGCAGTAGATACCACCGTACCTGATCAGGATCAGCAGGGTAAGTACAGAGAGCATACTTGTCACTATTCACATTCGCAATCTTAAGTACTTTCTCCCCTTCGACTTTACGTATTGCCACTATCGTATCTTGCCTGATTGCCATAGGCAACACGGAGTAACCTTCATAATCTATGTGTTCTCCAATCAAATTCACCCTCCCTACAGATAATTAAAAAAAAAATAAAAAATTAATTAATTAATTAATAAAAATAATTAAAAAATAAAAAGCTTCAGTTCACTAGCATTCAGTAGGATCATAATTCCCAAATCAATACCTTAATTCTCTACACACAGAAAGCAATCAAAATTCAACAGATAAAAAAGACCAAAGAGGACAAAACAAGGACAATCGGAAGTCAAACAACATAACGAAATCAAACAACACGAAAAGCATAAAAAAAAAGGTAGGAAACTTTTACGCATATAAATACCTGGCGATCGGGCGTAGATATCAGGAGAATGACCAAAGATCTCAACGAATTTTGATTTCAAATTGCTGAATCGAAGCTCCGCTTCTTCAAGCTGTGAACCGGATCCATAAACGGGTTGAAGAGACTTGAAAATGGGCACGGGCAGATCGTCGTGTCTCGCCATTGATACTGTAACAAAAACTATTTGATCTTATTTTATTTTATTTTTTTGTTTTTCTTCGATACAAATTTCTCTGCTGCAGGGATGAATGATAATAATTCTTCTACTAGTACTGTGTGTGTGTGTGTGTGTGTGTGTGTGTGTGTGTGTGGAATATACAGGAAGGGTGAGGAGTCGAGTAAACTTTGGAGTTTTGTGGGGTTGGTTTGTTGGGAGGAGCGACACCCCAATAATTAAATTAAATTAAAATTTGAAAATATTTTTAGCAGGAAAAGAAAAGGTAATTAGCTATTGTTTTGGTTGGATTTGAAGGAAAAAATAAAAGATTCTGGATAAAGTTAAGGATGACAAAGTGTCGATGTTGATTTGTTGAAGAATCCATTTATTTATTGACCAATAATTTCATGAATTAGAGGATGATTATAAATGTTGTTAATCTTCATTTAAGTTGAGATAATTAATGGATTAGTTATAGTAATAATATCCATAAATCTAAACTATTTTCATAATTAATATTATTGTTCTTAGAAGTGTCTTTGCCCTTTGGGACTGTGGCGGAGAGAGAGAGGGATTGAATTATTGATCGACTTTTTTTATTTATTATTTATTATTTATTTAATATGAGTCGAGAATTGATTGATTGATATATAGATTCGTTTGGGATAAAAAATGGCGAGCAAGTGCAACAAAAAGTGTAGATGAAAAAGGACAATTTCATCTGGGCTTTATTGTAATGCTTTAAAATTAAAATACTAGTATTGAGATAGCAGCACTCACGGAATCTTATTTTTTCACATCTGTGACAAAATAATACTCCATATAATATGATGACATAAATCACATACTCAAATTTATGGCCATTTGATTCCTTCTTCATATATTAGGTACTTATATAAATATTATTATTTATAAAAAGAAATTTAGAAAAAAAGAGGCATACCCAATAAACGTTACGTTGATTGTAACGTTAGGGGTGTGCCAAAATTGCATTGGCGGTGGAGCTTTTTCCGAGAATGGCTTAAGCTGTAAATTTTCATTTTCTTAAATTAAATTCAACCACAAAAACATTACTCCCTTTGAGCAAAAAAATGAGACGATGAATAACTTTAGAAAATCAAATTAATAATTGGCTTTTGGTAAGCAACTTTTTTCTCCAAGTGGACCTTATTATGTCTTAGGATCAAAATCGACCAAAAGATTAAAGAAAAACTTTTTAAAAGAATAAATAAACAAGATCCACTTCTATTATTATTATTATTATTATTATTATTATTATTTAAAAAAGAAAAAGCAAAGAAACAAGTAGGCAGTAGTGCCAAATTGTGATTGTGATGTGATCAATAATTAGGTTTTATATTTGAAGTACGGGACATTTGGTCAGAAGCAAGCATGTGTGTATACAATTAGAATACGTCACGTGCCTATCCTTATTTTCACCTACCCATTACATTATTACGACTGTAATTTATAATAGCTATATTTTATGGATTATTAGGTGTATTTAATAATGATTAGATGTACTTAATTTAATGATTAGTTTGGGCCTGACAGCCCATCTGAAACTATTTTCTTGGGCTTTTGTTGTTAGTTTTCATGTTCAATAACCATAACTTATTTATTAGATTTGATTAGGAGCATATTTCCTTAACCATAAGCACAAGTACCAGCTGGTCACATCAATTCAATTAGTTTTTGCCGCTCAATATTAATCATAGCTGAACTTGATTCACAGCCCTACAATTCCGGCGAATTTCTCCATCACCCTTCTGCACAATACTCCCCATTTTCATCATCGCCCTTTTAAAATCCTCAAAAAATGCATCCACGTCATCAGCATAAGCCTCTACAATTCCACGCGTCTCCTCCACCTCTCCGGAGACCAGCACCTGATCGGAGCCAAGCAAACCCTCGCCGGATATAAGGTTAACATAGTACTGATTGTCAAATGTCGCCGGGGTCATATGGTCAAGCTCCGCTAGTGTTGTGCTGGCATTCGATTCCGGTGAGAAGCACAGTTGCTGCAGCGACTGCAAATATTCAAGATTAACATCAGGGCCATTGCCGGCAATTCCAGCGGTCCCATTTATCCGGCTGATAAACGTCGAGCATCGAGCTTTTCCCATGGTGTGTGCACCTGATCATATAACATATTTATTATGGGATTTTTCTTTTATTTTTTTTTTAATACATACATATAGTAATACTAATATAATTAATACCAGAGAGTGCAACCATATCTTGTAGGGTTAGGCCAAAATTCTGGAATTTGGACAACAATGTGGGTAAATCAGAATTAGGACCAGGTATATTGTTATTTGCTGCTGATTTACTTCCACTCAAACTATCTTTTCTTCCCATTTCCACTTCCCATCCAGGACCACCTGTCTGGATATATATTTCATTTTTTTTTTTTACAATTAATTAAACATTAATATATTGTATTGGTGAAAAATAAAAAATCATTTTTTTATAACCATTTAATTTCAATATAGAGTTTGTGATAAAATAGTATATAAATATGGACATATATGTACCAGAACAACAGAATCTCTAGCAGCAATAGCAAGGATATCAGCACAAGACACAGTTTGTGGACAAACATATTCAAGATCAGCTTTTATTGCATCTATCACTTCAAACCCCCTCAGCGAGTTCGCATTTGGAGCTGCCGTTTTCTCTCCAACAAAATCCGGCGTGTCGTCCAATAACACCGATGCATCACATCCCTGCAAATTCAATTACAAAGAAAAAAAACACACACATTTAACTATAATATGCATGTAATAAAACAATGATTAATAAACTAAAATATTAAAAAAAAAAAGAATAAATTAAACTTGCATTGACAAAGCAATCGTGGAAATGGAGGCGAAGCAAAGAAGCAGCCATTCTAGGATCGTCAGAGACGGCTTTTTCTACCCAAGAAAAGATAATGGGTTCAGCCTCAGGACAAGTGTTTAAGTAGAAACCAAAGCTTAATATAATAGTTGCACCAATATCATCATTGATGCATTCTTCTTTAGGATAATTGTTCGAAGAAATGGTTTTGTTTGAGATATTATTAATCATAGCAAATGCTGCTGAAAAATTGAGCAAGTAGACCACAGCTGCTAATAAGTATAACTTCTTCCCCATTCTATTATATTATAATCTCAGCTTCTTCTTACCACAGCTAGTTAATTAGTTCTGAAGTTTGTAAGAATGGTGATATATATATATATATATATAGAGAGAGAGAGAGAGGTAATATTTTTTGTAGATTTAGGATATTATGAGAAATTTGGTAGTTAGAAGATCAAGACATGGTCCAATGCAAGAAAAGGTCAGTTCCTGTTCTTGTACTCTCTTAACTGTTTACCTAATGCCATGTGATCCATCACCCATTTTGCTTTTCAATTTATTCAAATTATTCTATATTCTAACATATATCTAATTATCTCTCTCTATATATTACATTCAATAAACCATTACTTATCTATGTATCATTTTTCACTCTACCCGACTGACTTGATCGTCAGCGTGCTAACGCTGGAAAAACTTTAATTTCCGGGTACTCCTTTTTGCAAGTCTCCTAGGACAATTGGATTATTTCTGGATTGGACTTTCTTTCTTGGTCTTGAACTTCTCTTTATCCACAATATTGGAATAAATTGAATTAATGTGAATTCAATATTGGAATTAGTGGCAATTCAATATTGGAAGAAGTGGGCATTCATGTTAGAAGAAGTGGGGATTGAATAAATGTGAATTTGAAGCACTATTGTCTAGATGTATAGACAATTGTCTTTTGATTTTCCTAAGTATTAAATTAGAATTAAAAGAGTTGTTAGTGTATGAGTTATTTTGTAATTTGTTAGTAGATTAATGTATTCCTCACTATAAATATGGAGTGCTAGAGATCATTGTAAGCAAGAAAAGAAAAACAAAAAGAGAAGTAATTTTTCCATCCACAAAACACTTGTATTTTACTTTCTCTACTCAAAAATATTATTTTTTCAAGTCTTCACAAAATCACTAAAATCCAAATTCGGGATTAATCATTTTTATCCTATCCTGATGCCTACAAATTGGTATCAGAGCCATCTTAAAAATGTCCACCAACCTTGCTTCTCTAATACCTCGTTTCAATGGAGAAAAATTCGATTATTGGAGTAATCTTATGAAGCTTTGTCTTGAATCTCAAGACATTTGGAGCGTTGTTGAAGACGGCGTTCAGACTCCCGAAAATGAGGATCAATTGACGAATGCACAAAGGCAAACTTTGAGAACCGAAAGGCAAAAAGATCGAAAAGCTCTTTTCCAAATATATCAAGTCATCGAAATTCCCGTCTATGAAAGACTAACCAAGGCGAGTAGTTCCATGGAGGCATGGGAAATTCTACAAACAACCTATATATGCCGGGAAAAATGAAGTTAAAGAAGGTTCGTTTGCAATCTTTGAGGTGCCGGGAAAAATGAAGTAAAGAAGGTTCGTTTGCAATCTTTGAGGGCTGAATTCGAAAAATTGGAGATGAAAGAAAACGAAAAAATTGTTGAATATTTTACAAGAATCACCTCTCTTGTAAATCAAATGGCGACAAATGGCGAAGTCATGGAAACCCAAAGGGTTGTTGAAAAAATTATGCGAAGCTTGCCGGTGAAATTTGATCATGTTGTTGTGGCTATCGAAGAGTCACAAGATCTCTCATCAATGGCGTTGGAGAGTCTACAAGGACGATTAGAGGCACACGAAGCAAGGATCCTTCAAAGAAATCCTCAAATTTCTTCTCCGGATCAAGCATTAAAATCCCAAGTTACATTCACGGGAGGCCGTGGCTCGTTCCGTGGTCGTGGCCGAGGTCGTGGTCAAATAAGAGGAGGAAGAAACTCTTACAACAATTACCGTGGACAAGCCAAATCAAATGAAGAGGCGAAAGAGGAGGAGAAATATTTTCCGAACAATTTTCAAAGAGGAAAAGGCCGAGACCGAGGATCATATAAAGGTACAAGGCCTTACGTTGAGTGTCATTATTGTCATAAACCGGGACACAAAATCAATGATTGTTGGGAAAAATATCCAGAAAAAAGGCAAGAAGTTGGTTATTTGCATGAAAATAAAGTCGAAAATATGGAGACTTTATTGATTGCATCTAACGGTAGCTCTGAAAATACTTGGTATTTGGATAGTGGTGCGAGCAAGCACATGACGGGGAATAAAAAAATATTCTCAAATCTCGTCGAAGCTAGCCATGGGACAGTTACGCTTGGAGATGGATACACCTACGCATTAGAAGGTGTTGGAGAAATTGTCTTCAAAACAAAATCCGGAAAAGTCGAAACAATGTCCGAGGTTTACTATGTACCTACCTTGGCAAGTAATTTGCTAAGTGTTGGTCACTTGATGAGGAAAGGTTTCAATATGTTTTTCGACGACTTCACTTGCGTTTTGAAAAACAAGGATCAGCACATTGCAAATATCGGTATGACCGGAAATAATATTTTTCCGATCAAACTTGATAATTTTGAAGCCTCTTGCCATTTAACCGTGAAGGACGATGTTTCAAAGTTGTGGCATGATCGGTTCGGGCATCTTAATTTCCAAAGTTTGAAGGAGTTATCAAACAAGCAAATTGTTCAAGGATTGCCGAACATTAAAGCCATGGACGAAATTTGTGAAGAATGCCAATTGGGGAAGCAACACCGAGAGCCATTTCCTTCCAAGTCAAATTGGAAATCAAAGTCACCATTGGAGCTCATTCATAGTGACCTTTGTGGACCATTTCAAGTTCCCTCTCTCGGTGGTAATCGCTATTTCTTGTTATTTATTGATGATTTTACAAGAAAAGTTTGGGCTTATTTTGTGAAAGAAAGATCCGAAACTCTTTCATGCTTCAAAGATTTTAAAATCCAAGTTGAGAAATTTTCCGGTTTCGAAATAAAAAATTTGAGGAGTGATCGTGGTGGAGAATATTTATCTTCTTTATTTGAAGAATTTTGTCGAATCCATGGGATAAGACATGAATTGACGGCCCGGTATACACCGCAACAAAATGGCGTGGCGGAGCGAAAGAATCGAACAATCATGGATATGGTTCTGTGTATGTTGAAAAAGAAGAATATTCCATCGGAGTTTTGGGCTGAAGCGGTCGCTTGTGCCGTTTATTTGATCAACCGATCACCGACGAAGAGCTTGGAGAATTCTACTCCAAATGAGGTGTGGTATGGTAAGAAGCCAAATGTTAGTCATCTTAAAACATTTGGTTGTCTTGCATATTCACATATTCCAAATGCTATGAGGACCAAACTCGACGATAAAGCCGAAAAATGCATTTTCATTGGGTATAGTAAGAGGTCAAAATCTTACAAGCTTTACAATCCTCAAACGAAAAAAAATTGTGATAAGTCGGGATGTTCGTTTTGATGAAAAATCTTCTTATGATTTTTCAAAAAATTCAGAATCATTAACTTGGCCGACCCTTGGATACGAAGAAGGCTATTCTCAAGCAATGCAACCAAATGATGGTGAAAATGAATCTCCACAAAATTCACCATCACCCCCGCCAAGATAAACGAGGAGTTTGAGAGAACTCTATGATGAAACGGAGGAGGTGAATGCAACAAATCCTATTTTATTTGCATTCTTTGCCGGGGAGGATCCAATCTCTTTTGAAGAAGCCTCAAAAGAAGAAAAGTTGAATCAAGCAATGAAAGAAGAAATCAAGACGATTGAAAAAAATGAAACTTGGGAGCTCACACCTTTACCTTCACACAAATCTCCTATTGGTGTGAAATGGGTGTTCAAAACAAAAACCAATCTTAATGGTTCCATCAACAAATACAAGGCGAGGCTTGTTGCAAAAGGATACAAGCAAAAAGAAGGAGAAGACTTCAATGATGTATTTGCTCTCGTTTCAAGACTTGATACAATTCGCTTAATTATCTCTCTAGCGGAAATTTTCATGAAGCCATTTTGGAGGTCCCGTTTTTTCGAAAAATGTTGAAGGTTTGGAAATAAAAAGCAAATTCAATTTACGGGAGGCAATGTTGGAATAAATTGAATTAATGTGAATTCAATATTGGAATTAGTGGCAATTCAATATTGGAAGAAGTGGGCATTCATGTTAGAAGAAGTGGAAGATTGAATAAATGTGAATTTGAAGCACTGTTGTCTAGATGTATAGACAATTGTCTTTTAATTTTCCTAAGTATTAAATTAGAATTAAAAGAGTTGTTAGTGTATGAGTTATTTTGTAATATATTAGTAGATTAATGTATTTCTCACTATAAATATGGAGTGCTAGAGATCATTGTAAGCAAGAAAATAAAAGTAAAAAGAGAAGTAATTTTTTCATCCACAAAACACTTGTATTTTACTTTCTCTACTCAAAAATATTATTTTTTCAAATCTTCACAAAATCACTAAAATCCAAATTCGGGATTAATCATTTTTATCCTATCCTGGTGCCTACACACAAGACCCATTCCATTTTTATTATTATTGTTAGGACCATTTAGGCATCATCAATATAAATATTTAACATGAATCATAAGTGACAGTGTGATTTTTTTTTTTTTAATTCGCATACACCTAACAGGCTAACACTGAGGAACATGGATCTGGGCTTCTGTCTATAAAATTTTATTGGGTTTATTTATGGCCCCAAGTATTTTGATTGATAAATCACAGGCCCATAAAAGAAATATATTTTTCATCAGCCCTCAACTACTCGATAAACTAATTTGAAAACTGAAATCGCTCTCTTTAAAGCTCACAAATTGGTATAGTTTATCATTTATATTTTCCACATTTTCATTAATCAATTAATTAAATAAATAAAAAAGGAGGAAATTAAGAAGAAATAGAAAAGTTGATTTCCAGCTATATATGTTGAATAATGAATACAATTCTTCTAATTATATTTGTGATGTTGGCATAGAATATTATTCACATGCATCTCTTTACAGTTAGCAAATTTTGTTCATTCTGATTCCTTTTGCATGGTTGTCACCTCAACTATACATTTCCAATTCGAATCGGAAAAAAATATTATTCAGTATAAAGTATTGATTAATTAATCCGATGAAACTCGAATACTTGAATTGGAAAAAGAAGAAAAATAATTACTGCATAGATCTCTCTCAATATAGTATAATTATTAATTAATCCTCTAATGATATATTAGTATATGTTTTAATTAATTACCACAAGTTTAGATTATTCCAGACCATAAAATGAAAAGATCATTAAAAAGGCAAAACAAAAAGAAGCTAATTAAATTAGACTAGTTTGGTCCCATGCCACAAGTTTGAGTAATAGCCTATACATCTACAAGTAAGGGCTTCCATCCATCCATTCATATATATATATATATATATATACAAAAAATATAATTGTTGAAATTATATAGATATGTTATACTAAGTATGATTGACTAAATTTAGATCAGTAGTCAGTCAGCTGATCAAATAGCAGAATAGCAAATATATGCTTGGTAAAAGAAAGAAAACAAAGGCAATCTCCTAATTAATATTCCCTTTCTCTGCTATGGCTATTGCAGTTATGAGAAAACATTAATATTGAAAACTTATCACTAAATCACTGTTTGATTGCATATATATATATATATATATATGCTATGGTAATTGAGCTGCGGCATATATCGACGAGTTCCGGAAAGTTCTATGTATGGTGAATCCGAAGAGCTCAACTGAATATATTAATGCTCAATGGAGAAACCCTAACCCTAGAACTCTCTGATCATCAGCAATATATACAGCTAGCAGAATATTTCACTATAGAAAAGCAGAAAAAAGATGTGTACGTACTAATTAATACAATATATATATCCATTAATTTTTATATATCAATATAGATTAAATAAAGTACAAGTACAATAAATAATAAAAGAACATCATGAACTAAAACAAGTACGTCCAAGCAAACTATATATGAAGTGGGTTCATAACTAAAGAGAACTCCCAAAACTTCACACTTAATTAGTAAATTAAGAAAATTTAAATTCATACAAACTAGTAATTAATAATTAACTTCTCTAGCTACTCGTCCTTCGGGCCGTTAAACATCTGGGACGGCAGCATGTCCTGAAGAAGGCCATGGTCTCTTGCAAGAGAGGCAGCGGAGGGGCAAAAGGGTCTTTCTTGAAATACAGGAGGAAGAAATGTAGGATTACTACAACTACTACTAATATTATTAGGGCTAATTAAACTCATCAAAGGAGGTGGTGGTGTCAAATTATGAAAATAGGGTTGTCTTTGTTGTTGAAGAGATGAATGAGGTGGTGGTGTTAATTGCTGATGATGAAACATTTGTTGGATGGCATAATTATGGGTGATAGAACCACCAAAGCCACCGCCGCCGCCACGGCCAGCGGAGGAGAACAAGGGTGTTTCCGGCATGATAGAGAAGGTGCCACGTGTCATAATGGGGCAGGGATGTGTGTGTGTACCTTCGTAGGTAGTGACAACAATGGATGGATCCTCAGAGGATCTCTCTACTCTTTTCTTCACACCACATGCTGTACTTGTGCACCGGTAGTAGCTCCTACATATATATATATATACAAAAACGAAAATAATTACATAATTAAATTAATATATTAGAACTCAACAAAAAATCAAAAAAGATAAAATTGCATTAATTAACGTTGGATAATCATTACTTCCTCAAAAGTTCAGATCCTTTTATCAAAGACGAACAAAAGATCTTTCTAAAATGAAAAGTGAAATATAATTATTATTATTATTATTATAGAACTATATATATATATGTGTGTGTGTGTGAATATACTAATACTAACCTAGGAAAAGGGCTGTTTTTAACAGCTTTCTGGCCGTACTTTCTCCATCTATAACCATCGTCCAAATTATCAATCTCACTCTTTGTCATGAACGCAAATCTCGCTTCTTTTTGCTTTTTTTGATTCTTCTTTTTTGGCTTCAACCTAATTAATAACCAAACAAATCACCACATTTAATTTATTTTCTACATAATAAACAATTGTAATTTACAAATCCATGTATGCTGAATTATTATTGATTATTTTTCAATCGGATCACGGCGCATAAGTACTGAAATTTATAACTCCACAAGATCTGTATGCTTCTTCATAAATAAGCTTTGTTCTTATGAAGGTGTTATATCAATGGTAAACCCTTCATTAAATAAATTAATAAATAAATAAATAAAAAAGTAAAAAGATTATAGGCCTTAATTATCTATCCACAGTAGAACGTAACTGTAGATTAATTAAAAAATGACCCAAGAAAAAGGCTTACTGTTTCTTAGTCTTCTCTTGTTCTTCTTCTACTTGTTCTTCAACAGTTATTTCAGTAATCATTTTCTGATCAATATCATTTGCAGCTGCAGGCTCAGTCGAAGATGAAGATATGGAAGAAGAATTTGGTGTAACCGGAGTATTGACAACCTCAGAATATTCCGGCGGCAAAGTGAACGCCGGCGAGCAGAGAGGCAGCGCCGCTAGTGGAGGATTTGATGGTGCTGTAATAGTCTGAAGCAAATCATCGAATATCGAACAAGGGGTTCTGATGAAATCTAACATGTCGTCGCACGATGACATGTCGAATAATAAACTGTTTTCTGCCGGAGTAATCATCTTCTGATGATGATGGTCGGAAAATGCTGTGTTCTTTCTTTCTATGATCTTCTCCTCCATTAATATTTTTTTTTTCTTATTAAAAGCTTAGATTCTTCTTCATTTCTCAATTGCAGTTATGTCTTTTATCTTTCTAGAGAGAGAAAGAGAGGAGAGAGAGTTTTTTATTAGGGGGTGTTTGGTTTTTGGGGTTATGAAGTGTGAAGAGAGTTTCACAAAGTGCTTCTTTTTCTTTGTCACTCTCTTTTTTAAGGGACAACAAACAGCTTGGCCCCGCGTAGATTTTTGTTTTCTTCTACATTTGATTTCTTTTTCTTTTCCCATCTTATCTCCTTTTCTTTTTTCTTTTTCTTTTTTTTACTAATTTTATCATTATTTTATTTTTGTAATCTTGAGAAGAAAAGTAAATATTTTAGAATATTCTTGTTAAACTAAGATTGCATACATACAATACAAGTAGTACAACAATCCCTAAATATGGTCTAGTTGGTAGAGTAAATAAGAATACTCATGATGTCTACGAGCGGAGTTCGATCTGCCTTTCCGATCCAACACGTATATATATTGAAAAGATGAGCTCGTCGCATATAATTTATCAGCTTCAATTTCCACCTCTCGTGTAAAAAAAATAGTACAAGATGTGAATAAAAAATGTAGTAGAAGAGGACTTTTAATTGGAAACTTCCTTGTGACAACCTAAGGTAAAATTAGAATAAAATAACATGAAAAATGAATTTGGTATAGTTGAATATTATTGCTTGGCATCTTAGTACATACTACATAGAATATAATTCAATATATTTAAGATAAATTTGACAATATTGTTGTATGGAAAAATCTAAAAAAAGAGAAAAATGAAAGAATGGGGTTAGGGTTGGGTGAGAAGAGTTGACCGGAAAAGGCCGGTGGGCAGTTGGTACGGAAACTTGGGACGGATGGTATATAGAAGATAGATGGGGGACTGTTACTTGTTAGCATTAAATGCGGAAGGACCGACCCTAAAAGTTATTTTTTACTCGCCGGGGTCTGACCGCTTCTCTCTCTCTCTCTCTCTATTCTCATTCCGCTTTCTTCTTCCATGCACGCACGTGCCCCACCTTACCACTTCAAGTCATTTTTTACGTCCCCCCCTTTTGTTTCTTTTTTTTTTCTTTTTTTTTTTTTTGTTTTTTTTTTTTTTTTACTTTTATTTTACTCGCTAGATTTTCTTTCAATATTTGAACGAGTTAACTTTTTTTTTATTTGGACCATTAATTTTCATTTTAATTGATGGATCAAATAATTCTATTAAGGCCCAAATCAATTATTCATTCCCAAAATAACTAAAGTTTCATGCTAAAATGATATATGTCGGCAGAATTGTTAAATAATACACCACAAAAATATTAGAGTTCGATTAACTCAATAATTAATATTGTGCTGTTATTAATTAAAAAAAAATTATTAAATACAAACTACAAACAAATGGAACATTAATTACATTAATTTTATTACAAAGTTATTGGCAAAGTTGCGCATCAATTTACTAGTTGATTTGATAACACTATCAAATATAAAAGTGTAAATTAAATCTCTATATATAAATCATTTTCGTTGATGCTTCCTAAAGTTAACCCGTTGCTATATATGTGCATGTATTTATAGAAAAGGTGATAGAAGCCTCCCCTTTTTAAGGTATAATAGTTGCATGGTCTACACCATATTAATTACTGAACTAATTAATTCTATTAATATTACAGTAATTAAAGTGAGGTTTTTGATTTGAAAGGGTCCCAAATTTGGTGGGTGC
Source organism: Erythranthe guttata (assembly GCF_000504015.1). The sequence continues at coordinate 152,560 of NW_012192838.1, forward strand.
AACCATCAAATGATTTCAAGATGATCTAATAATATTTTTATGTGTCACAATAGAAGGTGATTTATTATTATTATTTAAATTAAATAATATTAATTAATCACCTTCTCTTTGGTTGTTTTTTAAATTATATATTGAGAAAAAGAGGTAAAAGTTTGAATGTATTTAATTTATATTCGCCTTTCTTAAAAAGCTATAGGCATAAAAGGGCATAAGAGGAAAGTGTAATAACTCTACAACAATAATAATAATATATGAATGGGTAAATAATGAGTGAAAAAATAGGCAAGGAAAAAAATAATTACCGAGTCTTGTAGAAGCGTGTCAAATAAGAAAGCACGTGTGGACCACACATATTGCTGACTCCATTCTTACGTCACCATCTCAACCCATGTTCGCTTCTTTTACGGTTTTCCCACATATTATAGATTTTATAGACACTAGAAGAAATCTAATGAGTAAATTTTTTTTATATGCATTTAAAATACATAAATTTACATGTAATCACCTCCTTTTTTGACACATAAATTTAACGTACGTTCATGAATCTTTTTATGTAAATTAAAATAAAATGGCACTTAGTTGATCATACATGTAAAAATAACGCGTTTTGGGTGTGGTGGGATGGAATATTTATTACCTCCTTAAATGTAGTGATCATGAATTGTATATTCAATATACAATCCTTCTTTATTTATTATTATGATTCTTTCAATCGGTAGGGGCCGTCACCTGATTTTTTTTTTTTTTTTTTTTTTTATTAGCAGCAATATAAAAACATAATTTGACCAGTTCGCATATATGTTCCATACTTGATTATTATAATTCATGTGGCCCCAATTTCGTAAAAAACAATTACCCTATGTATAATTCAACGGAAATAATATTTTTTTTATTGACTAGAATTAATCTAAAAGTCCGTAAAAAATGTAAAACCAATAAATGCAAATAACTAAATACAAAAGTTAGAACAATTAAGTGATTAACTTGTCTTTGTCACCTTAATTATTAAGAGCCTAATTTGTGTATACCTAGCTAGTTAATAGTTATATAGGCATAACTCTTGACCTAATAATTATTGCATATTGTACATTCGATTTCTCATCATATTCACATCAATTGACACGCATGCATTAATATACGTGAAAAGTACTAGTTTACCCTTCCCTACAAACGTCATGTAATGATGAAACCAGTTTCATGTGTATATCTTCAAAATCTAATATGTTATTATTACATACAAAACTTGTACTTACCTAAGGTACAAACTCTCACTATAACCAGAAATTTCCAAAACTTTGTTCCTTGTCCTCAATACTATAAAAAATAAACAATATTTTCTCTATATTACATATTTAATTTATTCATTTCGAATTACCCTTCTTATTTTCCATTTAAATTCGTTTATTCAATTAATATGTGTTTTACGTGTATTTAATTAGATTATGTACTAATTATACGTTGAAAAAGGTTGATAAAATTTGAGTACACGTTAATTAATCAGATTTAATGTATAAAGTATTTTTAGGTTGTGTATACAATTGGTGGTCCTTGAATCTTTTTTGTATGGTTAATTTTCGTGCAAGAAATTAAAACCACACACATGGTGTTGCCAATTTTCACATGGGCAATTTCTCTCGGACATATTTCATTATTATTTTTTACGTATATGATCAATTAATAAGATAGCCAAATATTTGTGATAACACTACTTATAATCTTCAACTTAATATAATTGTTTTTTAAAGCTATGAAATAAGGTTTGAACGTACTTGTAACTTGCTTGTGTGTGTGAATATGAATCATTTAATTACCAATTGAATGAATGAAGATTGACAAAAGAAGGCGTATATTTAATCAGCGTCCTTAATTATAAATTTAAAAATAAGTCACACTGGGTTAAAGAAAAAAGAAAAGATTCTGATTGGGATTTCATTATACTCACACCTTAAATTAAGCAAAATAATCATAATGCCAATTTAATTAGTTAAAATGTTGCTTTCTACTTATTATATTAATCCACCCTATAACTGCCGCCGGTTAGCTTCCCCACTTCTAAACCACGAGAGAGAGAGAGAGAGAGAGAGAGAGAGAGAGAGAGAGAGAGAGAGAGAGAGAGAGAGAGAGAGAGAGAGAGAGAGAGAGAGAGAGAGAGAGAGAGAGAGAGAGAGAGAGAGAGAGAGAGAGAATCAATCAAATTGATTTGTTTCAACTTTAAAATATGGAAGCAAACCCTAATTGTTGGTACACTGCGGGAAATCAATTCTTGACTATATTATTGCTAGGCTCCACTAATAGTTTCCTCCCATTTGAATATATTATGGTTAAATGATTCTGTTTCTAGACAAACTTCTATCATCATCCATTACATGACAGTTACTAAACTAATCAACTCGGCCAATTATTGATTATTTATTTTTATTTTTCTAGCAATAAAAATGATAGAAAAATATTGATCTATGCTATAATAAAAAAAATGCATCAGATTCTACGCAACCACCAAATATTCCATTCCACATAATATTTAAGGATATAAGATGATACTAAGCAAGATTTTGCACTTACATAATTCAATTAAAATCAAAATTACATGGAATAGGGTAATTATAATTACTCCTAATTAGCATTTGCTATGTTTGGCTAAACAATACAAATAAATGGACCAAAGGGAACAAATGGAGAAGAGAGAATTAATAGTTGCTGGGAAGAGGCGAACACATTTTATTTAATCTTCTTCTTTAATTAGTATTTAATTAATATATTAGTTATAATTAACTAGTTAAACTCAAAACATTCATGTATGAATCATTCGTATGGTCTGTATTAAAATCTACTACTAGTCTACGTTGACAAAAAGATACCGCAAAATTAGGGAATACAAACCTTAAATATTGAATGTCTGTTTAATTTGGGTGTTCGAAGTAGATCACATGCCTTGAAACTTTGTTACACTCCAATTCATGCATTAATACACGAAAAAATTATTTTCCTCGATCAACTTAAAATTACTATGATATATGCCAAAGCCTGCAGAAACACACGACTTGTTTGACTTTTGTCACACACCAAAACCCATATGGATTTATTTATTTATATATATTCTGTCATCTGGTTTGAATAAAAAAACTACAAACATTGTTCTACAGCTTTACGCCATTTGATTTATGTATGTATAATATATATCATATGAAGGATGAAATAAATAATTAATGAAAAAATAGTTGGTAGAAAAGAAAAAAGGAAAAGGGAGAATTAAGTAGAGAGAAGCAGAAGAAGGTTGACTAAAGGTGGTGTCCAAGTTTGAACACACAGCGATAATTGCGGCCATTATCCCCTCCTTCCAAATCAACTATAGTATGTGGTAAGCACATGATCGATATATGATCAATGTCAAAGTCAACACCTCCTGCTACTGCTCCTTTTCTTTTTTTATTTCAAAAAAAATTATTATTTTGAGGATATATAGTATAACATAATTCATTATCGGGTCCGGACAAAATCACCCTCGTACACCAAAATATTTATCTTATTTTCTTTTGTTTTTTTGGTCCAAATAAATTAGTACAAACTAACTACTTTGCATGCACCACGCTTTCTGCTCTACTCTTGCTGTTTTTCCCCCTTCCCTTTATTTTCACTTTATTTTTCCCATGGTTTATGTTAGTTATTATACTACAAGTTCATCTCATCCATCTCTTTTAGAAGCCAGTTTAAACAAAAAAAAAAACACACACACACACTAATTATATTTATTATTGATTAAGAAAAGATTCCCTAATTAACGTAAAAGAAATGGGCCATAAAAAAAAATATTATTTGTGTCAAAGTGGGCCATAAAATATGAAGCAGGGTGCGGTGCGAACATTTCCAGTTGAATCCAACTGTGACACAAAACCCAAGAGAGGAAAGAGAAATAGACCCCATTCAGCTAGGTCAATATTCAATGGGTCCATTCTCTGCTACGGACCTTTTGCCTCTCAGTCCGATTATTTTTAACCAATCTCATAAAAATACTCGATAAATTAATAATAATCTCAATAATTGATGTTTCTCTAAATTAATAGCATTTTATTAGTGCCAACCTTATCAATTTATATAGCTTTAATTGTATACAAGTAATATAGACCAAAATTTGTTCTTCAGAGATTTGGTATTTATTCACTTAGCATTTAGCAAGTCTTAAACAAATACACACACTAAAAGTAGGGCAAAGACTAGGTGGCAAACAAAGAACAAGAATTCGTTCGCACGTAAATTAAGGAACACCAAGAATCACAATGTTACAAACGAGGTACATAGATTCAACCCTATGTTTTTGGATGAAGTTAACTATTACATCAAACATGCCTGAGAAAACAATTGGACACAACAACCATAAACTGAATAATGATTATCTCAATAGAAAGATATATGTGCCCAAGAAACATGAAAAGAAAGACTTGAGTCATACCCTATATTGGAAAATTGAGCCACGTCGAGGATCTCATCATGACACTGAGGTGGCGGCAGCAGCTTGCCTGAGTCTTCGTTGATGTACATCCCAGTTATACACACGAGCAATAGTAACCTAACCGATACAACAGCCAAACATAGATGTAAAAGTCAAGCGAAAATCCACCACAGAACGAAAAAGCATTCATATTGCAAACGCGAAAATGTTTTGCAATGTCACAAATAACACAATTCAGTGATTCACTATTACTTCGTCCCTTAGTATTTCTCCGTCTACATTTCCTAATAGGTGTTTAGAGATATGATGCCCGCATATTACCTGAGTAATCGTGACTTGATCCCTTAGGAACTGTAGATCCGCAACAAGAACTTCTAAACTAGCTTTGGCATTCTCCAAATTCTTTTGAAGAAGGGTAGTTGCCTGAAAAATGGAGTTTCCAAGATCTCATGTATCAAGCCTGATTTAAAGGCATCTATAATTTTTTTTTTTTAAATGTACCTCGTCACATGAATATTCCAGCATGACGTTAGCTCCAAGCCATAGACACACAGAATCCGCATCTTCAAGACGGGCCCGGGAGTAAATGCCTTCAGACACTTCAAAATCAGTAATAATTGCCTGCAAATAACATCCAAAGACGGCTCAAATAAATCTGAACTACAAAAAGAAAGACGAGTATACAAACTTTAGCTAATAACTTGCAACATAGGCAGAATTAGTATTTAATATAACATATTTTAGCAGCGTCTAGCAGGAATTAGCCTTAGCACTGCAAAAACTCCAAATGACCAGAATAAGAAACAAATCTTGTTTGAAGGAATTCATTATATACCCAACACTTCCAGTCAAGTCCCTCAAAGGGAAATGCATACCACACATAAATATATTTACCTTTTTTATGTCGCATATGATTTCATAAATTTACACGAAAAAGTCGCACATTAGAAAACGAAATACCCTAAGAAACAGTTCAAAGTTCAAAAACAAACCTCACCAGTGCCCTTCTTTGCTTGCAAAGTGGCAACGACGTCTAAGCACTTCTCAATGTCAGGAATTTTCGCCTGTTGTTATATCATACAGAAAGTGATTGTCAAACTTTGCAATGCAAGAAATAAATGTTGGGATGACAAATCAACAAAAAAACTATTGACCCTGATAAAGTTGGTTATCGTTTCTTTACTTGGGAAATAGGCATTTTTAGTGCCTATCTGCAGAATTGTCTTGCAGTGAGCTCAAAGAATTTGTTACACTAAACATTTGCCGAAAGACGTCATACTGAGGTAAATTGCATAGTTTCAAACAGAAGCCGAGTGTCATTCTTACACTTAGTATCACAAAACGTCCAATTATCCAGAAACCCCAAGTAGAAAGCATACTAATCATGCATATCAGTCAAAGAATGGAAAGAGACTATCATCGCTCGATAAAAAAACTACCAATACTTTCTTTCCTCAGCAACTTTACAACAAGACAAACCTCAGTATCCACAACTAGGAAAATGAGAAGTCCACGAAAAAAAGGAGCACACCTGAAGATCCCTTTGCTGTGCAAGAAGTTTCATCTCTACCACTCTGTATTGCTGAAGTCTGTCAAATATTTATTATAGAAATTAGTAAGGAAGAACGAATTAAAGAAGAGCATGACTCGTTTAAGAGGTTTGAAGAGCCTACGGCAATATATAATATCAGCAGTGTTCAGAAACCATTGAATGGACGAACAATATCAACTTGAAGGGAAGGTCAATCCAAATATAAATCCTAGTACAAAATATTAATATCAAGATGTCGAGGACAATTACAGTTACCATAAACCACATTAAAGATAGTCGATAAGAAATAAAATTGGGAAATTTAGGACCGTGAATAAAATTGCACACCCGAGTTTCCACAAGTAATAATTACTGGAGGTTCATTTTCAAAACGGCCTAAACCTTGGCAACTAAACCTCATAATTCCAGAATTCGCAAGTCCATCATATGAGAAATCAGAATGTTAATTGTAGCCAAACCCCGAACTTCCGCAATCATCTAGTAGACTAATACTACCTCTACACACATTGCTATCCAACTCCCTAGAGTATAACTTGAAACTATCCATCTTTTTTCATTACAAACCGTAGTTTTTCGTTTACAGTTTTTACAGTCTAAAACATTCAATATCTGAAATTCATCATCCCATTTAATAATTAATAAATGACTAATCTCCAAAATTCAGCATTCCATCTAATTCGAGAAGAGGAACAAAAAAAAAAAATCAGTACTATCTAGCAAGTAGCAACTCAGAAAATCAACAATAGCAAATAAAAAAAAAAAAAAAAAAGGGCACAGCCTCTGTTAAATTGATTTTTTTACAGTGATCTAGGCTGCGGCGCATGTGTTATGCAGTAAAAAATTAAACATATGCATCAATAGATGGGAAGAGCAAGCAGTAGAAACCTCTCTTGCAGATGTGCGAGGGCGGAGCTGACGTCGAGATTTAATTGAGAGAGGTAGGTCTGCACATCTTCAACAAACGACGCAGCCGGAATCCCTCTTCTCTCCGTCGCGCTAGCTGACGTGGACATTTCCTCCGCCGCCAGTAGATGCAGTTCGATGCAGAGTAGTGTGTGCTTCTGAGTTCTCTACTGTGTCAGTGTTGAGGTTTTTGTATTTCTCTCTCTTGACGATGATGCGGAAGGGTTGGAGAGAGGGGTCAAAACAACAGTTATTTTAATCTCGCGTTTTGACAGAAAGACGACTTTGTATTATCAATTATGGGCCTTTTGTATTTAATGGGTTTTATTTTGATGGGCTTTGAAATATAGTGGAGATGTACAATTAACGTTTTAAACGGTGTTGAAACATTAGAAACGGGTCCAGTTAATTGTAGTGGAACTACAATTAGGTCCCTTTCCAATATTTTATATTTTATCATTAATTAATAATTCGCAATCTATTTTCAAAAGTTTTTTACTGAAAAGATTGGGGGCAAAGATGTCAATTGTACTGAAAAGCAATTTATTTATTTATGTTCGAATTACAACCATTAATTCGCCACAAAATCTATTTTCATTGTGTGGACATAATGAAAAGTTTTTGTTTTAAAATCCATGTAGGGTTGCCTAATTAGCTGTCTAATCCAATTACCTAGTGAATAAGACTGTAACTAGGTCATTAATACCCATTTGATTAATGCTTAATTTGGCCATCTTAAAACTTGATGAAATAAGTTACTGCTTAAATGTTCATGTGCTCAAGTCATTGGTTAATTGCGTTGCTTTTAATCTTTCCAAGTTCTGATTTATTTATTTAATTTATACTAGTAATTTTTATTAGTGATTTTAATGTTGCAGTTATTTGGGACAACACATACATAATTTCAGTTGCTCGCCAAGTTTATCTTATGGTGCTCTATCTTAATCAGTACTCATAATTACTCATTGTTTCTTTACTTCTTTACCAAAACTAAATATATATTTTATTGCTTTTATCTTTTGATCATTACTTGGATGAAATAATAATTCAACAATGATGACATAATCTTAGCTTGGGATTGTTTTTTCACAATAAGAATATATGCAGAAATATAATGTATGTTAAATATAATGCAAAACCCGAATTTATTATTAGGTACCTAAACTTTAAACAAATAGATAAAGATGACATGGAGTAAGCAGTAATAAACAATTATTGATAAACATAATCAAATGGAACACGACTCTTGCAGTTCACTAATTTATTTTATTTTATTTGGACAGTCAAATTATTCTTTGCCGGGGAAGAAACTTAAGCATCATAACTTTGATTATCACATAATTAATTAATTAATTGATAAATGTCATTTCAAGCTAAACACAACCTAATTGATCTGCTTTACAAGAATGCATGAGATAATATAATATATTATCTCTTGTACTTAGCTTGTTATTATCACATTAACTTCAGCACTATTCCAAATTAAACCTCGGATTGTTGTCTATGATGAAACTGCACAGAGAGTTTAACAGATAGCACACATGATTATAAAAATCGTTTAACTTAGGCTCAAATTAAATATTATAATATAATAACTAATCAATAATAAACCTGCAGGTTTTGTACGTAATTATTATTTTTTATCATTTTTACTTTATCTAGATAATGTAATTATTATTATTGGTATTATTATATGAATGTTTAAAGCACATGGTTGCCAGTATTGATTTGATGGTGCTGGTGCCCACATTTCATTTGTGAAACATTTCGTCTAGCTTCTGCTACCTTCGTTTTAATTAAAATTATGAAATTTTAATTCTAAGAAATTGTTTATTAAGCATTTTATTTATTTATTTGGGACCCATATTGGGGGGTGCCCATGTGCATTGGTGCTTTTTTTTTTTGATTGATAAAAAAGCACTATATATAAAATGTGTGGTTTTCAATTAGGTATAATCACTGGAATTAGGTGTAATGATTAAGCTAATTTTAGAGATTATTTATCTCTTTTGTATTCAACAAGTTTTATGCTCTGGGGGTTTTAACATCAACATCCCACCTAATTCATACTTTTATAATCCCTTTTTTTTTTTTTTTCTTATATATAAATCATTTTGTTGGTGAAGTTATGGAAGGAAACAAGAATTTTATTATTGCTTCATTTAATTTTATTTACATGCAGTCAATTTCATGCTCCTCTTTCATTTTTTTTTATGATACTAAAGTTGGCTACGTTATATTGCATGTGTGATTCAAGGCTGTGAAATCAAATTCATTTACAGCCAACCTTAATAAATATTAATTGGTCACTTTAATTATATATGATGAAGTAAATATATTTAGTCCAGATAGATCCATTCAAACAAAAAGACAACCCATTTCATCATCTCAATAATTAAAAACATTCAGATACATTTGTCATTTTCATTTCTGCACATGCTACACCAAAATTTGATTGCTCAACTTATAATTGAAACTTCACCTTCTCATCATATATAATTTTTTTATATTTTGTCGCAACCCCAGAAAACAAAGGGAGACACCCCATTTTCTTGAATAAGATACCTACTTTCGAAGCATAATAAATCAAAATAAAAGTAGCCACAATAAGGATACAAAATGTGTAACAGTTCAATTCAACCATAGTGAAGGGGCTGAATAATTATTATCAAACTCAAAAGCAATATCAACCCCGTTGGCTGCTAATTAATCCCCCTTTGAATAATAATGAATTATTATTGTTGTTGAGTGAAAAAAGATTCGAAACTCAATTATGCGTAACGGACCCCGTTTCCACGTGAATAAAGAAGATTGTGACCTCGATACCTTGCACCTAACCCACATTATCTCCCTTCCTCAATCCTCTAATTTTTTCCCCACTTCCCAAATTATTTTATAATAATAATATTACATTTCCAAGTATCAAACATTATCACAATCTCTCCTATTTTTTCACATTAGAATATTCATATATAATTAGGGTGCTGGATAATAATAATAATAACACTTAAGAAAAATAAAAATATAATAAAACGGAAAATCGAAATTAGCGGTCGTCGGAGGTTGGCTTCAACTTGAACTGAACTGATTATGACCGGCGCCACCACGTGCGGTGGAAGAAGAGCCGGAGAGAGAGAGTAGCTCCGCCAAGGCACTCATTGCTCTTACCTGTCAACACAAATTAAACCAATATTCATTAATATTTTGAATATTCCAAATTAAATATTGTGATGAATTTCAAATTCGTTGAATCAAAACTTCAATTAGTTATATGAATGAACATTAATGCAAACTTTAATTTTTGCAGAAGAAATATTATTAAAAAAAATGAAACTGCACACGTGTACCTGCATTTCAAGCGCGGCTATATAATCGGTTGCCTCCTCCAAAACCACCGGCAACGACTCTTTCCGGCAGCCGGGAACCAGCCTGCTCAAAACGCGCGCCTTGCGCTGAACCGCCGGCAGAGACTTGGATCTCAAACCCAAAATCCTCACCTTCGATTTCTTCTGCTGCCGGCTGCTGCTGCTGCTTCCGCCGGTGATCACCGTCATCACCTTGTTCTGCCGTTTGACGATGTTGTTCTTTTTCATAAACTTCAGCTTAAGCCGGTTCGTGAGTATGGCTCGGCTCCACCTCGTCCGACCTCTGGCAGCGGCGGCTAAGACTCTGTCCGCGGCTTCGTGCACTCGCTTCGGACCCGGCGAGTCGCTGCTGAGTCGGACCTGGCGAAGCGCCTGAAGCAGCTTCGACGAGTAGATTTGCTGCTGAGCGTCCGATTTCCATTCAATCGATGAATTTTGACACTGGTGGTTATAGTTTGAATTTTCTCCCAAACCGTGGCTCTGGATTTTCTTCTTCTTCCTTCTTCTCGATCTATCGGAATTTACAACTGGATTTGCTGACATCAGCGATGACGACATCCTTATCTGTATATTTTGAATGTTCTGTACTGCATATTCAATTGAATGGGTAAAACTCAGAGTTAGATTCAGAACGAGTACCTAGATTCAAAGAATAAAGCTACAGGAAGATTAAACTAAATGCAGAATTGATTACGAGTAATTATCAAATGAAGAAACGACTGATGACAA
>NW_012192838.1:163763-205718 GCF_000504015.1 Erythranthe guttata
GATATATATATATATATATATATATATATATATATATATATATATAGGCTTGCAGTGAAATTGAAAACGGAGAATCAACTCAAATGCGTACTCATTTGAGCTTCATAAACGGATGAATCATTACATAGAGAAGAAATGAACATTATTATCATAAATTAAAAAAAAAAAAAAGTGTATTACGAAGTAATCACGGGGATATATAATAATTCATCACCGTACCTGAAGATGATTAAGGAAGTAGTCCTCCTCTAATCTTCCTGGTAATCTAGAGAGAGAATTATGGCGGTGAGAGGAGGAGGAAATGGTGGAGGAGTGAGAGAGAGGAGGAGCCTTTAAATGGAATCAGGGAAGGGAAGCCACGCGGAGGTTCATCACGCCCTTTTATTCTTCTTTTTTCTTTTTTCTTTTTTTCTTTTATTTTTTTTATTTTCTTAATGAACCAGTTATCGTCAAGTGCTAATTCTATTGGCCAGCGCTTAATGTAAGCTATACATTAAAATTCAAATTTTCCTTTTAATATTTTTTTCATTGTTAATTTGTTATTATACTAATTGATTTTTTAGATTATGAAATTGCTAGCAAACTTACTAAAAAGAATGACTTGGTCATCTTTTCTCCACCAATCAGGTCACTTTTAGAGACAATTATCTATAGTAATTTGCTTAATGACAAGGAAAAGAATCAATTAATCAAGGGTTGCCAAAATATAAATACGATAACATATATATTTCAAAAAATAAAATAATATATTAATTGAGTGGAATCAAACTTAAGATGCAATTATTAACCCTTTTTTCTATGTTTTACTATTACTACATGCCCGTAGGACCATTATTTAGTTGAGTAAAAAACTTTTGTTCAAGTCTATGATTTATATGGTCTATGGATTTAGATTTGCACATCTATTCATCACATTGTTTTATCATATAAAAATATAAAAAATCATTAATCCTTTTTATAGCTTTTGACATAGCAATGCATCTATTATTATGTAAATGTGCATACTTATTATTGCATGAATAATAATACATATACAAAGTAATAAATGGTAAAATGGAAAAAGAAACATTTTGGAAAGTATAATTGACCGTATGGCCACGGGTATTAAAAATACCATTTTTTTTCTAAAATTGAGAAATTGATCAAGATGCTTAAGGCTTGCGAAAATGTGAAAAACGACATATATTTAGAAAAAAAATAGTAATATAATAACAATACATTTAAATGTACTAAAGTTTTTTACTGTCTATATATATTACTCCTTATCAGTAATCAGCCCAATAAATTTACTGTCTGCAAAATCCAGATGAAAATTGTTATTTTGTCTATGGCATTAACTCAAAAGGTCATAAAAGTTTGGGGAAAAGCCCAATTTTATGGTTGGTAGTTGGGTCTTGGAACTTGGGCTTACAAATTTTTTATGTAGAACGCTGTTCCATTCCACCACTTATTGAGTTACAATAACATATTCTCTAAAAATAAAAAATAAAAGAAAAGAGTTACAATAACATCTAATAAAATACTCCATCTGTTCCATGATATTTATCTTTTTTGAGATTTTTTTTTTCTTCATATTATCCGTCACTTTACAATTCCAATGCTGCATCAATTCTTATTTTTCAATTTTACCCTTTTTAACTCTATAACACTTTTCCTGCATTAATTAATAAACAAGGGTATTTTGGTCCATCAATATCTATTTTCCTAAAATCAAGACATATTTATTGAGATTCTTAAGATTTGTGCCAACGTGAAAAACGACACCTATGAACGGAGGGAGTAAAGTCTACCCATTTATCACCCCCACAAACAATTAATTACTAACAATTAACTACTAATAATTTACAACGTATTTGTCACAATTGTATTGTATTATCTTTATATTAGGGCATGATTAATGTTTGTTGGATGTTAGCAAGGCATAATTGGTTGGCCGACAAAGTGATCGGCCCTGGCCACAATTTCTTCACGTTCCGTGCAATCATTCTTCTAACCAATTACATGAATTCCATTTTAGTAATAATATTTTTGCTAAATTATATTTGATTTATCCTCAATAAACATCAACCATATTTTAAAAGGCTAAGCAAGGATCATCATACAATGCACTAATTAACTAAACAATGGACTGATTTGACTCAGATTCATTTACACGCGTAAAGATAGAGGCCAATTTGTAAGGCTATTAACAAAAGTAGCTTATCCTGGACTTTGTTTATTAGGGTAAAGTGGTGGGATTTCTAACAACTCTACAACATAATTAGTTCCCTATAATTATTTATAATAATTGATTTAATTACAAAAAGATACTTCTAAATGTCTCGATGATGATGAATTGTCCTAATCTTAATACACATATTAGTACTCTAATAATAAGCCTATCCAAATCTGACCAAAAAATAATGGTCACCATGTGGATTACAAATAAATTATTCATGAATTTGATAATATATTACAAACATTTGTAGGCATTATCATAAGCCAGAGGTAATTGCCCCCTGCTCTGAGACACCATTCAATAATTAGACTTAATTTAAGATACATCCACTAACCTGAAATTTATCAAAGCCGCACGATTTTCCCGGTTATTTTCATGCCACACCCGGTGAAGATTGTATCGGGTGACTTTTTACCGTTAATCTAAATTCTAAACAATGTGGGTGTGTGTGCGCTTATGAATGATAAATACCTGATATTGTATTGTATAAACCCGTTTTCCCTTAGCTATCCGTAAAAGAGTAGATTACGTTCTTACCACATGATTTGCTTTTCTAAATAACATGATTATATTTTGCTCCGTTGTTTTCTGAACTAAGATATATAGATGACAAATTAAATGACTAGCCAAGTGTTTTTTTTTTTTAAATTATTTATTTATTTTTAATTTTTTGCAATTATGTGTGAAACCCGACAATTATATGTTTGACCCTACACAATTTAGGCTATGTTTGGAAGCGTTTTGAAACTTATTTTGATTTCATTTTGAGAAAATATGTTTTGGGGGAATAATTTGAGAATGAAAGTAATGTTTGTTTATGTTTTGGAAGAAGACAAAATACACTGTAGCTTTCAAATCATGTTTAAAGTTGTTAGAAAAATGTATTTTGGAAAAAAAAATTGAAAGATAACGTGATGTTTATTTGTTTTTTAGTAAATACATTTTTCACTGTAGTAGTCAAATCATTTTAGTATAGCACATTAGCACTCACATCATGTCTGAAAGAGAGAGAAACTTTTGATATTGTTTTGAGAAAATTATTTGAGAAGTGTAATAAATACAATTTTGTTTTGGGCTGTATTTATGGGCTTTATCCTGAGTAGTTAGAGGCCCAAATAAACATAGCCTGAATATTTAAAGCCCAATTTTAACCAACATCATTGACCGACCACACCAAGCCCATTTAAAACCCTAAATTGCAAATTTCCGGCTATTTAAATTAGCCCCCGTCGTCTCTGTTACCATACAACTTGTTTTTTCTCCCCTTTCTCTCTCTCTAGAAATAAATATGTTTCGCTCTCTAGTGTGATTAAGAATTTGTTGAAGGGTTCCTTCGACATAGTTTCGAAACGGGATTGGTGAATTATATCCCGGTGGTATCATTAATTTGTTTGTTTTATTGATCGTTTTTAAAATCTGCTTACTTTAATTTTAATGTTCATCGTTTTATTTTGTGGAAATTTGAAATGGTTTACGAAACTGGGGTTGTTCAGTCCAATGATGGCATGAATATCTTTGAGACCTGATTGTCAATTTGATGACAACTACAAGCATTTTTTCTGAGGAATATCGAATACCCCTTTTTATATATTGTTTTTCTCTTCTATTTATTTTTATTTTCACGATTTGTTTTATTTGGTTAATTGAAATGATGATCGCACTGGGCTCTGAGCAGTTTATCTGCCAATTGATGGATAATGCAGCCTAGAAAGCTATGTCTGATCTTTTGTTTAATTTCTTCATTTATAATTACGTAATTTGAAAAAAAATATATTCTTAATTTGATGAATTTACACTTGTTGGCTTTTGTACAAGTGTCGGAATTTGATGTTGGTGTTGTATTTAAACAAATTTTGATAAATCTGAATGATGTTTCTGCAGTCAACAATTTACAGCTTGCTGATGAAGTGAAGCATGTAATCAACCTATGTTAATAAACCAAATCATATAAAGACAATAGCATGCGAAGAATAATTGTATTTATTGTATAAACATTATGTTGAAAAGTAATATAAATTGGCATACTTTAACACAATAATTAACTAGTAATTTTACAATAGAAACCAAGTTAGAGCAACTCCAATCCATTGTTATCAAATGGGGTTATCAAATACTCATTTGATAATTAGGATTATACTTTTGATATCTCTATACAATTAGTGAACTCCAACCATGAGTATCATAAAATAATTACCAAACAAATTTATAATTATTTATATATTATTTATTTTTTTATCCATTTTAAATAATCATACCTCTGGTAAACCAATATTAGTCAAGCTTTTAGTTACCTTTTCTAAACCGAAAAAATAAATTATATATGTATAGAGCTTCTTTTTTCCGTTGAACTTTGATGAAGCTCTTCATCTAGAGAAGAGAAAAAAAAATTATGTTGAGATTTTTTTTCCAATGGAAATTTGTTTAATTTTATTCTGTTGAGATTTTTACGTAAAGAAAAAAAAGATTTTTACGTAAAGAAAAGAAAACTTAATTTTGTTGATGTTTATAATTTTTCACATGCTCCTATTTTTTAGGAGAATATTTGATAATTACTTATCTGGGTGAGTTATCAAAATAGAACTCTATTTTAATAACCTGAGAGAGTTTTTAAAATTGGGTAGTCAAATGGATGTTAAGGGATTTGATAACCCATTTAATAATCCGTTGGAGTTGCTCAGGAGTTTAATCAAAATAGAAATTTATAAGCAAAACCATTTGTTTTTTAAAATGAGAGATAATTTTTTAAAAACTGTAAAAATTATAAATGTCAATTCTTTTTTGTACTCCTCTTTTTTTTGGTAGAAAATTTGGTATGTATGTTACTTGTGAATTTAATGTGGGCTATTTAGTTGGTGTAATCCTAATCCTAGTTTCTTGAATATCACAAAACATTGTATACTATAATACACATATTTGAATTAAAAAAAAAAAAGCTGAAATTGTCAAATCATGTGGTATAGCTGAAATTGTCTATTCTAAGTCATACATACTAGTGCTATATTATGCAAAGTAACAAACACAGAAATAGCAACATATAATAATAATAAATATACATAATCTAATCAACAATTAATAAAAAAAAAAACAGGATAGTATTAACATCCATTACACATACATAAATATAATTCAATAGCACTTCTAATTTCCAGAACTAATAATCAATTTCTTCATGGTATAAAACATTTTGCAAAGCTGCTGATAAGTTTTCCCCAAAACCCTTTATTATTAACTTTAGCATTACTAGATAATATTGCTTTCTTGTTCGCATTCTCTGCTGATATACTCACATTAATAATTGGCTCACATTTCACTTCAGGAAACACTTTCTTGAACTGAGAATGTAACCTCGTCAAATTCTCCTTAAATCTCGGAGAAACCTTAACGCATGCAATATTATTGTCACTGTTATCCATCTCATGAAACTGACCAACCAGCACACGACCCTCGTGATAAACCTTAATCGCCGCTAAAATATTAGCTGCCCTGTCACGAAAATGTTGAGCCACAAAACCCTCGAAATTCTGCGGCGGCTTTGCCCTAACTTGCAGCATCGTCTTGCACGAAAGAACAAAAGCATCCTCACTGTACTCAATGGACCTGTTTATCCATTTACAACTCTTACTATCTTTGAAATATCTAATTCCAGGCTCGTTAAAATACGGCCTCTCGTTTAAGACAAGCCCCTGGATCGAAACCAGAATCTGAAGAAGAGTTGATTCTTGCGTCCACTTCTCGATTTTCTTACCTGACCATGTATTTATCAGGCTTAAACAAACATACCCATTCTTGTAAAGATTTGGATTTAAACGATACCCGTGCGAGCGATAGTAGACTTTAGGTGGGCTTTTGGGGTAGTCGTAGGGCAAGAGAATGTCGAAAAAGAATATTCCGTCGTGGTAGGGTGTTCCGGCCGGGCCGAGTATGGCGGCACGGAGGAGATCAATTCTTGATTCGTAGACTCTGACGTAGATTGAATCGGGGAGGTTTTTACTTAGGATTTTCCATTCTTTCATGATTTTGGCGTAGACGGGAGTATTGGCGTTAGTGAAAGATTGTTGTTTGGTCTTGTTGGAGTTGATCTGGTAATAGTAATGGTCGGTTGGCTCGGCTTGCACTACGTCAAAATGCTCGAACTGGAGCATGCTTTTGTCGTTGTTGATTTCGGGATCATTATTACCTGTTTTTTTGAAGATTTAATTTGCGAAGAATATTAGTATAATATTCATGAGAAATCAGGGTTGTAGTTAAAAAAGATACATATGAAATCAGCATATTCTTGAGAATAAATCAAGGATAAAAAAAAAACAAAATAGTGAGCCTAAAAAATATTGAGGAAAAACAAAATATATCCCTTGGTCTTCCAGCATAAATCTTGATAAGATGAACCTCAAAAAATAATAATAATAATGAAAAAAAAATTATGTAATTCATTTATGGGTGAAAATTAAAGAAGTAGGTACCTGAATCCATGTGCGATGAACAAGTGAGTGTGCTGAATGTGAATGATTTATAAATTAAAGTTTATTATATATAGGAGTTAGATACAATGTTTAAGTAGAGAGGTTCACGGGTTCTGTTTACATATCTGAAGAAGTAAAACACGTTCATCATGGCCATGTTTGGTTATGAGTCAGAAGATAAAATATCAAAGGAATATTTCTCAAATTGAACGACCTAATAAAGTGCTACATTAGAATGGCAACCAAACAAGGACCCTTTAACCAATTCAGTCTTATAAGCCTATAGCTAGCTACTACGTCTCTCTCTCTCTCTCTCTCTCTCTCTCTCTCTCTCTCTCTCACACACACACACACACACACATATATATATATATATATATATATATATGGATCTATATGGATCTCTCTTATATATAGACTTATAGTGGGTGGTGGTGTTTAAGGCCATATTAGGGTTAATTATTTACTTTTAGAGAATGTCTGTTGCCTTTCACATGCAATTATTTCACTATTTACTCCAAGTGACATATATATGAACCACGTCTGAATTGAATATAAATTATAATACAGGGGTTACTTGTTCACCTCAAAAGTTTGAAAATTTTGTCCGGCGCGGCCCTTAAACTTTATAATCCTGCATTTTCAAGATAAATCATAATGGCTATATATAATTTCAGAACATAAATTCTTTTAATTTCCGGTTCTTGTAACAACTCCCACTAACTCTAATAGCAAACTATTAATTACTATAATAATATTGTTAAGGAAAAAAAGACAAATAGCCCATGAATATGAAACTAGCTGAATATGGAAAAAAAGATAAATTAAATAGAAATTAAATTGAACCCAGGTGAATCACGGGGATTATGTGTAGATCTACTGATAACAATCGCCCGGTGTTAATAACCGGGTGTAGCATAGAATTTTCCGGGGAATCGTATAACAAAAAGCCATACACACTAGCCTATACTTAATTAATACTTGAATAGCATTTCCCAAATTTGCTGACAAGTTTCCCCAGAAACCCTTTTTTATTAGGCTTTGAATTACTACTAATGCTGCTGCTTTTGATAGGCAATTCTTTCTTCACTACACTCTCTGTTGATTCTTTTGAATTATTATTCATAGCACTATTAGTAGTACTGCTGCTACCTATAGGTAATTCTTCGATCACACTCTCTGCAGATATATTCATGTTAATTGCCTCGGAATTCAGATCAGAAAGCGCGTTCTCGAAGTCAGAATGCAAACTCGTCAAATCCGCCTTCAATTGCGGCAAAACCTCAAACGAAGACTCTCCTTCATTAGTATTCGGTAACTGACCAATCAGCGCACGTCCCTCTTGATAATCCTTAATGGCTGCTAGAATCGAGGCTGCCCTATCTCGAAAATGTCCAACAACTAAACCCTCGAAATTCTGGGGCGGATTTCGAATAACATGCAGCATTGCCTTGCACGAAAAAACGAATGTTGCCTCGTTGTAACGAATGGACCTGTTTATCCATTCGGAATCCGTACTGTTTCTCAAATCTCCGAAACCAGGCTCGTTGAAATACGGCCTCTCGTTTAGGATAAGTCCCTGAATCGAGACCAAAATCTGCAGAAGAGTTGATTTTTTTGTCCACATCTCATTCTTTTCACCTGACCATGTATTAATCAGGCTTAAACAAACGTAGCCAGTTTTGTAAAGATTAGGGTTTATATGATATCCATGCGAATGATAGTACACTTTAGGGGGCTGTTTGGGGTAGTCGTAAGGCAAGAGAATATCGAAGAAGAATATTCCGTCGTGGTAGGGTGTTCCGGCGGGGCCGAGTATGGCGGCACGGAGGAGATCGATTCTTGATTCGTAGACTCTGACGTAGATCGAATCGGGTAGGTTTTTACTTAGGATTTTCCATTCTTTCATGATGGTTGATAAAGTGTTGTGTTTGTTGAGACACTTTTTGGCGGTGTCGGAGTTGTTGGAGTTCAGGTAGTAATGGTCGGTCGGCTCGGCTTGTATTGAGCCGAAGTTGTCGAACTGGAACATGTTGTTTTCGGGAATATTACCTGGTTTTTTTTCTTTCTCAGATTTAATTTGCAGAAAATAATAATAGTATTATATATCAGATATTTGGGGATGAATAATCGGGTGAGGAGGAATAAATCAGCTGTCTACAAAACTTGTTTAAATTGAAATTGATAACAACCAACACAAAACATGGAATAATCAGTAAATAAGTATTTTAGTTAGCATGTTTAATAGTACATAAATTAAATTAATGACTCAAAAAAAAAAAAAAAGGGGAGGAAATATATTTTCATACAGATAACACAACAAAATACTATCCGATAAGAAGATCAAGTTCAAGAAAAAACACAAATAAAACGCAGACAGAAATTAATCATCGCCATGGGTGAAAAGAAATACCTGAATCCATTGAACGATGAACAAGTTGTGCTGAATTGAATGTGACGGAATGATTTATTAATTAATTAATTAATTGTGGTACGCTGTTTTAATATATATACGATGTTTTGTAGGTTAACGGGTTTGTGTATTTATACATGTGAAGAATCGTAGTTTAAGTAAAAAATGTAAAACCCTATATACGGGATTACTGTAAATATGGATTAGTTGTAGTTAATTAGGGTAAAATGTGATTTGATTACTAGTTAACACTCAACACAAAGTAAAGAGATGTTTTTTATTTTTATTTTTTTCAATTTTGTAATACTTTATGTAAACAGTCATAAATATTTTACCAAAATCGGAGTGAATTTAGAAATTTCTCATATTTAATTCTTATTTCGTAATTCAGATATGTATATTAAGTCTTACTAATGGGTTCATTCGAGTTTTCTGGTAAAATACATCACGTGATTTTACACCATTGATCTACAAATAATAATCGAAACGGGTATCCAACAACCTTAATTATAAGAAGCTAGTAGGGGAATTGAACTACTGTATGTAGAAATGGTGTTTGGTTTCATTACATGGAGAAAGAAAGAAGCAGCAAACCAATTTCACTACCTTACACTGAACTATATACACAACCTACACTTTGAATTGTTCGACACCGCTACGCATCCATGAATATAACCTAAAATGGCAATCTTCCATTCCCAAAAAAAAAAAAAAGAATAAATAATGACATGAAAATTTGTGAATCCTCTGTAACACTCTCACTAAGCAATTTGCAGACACCTATTAATAAGTTCTACAACGCCATAAATAATTAATTTTTGTTTTATATATAGAGTTTCGATCTTCATCCTCTACAAATAGTTACTTTTGGGCAGCAGCATCTACAGCCGCAGCACGCCCTGCTTGAATTTGTATTGCACATTGTCTCTGCATATCTTTCAGCTTCTCCATTAATTCTTGGAATGATGGACGACTTTGCGGTTCACTAATTTCAACACCATCAATAATTTCCAATATTAGCAATCAATATTCACTCACTAGGCTTACTTTCCATAGCTAAATAATAAAACAACATAAATACAATCTGTTTGAGTTACCGAAATCACCGAAATTTGATCCAACCAAGACTGGAAAATCATTTTTAATTTATTTTCTATGAGATGGAGAAATTTAGCAGCAAGAGAATAAATACAAACCTTCGCCAGCAGCTTTCAATCATAGAAGCCCACTGTGGTTCAACATCCTTTGGTATATCTAGACGTTGGTTCATAAACCCCACAGCCCCAATTACCTGTAACAATCCTAACAAAATCGGTCATGCATGTACGATATTTTACAGGACAGTTTTTTGGTGATGCAGTTTGTCTTTCTTTGTATATGTGTGTGTGTCCGTATATTTTTGACTTGTCCGATTTTCTTGAAGTAAGTTCTTATATACTGGAAAGATGGACAATACCTGCATTGAGTTGAGGTTATCCCATGGAATCTTATGCGTAACAAGTTCCCATAGTACCACTCCATAGCTATATACATCAGCCCTGAAACAAGAACCAACGTTCAAAATTTCAACATTTATATATATCTCAGTATATGTTAGTTTAAACCAGACTTAATAATTGGTCATACTTCTCATTTGAAGGCTCGTTACGAAGAACTTCAGGAGCCATCCACTGAGGCTGCATTAACAGATAAGCATGTTTGTCAGCATTGTATGCACTTGAGGCTCATTAAACACAAAAGTAATTTAGAACACGTTGCACGTCTATATAAGTACAGAAACAAGTCTCGGGTGCCAGTTAAATACCGTTCCTTTGCCCGTTTTAGTTTCCAGATAAGTGTCGTGTTTGAGGCGTGACAGGCCAAAGTCACCAACCTGATCAAGTGAAATAAAATATTAAGTTTCATGAGTCATATTAATTAAAAAAAATCCAAAAAAAATAAAAATGAGTGCAAGCTGACCTTGACAGTCCAGTTCTTGTCAACGAGTAGATTTGAAGACTTCAAATCACGGTGAACAATAGGCGGATTCCAATGATGAAGGTAATTCATACCTCGAGCCTGTACACATCCACAATTCAGAGAAAGAAAAAAAAAGATTAAATGATTATTCAAGAATTTTTATTTCTTCAATAAAACTCAAATGCTAATACGGCACTTTAATAGAGCTTAGGAACTAACGATATCCAAAGCCATGTGAATAAGACGTCTCTTTTCTAGTTTCGATGTATTCCTTTGTAATAACTGGAACAAACTTCCACTGCATCAAACGAAAGAGGGGAACTTTAATATTAGTCACCTGATAAACTGTTAACGTGAAGTACGTTAAACAATAAAGACACCTCATAGTAAGAAACTCTGTGAACATACCGTGGAAGAAACTCTGTAACAATGCAAAGACATTGAGGTGACGAAACTGCACCCATGAATAGGAGTATATTTGGATGTCTGAGTCTTTTCATAAGTGAAACCTTCAAAATAAGACAATGCATCTTAAGCATATCTAGGATGGTACGTCCAGGGAAGGTAGCAATTTGAATAAGAATCATGTTTCAGCATGAAATCAATTTATTATCGGACAAAACAAAACTAGTAACCAATCTGGCAGTCTTTTTTGCTCAACTGTAAACAAGTATATTAACACTACCAAATTCTAGAGAGAGAGAGAGAGTATTGAAATGAGCACATACCTCCTCCCGGAAAGAAAGTATGACATCATCCGGATATTCCTGTTTTGAGAATACTTTGACAGCGACATCCTACAGAATACAAAAGTTCATTCTATTACAAGACAAGACCGGGAAATGTTCTCATTAAATGAATAAGTACATGACGAAGAAAATGTAAGAGCATAGGTTGGTTTTTTCTTAAGAAAAAAAAGAAGAAAAAAAAGAAGAAAAAAAGGGTGTACATATTAAATCTAGTCCAAAATAGCTCTTTGAGCTTTCCTCAAATGACAAATTCATCGGTAAAATTTGGGGATTTCAGGTTAAATGAAAGAACACACTCAGGCATCATAAACCGATAGGAGAGACATTTTAATTAAATATAGAGCCAAAGAACATACTGATCCATACCACAGAGCATGATATACAGTTCCAGCAGAACCTGCAAAAATATATCAAAAGTTGATGTAAGAAATGATAAAACGAGGATAATTGAGAAACACGCTACAGTCAACATCAGCCATGAATTAGAATATCGATTCCAACTATAAACAATAACACATGTCTTGTTAACTTATTGATCATAACACAGGTCCTCTTTAAAGCATATACCATAAAATACAACCCTGGCATTCAATAAGTGAATTTTTTCCATACTGTCAAGCCTCTCCCCAATATCAAGATTCATGAGCAATACAGAGTACACGGACGATGACTAAGAAGCTAAATAATCCAATTAAATTACTAAAATCACTAACTAACCTCTCCCGATTTGCTCTCCAATAGTCAAGTCCTCCCATAAGATTTCATAATCCAAGCAGTCGCTATCCATATCAAATTTATTAGCAGTGCCACTACTGGTACTCCCTTGACTACTAGAACTGCTAGCACTGCTTGTGTTGTTTACATTGACCGACGACGACCAAGAACCTAAAGCCTCATTATTTCCTGTACAATTGTTTTCACTAACCTGATTTTCCAACTTTAATCTCGCAGGAAACCCCTTTTGTTCCCCCGACTCATTTTCCTCGTTATTCTGTAGCCACGGCCAGCCAAATCGAGAAGACTTCGGTTCTGTTCCATCCTGTTCGTTTCCTTTCCAGGGCCACGTTAAGCCTTTCTTAGAAATCCAAGTCTCTGCTTTGGAGCTAAGTACCGCAAAATTTCCAGGTTTCGCTTCGCCCCCATCGCAAGAATCTCGAGATGGTTTGGTTGGGGAATTTTCTTCGTGATTAACACCAGAGAACACTCCAAATGGAGAAGAATTTATTTCCCCTCTAGGCGTACTAGCTCCACTCGAAGCACCATCATCTCGATTTTCAGACAATGTCATATCTGATAAACCATGATCCGAGGAATCTAAGTTGTTCTCTGCAAGACCCATTTTCGATTTGACCTTGTTGCTCACTAGAGAAGCCTATTTTGAGATTTGGATTAAGTTCAGCATCACACATCACAAAATAAATAATAAAAATACACATAAAGAAAACTAGACAACACACCAAGTTTGATATAGTGGATGTGATTGTTGGTTGTGGAAGCTGTTTATGATGACTGTGATCAAGTCCAATTCTTGGCCGGGTAAAACTTGGGCCCGCTTCCAAGTTTTTCAGTTCCACCATTGCTGCTTTTGCTTGTTCGAACGGTCTAGAATCAGTTGATACAATGACGATTCCAATTAACGTACCAGCATCATCGTAGAAAGGGGTATCAGTTGCCACAATTAAAAATCTATCACCTCTACGATTTCTTACAGGGAACTGCCCTGTCCAATTCTCACCGGTCGCCACACGGTGCACAATGTTGTTAGCCACATCAAAGTCTTGAGGATCAGCTAGTAGCTCAATTCCATCCCGCCCTATAGCCTCTGATGCCAAGTATCCGTACAGATTTTCAGCACTCCTATTCCTGCACCCGAAAGACGGCCATCTTATTCATCAAAGAATTCGAATATACATTATACATTGCTAACATAATACCACATTAAATTCAGCATAAACAATTGGATAAAATCATACCCATAACTTTCACTTGCCTAAAATGGAAAAACAAAGAAACAAAAATGGAAAATACAGTTCAATTTCACCAAACTAACCAGTAAATTATCCGAGAATTCAGATCAAGTATATGCACTGATTGCCCCATTGACTGCAAAATATTCAAATACTGGTCATCCGTGAGCTTCACAGCAGCTGGTCCTCCACCTCCTCCACTACCATAGCCGCCGCCGCCGCCACCACCACTACCACCACAATCTGTATTACGATTCTCCCTCTGCAGAGGTGAGGAATGGCGAAATGAGGCAGAACCCTTCTTCCAAGATGCCACCAAGCTACCATCTCCCCTGGCTGCCCTCGGCCGTGGGGCCCGCTGAGGGGATATGGAGTGGGACCTCTGCCTGTAACGATAATCAGCCGCCGCCATATTTTCAGCTGATCTGGATGAAGTCATAAACATAGACATCTCCTGCTTCAAGTGGGCATGGCCTAATTCTAGCTCTTGAATCTTCTTCAGCAGCTCTTCAGCTGGCGGCGGAGATGATTGTGCTGTACTCTTCTCCATAATTGCAAAAAAAATCCTAAACTACCCTTCAAAAATTCTCCATACTATCCAAATTTATTGAAACCCTTCCAATATCAAATCTCCGAAATTACAACCACAAAAAAAAAAAAAAAAAAATCCCCAAAACAAACAAGGCTCTCGATGTTTTTCAATTCTTCTTATCTCAGTACTCTGATAAAAGGAATGGATCTCGGACAAAGATCACAAATTTGTAATATTTTTTTCAGGGAGACCTTTTATTTTTCTTATATTGATAAAATAATATGAATACAGTAATAGTGATAGTACGTATGAATAAAAATTAATATGTGATTATGTATGTATAATCAGAAAATGAATAAAAACAGTGAGAGGTACAAAAACTGCACTTTTGGCTTTATCCCCGCTTTTCATCTCCCCCACTCAAACCTTTTTCAGACCTTCTCTCTCTTGTTTCTCTCTCTAAAATTGTCTTGCGAGCTCTGACAGTCTGGCTGCTATTGGGCGGTTCTGCTTTTAGTTATAATAATATATAAGGACTTGACCGCCAATTCAAACTAAAATCGGAGCGTGTAGTACACGCACTGTAATAGCCAATCATATTTCGTTCAAGCCAGAGAAACTCAAACACGCGAAGCCACGAGAATATTGAAGCCTCAGGTTTCGTTTTTGTCCACCTCCTTTTCTTTTTTATTACAAATGCATAATAAAATAAAACAACTAACAACCAACTCTCTTTTGGTTTATTTATTTATTTATTTATAATGTAACATTTTACTCAAGTGTGGAAATTGAACTCATCCATCGTATTAATATTACAATTTTTTGTAATTGAAAAAAAAAAAATTCAATTTTGTTTCAATACTTATCGAGAAAATTGGAAATTAGAATGGAAAAAACTTGTTTCAAAGTCGTAATTTTTTTAATGTAAAAAATAATAATTCTGTTACAAAACCAGCAAAATTCAAAAATTTTGTTCCAATAATTACCCATTAGAGTAGATACATCAAATATTTAAATTTAAGGTGCTTGTTATTTAAAAAGAGAAAATTAGTTGGTGGTATTGCAATTTTTCTATATTGAGTGACTTCAACTTGCCAACTTGATGACATAATTAATTTTGTCCACCCAACATAATTAATTATGTATATTAAATGAACAAACTTGGATAATAAATCTATAGCTTCTATTTTTCCTTCTTATCTTCTTGTAATTACTGATTTAAAAAAAAAAAAAAAAAAAAAAAAGAATAGCCCATAGTAGCAACATTAATAAGAATTAATCACTTATCCAGTAAAGTAAAATTTACTTTTTAGATAAGTGACATATGTGACAAAAGTGCTTTTTAACTATTTAATTAATATTCCTACCTTTTTTTCTTCTTCGTTTGTCTTCCTTCTTTATTAGTTCTTAAAAGTTAAAACACAGCCATAGGTGAGATGATTGTTTTTTTCTTAATTTCCATCAACTAAATAAACTATTATTTTAATCTTTAATTTGAAAAATTAGTCATTATAACTAAAAAATGGGAGTTTATTTGGCATTTGATATCCCAATAATTTATAGGATCGGTTAACGCGCAAATATTATATTATTATGAATTATTTTTTCTTATTTTGTGTGTGCATGAATTATGATATGACTGCAGAATTAGAGGGCGTGTGCATTTTATTACTTGGATGTATTGAATTAATGACTCTTTCCCTTCAGGCCCAAACAAATCTCTATATCCATTCTACAACCCAAATTTAAATTAACATGTCTAATCGAAAAAAGGCAAAGCAAACATAAACAACAGTACTAAGAACAAACAATTTGCCACCTCCAATGAAAATTAGTACCACTGTCGAAAATTTTCAAATCAAAATCAGCATAACTCAAATGTTCATACTAACATTAATATTATAAGTGCAACTTTCCAAAATCTCACATGTAGAATTCGATACACAAAAATCAAAAACCGAAACTTTCTTAACGAAAAATGTTGTTCCAAAAAAGAAAAGGATAGTAATCGAGAGAATTCGGAAAATTGGTCTGAGTTAGGTTTTGTTTGGCAACCTACAAATTAAACTGCACCACATATTTGAGTTTAAGGAGGGACCATAATTCCAAGAAAGGTGTTCACGTACAAAAATGAGTCAATGAATATGAAGTCGAACTTAAAATCAAGGATGATTTTATTTCATTTTCCCTCGCAACTCAAACCCTAGCAATTAAGTCACAGTCCAAATATTTAACAAGCAATTGAAGTATAGATATTAATTATGCTCATTTATACTGTTCAAGGGGAGTAGGGTACAATACAATCCTCACAGGAGCTTATTATTAAATAGGGTAGAAAAAAACCCTCATGAGCAGCCAAGCAGCAATTATTTTTCAACATTCGCGTTTCACATTTCGGACAAATAAAAGTAATAGTCACACACGAGCAAATATATTCATAGAGTACATCATACCGGTTAGCACAGCCGAACCCCTTGACAATTTTCAGGGCAGGCAGAATTCCAACAAACAAATTTGCACTGTCTTCGTCGTCTCACTCAGACATGGAAAATTGTCTCATAAGCAACACTACTGTTATTGTATCTGTCGGAATATCTATATATATATTATATATATAAAACAAAGATAGTGAGAGAGAGAGAGAGAGTCGTGGATTCTTGCCTTGGAAAAAATTAGCCAATATTCATCGAGCCACTCTGCTGGAGCAAGGGCAGATCAAGAACGATGAGAAAATAGCATCTTTCCGATTCTCTAATGTACTGAACTTCTCCTTTCATAAGCTTCAATATTTTACGGCACATGCTTAGCCCTAGACCTTCTTGAGTCACCCATCGACTGCTGTGGAACATGTCCTGTACTAGCTCTGGTGGAATACCTTCACCTGGGCTCACAATCCTTCATTGTCCAAAAACCGATACATTTTGTAAAATTTGTAAATAATAAATAAAAAAAATTATAGGGCGTCAGAAAGTTAAAATTGAACCTAAAATTTCAGGCTTAGAACAGCTTCAAGAATGAAATACCCGAATAATTGGACAGTAAAGCATGCTATACTACCAAATGGAAAAAAATGGCATTGATTAAATCATATATATATCAAGATGGGAATTGTTTTTTTTTTTTTTACCTAAACTCGATGTGCATAGTGGTTCTTCCTTCAGAAACTTCCTTCACGCTTGGTCTAAGTTGAATTTCAACCCAGCCGTCTGGAGATGGTGCATATCGAACCATACTGAGTAGAAAATCTGCCAAGACCTGTTGAACTCTAACTTGATCACCGTAGACAACCAGTGTCTTCACTTCCTCTGGTATATCACGAATCAATTGCAGATCTCTCTCTCTCAACAACAACATTACTTGGCTAACGACAGCATCTATTACACTACCGAGTACAAATTCTGCTGTCTCAAGCTCCAAAAATCTACCATATAATTATCATATCACTAAATTAGTATAGAAAATTAAGAGCATAAAAATAAATTGTCTGACAATAATAGAAATTCAAGGAAGACATACCCATCCTCAATGTTTTCAAGATCAACATCCTTCATTATCTTCAACATCTGCTTCTCACAAGCAGCGCTAGTCTCGAGAAACTGCTTTTGGTTTTCGGTCAAATCCGTGGCTTCCAAGAGTGAGTTAGTGAAACGTATACCGCTTAGAGGATTCTTTATTTCCTGGCAAATATAAGCCAACTCTTTCATTTTTGAAACAGTCGTCCTCTCCTGTTGTTTCTGAATTCTCAAAGTTTGCTGTAGCTCGGGGCTAGCAATCTGCAAGAAGCAAAAAGCTCCAATAATCTGCCCATCCATGTTCATCCTCTTGTTTGCGGTCAACAGAGCTTGCACATATCTCCCACTCTTGTCTACGAAAGAAAACGGGAACTTGTCTGTGTCTTGCCCTCCAATTGCATTGTGCAAGACAATCATGAATTTTGTCATAGCATCGGGACCCTTTAAGCGGCAGCAACTGCCGAATATCTCCCCAACTAGCATCTTCCCTATGACTTCGACTCTACTCCACCCGGTCAGTTTTTCCATGGCGGTGTTCCATTCGGAGCAACATGTGTTCTCATCGGAAGCAAATATAGGTGGTATGAGAGCGCTCGGACTGTGTACAATTGCCTTGTAATCGCCTTGAATGTGCACAAACTTGTCCATTACCACTTTCTGGCCGGTCACATCTTGACCAACAAAGCATACACCGACTATACTGTTTGTATAGTCCTTGCTTGAGCAAGCGTTGACTACCACAAACACATCTTTCTCGTGGTGATCGGTGCCGTATGTCCTCAATCGTAATTCGACATTCTTATCTTCCTCACCTGCATTAATTAGTTTTTCTCTATAAGCTAATAGAGAAACAAACTAACCTAAGGAACAAATAGGATTTATACTCGATACTAAAAAACAATAGCGGAAAGCAGAAATTAGAGAGAAATTAGATAGAAGAGGAGGCAACCTCTCAAAGCATGAAACAGAAGCTTGTCGGCAATTTCTTCTGATTCTTTGTGAACAAGATCATGAACCAATGACTTCCCCATTGCTTCTTCAACGGAAAGTCCAGTCAGCTCCGCAATTTTCGCATTCCAACCATTTATGCGGCCTTCAACATCCACAGCAAATATAGGAGCTGTTGCAGTCTCTATCAGCCTAATCATTTCTCTGGCAACAGAACTTAGTTCGTCCATTCCTTGCTGTAACTCCAAGTCCTCAACATGGGCATCCACCACCGCCTTCGAGTTGCTTCCATCTGCTCCTCGAAAAGAATCTCTCAAAATAAGCTGCAAAGAGTGAATTGCATCCATCTCTGCATTCTCCCATGGCATGCTCCTTCTCTTGACCACTTCAAGAAACGCCTTAAACGAAGAACGAGGATGCATCCGAAGGCCATCATCTTTATCTTCTGGATGATGCTTCGCACCGCCCCATTTGATTTCTTTTCCCGTGTGTGAACGGAACCAGAACAGAATATCACTCGAAGTGATATACGCAACAGCCATTCCACAAACTGCATCACCTAGAGAGGCTGCCCCAGTGTAACCTGCATCAGCTAAACTATCGGTGCTCAAACCTGTCGAGTCGCCATGACAAGCCAACAGCCACTCCACAATATCCTTTATCTGCGCTTCGGTTGGTGTCACTCCAAGAGGGTAGTACTTCCCCTTGTAGTACAGTGCAGCTCCATCACATTTCAATAGGTCCATTATACTAGGGCTTTGTGTAACAATACCGGTAGGCGAATCACGAAGCAACATATCACACAACAGGGTTTGTGTCTTCAGAACATGTTTCTCGGACGACTGCGAAGCGAGCTGTAACTCCATTTTCAGCTGAAGCCCAAATGCCTGCATCAAGAATTCACAAGCGTAACGAAGTGGGAAAGGTATACACCGTGCAGATGTGTGATGGCCGACGACCAATCCCCACAGCCTCATTGACTGCCTTCCTTTAACACCATCTTCATCACTCCCATTGACAATAACTGCCAATGTCAACGAGGCAATAGACCCCATATTCGCCATGTACTGGGCATGGCAGCCATGTGGGGCCCGAAGTGTTGACCCCACCAAACACAAGGGCTGCATCAGTGCGTCATCTTGGACGACCCTCACAGGCTTGGTGTGACAGTCGACAATCATTCTGACTCTATTTTGCTTAAACAAAAACCTCGACGCCTGTGGAATATCTGTGGAAGGGTAATGCAAACCGATATACGGCTCTAAATCGGGTCTCTTACTTTCAGCAACAACCTCACCGTGCTCGTCTTCATGAAACTTATAAACCATAACCCGATCATACCCCGTGAGCTCCCTCACACTATCTACTACAGTATCACACAAAAGCTTAATATCTCCACCTGGGAGTGATTGCAAATGGGAAATGGCTCTCACTGCAAGCTTCTGTGACTGGACTGCACCTGCAATAGACAGGGCAGGGTCCTCGGTTCTTGCGGGTTCTAAATCGATTACAATTCCCACATCCACCCGGTGCAAAATTGCATAGAAGGGCTTCCCAGAAGTTCTTGAATGAATCCAAACAGGATTCAACAGAGTAATCTCCCTAGCACCAAAAGCCTTCTCGAGCAATACAGAGCTTGAGGGGGTGAAAAGGGTTCTCACATCAGCCCCAATTGTCAAGATTTCCGGTCTCTCGAGACTCGGAACCGACTGAGGCGTTAAGGCGAGCATTTCGCGGGCGTTTTCCGAGTAAGCGATCACTCGGAAATTGGACTCGTCGACAGCTATCATGCAACCAAAAGGTTGGATGAGGCCGCCCCGCTGCATTTTCGACAAGTAGGCGGTGATCTGCTGCTCGGGAACAGATTCACTGTTGGTCCGAACACTTTGTGAGTAATTGAAGGACCGCCCGGACTCGCCGGATTGCTCGAAGACAGCATGGAGTCTAGCATCGGCGGTGAACTGTGCTACGGCCTTACTCATAGATTCGCCGGCCTTGACTAAGCTTGAATTAGGATTAACATTGTGGCTAGGATGATGGGATGTACCTGAAGACTGAGCTTGAGGTAAATCTTCAGAATTGCGACGATTATTCCCTTGTGTTGTTTCTCTCTTTCCTGAATCAGGCATATCAACAAACACTTCAGGGTCAGTAATTCATTTCCAGGTTAAAGTGGGCAGAAATTCCACAGGATTGCCGGATGTGCTGAGGGTGAAATTTTGGGGCACGTGTTGCTCTGCTTCTTGAAGTATTCATTTCATCGAACACTTGGTCTGCACTGGTCAGAAATCACTTCTGGATTTTCAGAGAAAAACTGGGCTGGAATTTTCAAGAATTTGGTTAAAGGAATTCTCGGTAAGAGATCATTTTGATGGTTTTCTAGAGGGGTCTGAGGCTTTGTGCACTCATTTTATTAGTTTCAACTTAAATTCATGCTCTTATAAAAAAAAAAAAATTTAAATTCATGCAAGAAAAGAGGGTTTAAGATAGAGAGACCAAATTGCAATTGAGTATGTAATTCAGTTAAAAATGTAAACTACATGGTAATTAAAAACTTTAGTTAAAGACAAATTGCATGAGTTGGAAATTTCTTGTGGATATGAACAACTGGGGGCCAATATTTAACATTAGTGGTCCGAGGATTTGACACGTGGAACTCTAAGGTTCACAACTTTATATCCCTTTTCGTTTTTTTACTTGAACAGAAAAAAAAAAATATTGAATATAGAGATAATGCAAATCCCCATATGTAAGTGCGTTTGCATTTTTTAAATAACCGTTACATAAAATACCAAAAATAATAGATTTGAAAGAAGAAATTTATTTTGTTTATTGTGTCAATAAAAAATAAATAAAAAAAAGGAGGGGGATAACAATGAAGCAACAAAAAATGAGGCAAAAGGTAGTGGTGGGACAGAGCAAAGTAATTGTCCATATTTCACTATCAGATCACATTCGCTCCCACGTGAATTCTGTACAATAATTCAAACCCATCTTCTCTCTCTCTATTTCTCTCTCTCTCTCTCTCTCTCTCTCTCTCTCTCTCTCTCTCTCTACATTACATTGCCAACAATATTTCTTGGACTCTATTGAAAGCTACTATGGTCCAGTCCTATATATTTATGCTCATTTTTTTCATCCAACTTTATTCTACATTACCCGCTCTAAATCTACACATTCTTCATATGCATGTATATATATATATATATATATATATATATATATATATATATATATATATATATATATATATGTGTGTGTGTGTGTGTGTGTGTGTGTGTGTGTAAATCAAGGTGAAATCCCCATTTTTCACACACACACCAAAAAAAAGAAAAAAGAAAGAAAGAAAAACTCTTGACCAATGGAAGTAATTGTTGTGAAGGAGTGACTAAATTAAATGTTAAAACCCACAAACTAAAGTTTTCAAATCTGTGTTTCTTTGGCAGTACAATTGAAAAAAGAAAGGCATAATAAACAAAGTGACAACTGAGGAAGAAAAAGAAAGAAAGAAAGCAACTGAACAAAAATGTGCAATGTGTGAGTAAGGCAAGAAATTCTTTATTCACTTGGTGTACAGAACATCTTCCCATGGATGGCGGTACAATGGTTGCTTCAGTCTCTTCTGGTCGAACGTGTGTCTGAAAGTTCCGAAAGCAAAAAAATAAATTACAATAAAACAAACTGCTTATTAAGGCTGAAATATGAATGTAATTCGAAAAATAAAAACACTAACCCGATGAGACCAATGGAACGTGCAAGCACAAAGAGACCGTTAAGATAACCAATACCAACAATCTCGTCTATTTCTTGTTTAGTGAACATTCCACTGCCCGCTAGAAGATCCAAGAATAGGGAACCAATTGCACCATCTACATTGAGTACTAGGTTGTTTGCTTTTGAAAGCGTGTATGTTTCTACTTCAACCGCATATTCCATGTACTTGACCGACGGAAAATTGGATCGTGCAAATAGTTGTAACAACTCCACTCTCTTATCTCTGTTGTCACCCCTCTTGATCCTTTTTTTTTTCCCCAATATTAACGAATTCGGTTACATTACCAGATTAACGTTATTCCGATTCAAACAAGAAAAAAAGGAAAGAAAAGGGATTATTTAATTTATTATAGTACCTGTGTCCGATACCAGGTACACGAATGCCCTTCTTTTTCATGCTTTCCACAAATTCATAAGGTGTAAGACCCTGTGGAAAGACACGCCACGTGAAATTACGAAAATGTCCATTCGAAATCAAGAAAATGGGATTATATATAATATATATAACTCACCTTGTCATAAGCATCCTTGAAGTACCGAGCAGCATCGTCAATGGCCCCACCGAATCGAGGACCAATTGTCAATAAACCTGTTTCGCACAATTGATTAAATGATAATAACAATTATTTATTAATTATTTTTAAAATTATTTCACACGTACCAGAAACGAGACTAGAGACTAGGTCTTTTCCAGCCCTAGCAGTTACAATGGTGTTGTGAGCACCAGATACACAGGGACCATGGTCAGCACACAACATGATGCAAATCTGACAAAACATTAGCAGTACTTAGAAAACAGGCACAAGTTCAAAAAACCAAAAAAAAAAAAAATTCATTAATTAAATAAATAAATCACCTCAATGAAACGCGAGCAATAATGAGGAAGGCTTCGTTTGAACCACAATAAAGAAATGACATCGCCTACACCTAATCCTTGCTCAACGATCGAAGACATTGGCACACCAGCATAGGTTGGCTCTTCACCTGCCAATTGGTTAAAAATGAAAAAAAATATCATGTTTGAGCATTTAAAATTCCTTCGATCTATTCATTGCATGGGAAAACATTGAACTAAGAAACAAAAAAAAAAATGAACTAACGTTATACCCCTATCATCAGATATTGTGGAAATAATATGCGTTGGAGCTCGAACTTTTCCACTCTTGATTGCTGTGCTCAGATCCTCTGGTATTTGAGGGGGTTTCACCTCTTTAACCGTTGTAACTTTGCCCCCCTCCACCTTATTAAAAACAAAAATAAAAAAAAGGTCAAACACCAGCTAGTAAATATAGATATTGTATAATATGTCTTTAATCAAATATCAGAAAAGTGCTTACCAGTTTCGAGAATGTTTCTTTTATTGCTCCTTCGAATGCTTCATAAGAAGTGGGAACGATAGCTCCAGCTTGTCTGAGTGCTTCGTTCTTGGCCTGTGCAGACTCCATTTCGCCACCGCTCTTAGCCCCCTGAATAATAAAATTAAAAAGCCTTAACACAAAATACTACAGTCTATGATAAAATAGAGTTAAATATACTCGGAAGAGGTAAATTTACTCACCGCATGACCAAATTGTACTTCAGACTTGAAAAGTGTAGCACAAGTTCCACTGACCCATGCAACAACGGGCTTGTTGATTTTCCCCGTTTTAAGGGCCTCGACTAGGGAATATTCGTCACGCCCACCAAGTTCTCCAAGAACAACCATCATTTTAATCTGTTCTCAATCGGAGAAAAAGATAAACAGACATTCTTGAAATATTTCATTGCTAAAGATGAAATGTACAAAGGATATATCAATTTGACAAAGTTGCAAGATCGAAAAAATGTTGTTATACCTGAGGGATATTGTTAAACCGAAGGACGTGATCGGATAGTGTTGATCCAGGAAACACATCTCCTCCAATTGCAATCCCTATTAATATAAATCACAATTAACATTAAAAAAAAAAACGGAAATATAACACAAATAAATGAAATTACACTAGGGTCCAAGAGTTAGATTACATACCCTCATAGATTCCATCAGTAACCCGAGCAATTGAGTTATATAATTCGTTAGACATACCACCCTGTATTTTAAGAGCAGATTTTTTAAGTGCTACCCTATTTGTGGTGAATAATTTATTATTTTAAAATTTTATATGCATCGTAAGCATAAAAAACACGCACAGATTTCGAGACGAAGCCAACAGATCCAGGCCTGTAAAGCTTGCATTGAATTATGTTATCAATTGTTCCAGCTGTATCACCAATCTTGAAAGCTCCAGCTTGTACACCTCCAACAGTAGCCGGGCCAATCAAAACCTGAAAAAAGTGCTCGTATTTGTAAGAAGATAACACTATTAAAAGAGAATGATAAATCAAGAAGGTGTCATGACATTTCGGTACCTTGTTGTTTGCCTTTGCATAGGCAATCAATTGTTTGGTGTCTGATTCGGGTACACCTTCGGCTATAATGGCCACAACTCTTATGGTTGGCTGCTTCAGAGCTGCCATTGATGAAGCAGCAGCACTGAAAAAGAAAAAAATGAAATTGAAGTACAGTGATTAGAAATAAAATCAGTAGCCGAGATATTAATAAAAAGACAAAACTAACCTTCTGAATGAGGCAAAGTTAATGAAAACATCAGCTGTAGGATGTGCTGCACAAGCAGCTTCAACGCTGCAACATTATAAAACGAACAATAAAACCTTAATAAGTCAAAAATAGGGATGATAAAATCAGCGTAGTTCGAGCAAGAACATTGTACATTTAAATGTGAGACAATACTAACTGCATAATGTTTGATGATCAAAAAAGCGTTTCGGGCTAAATTCATGAAAAATACAATTGCATTAGAGGAAAAAAAAATGCGAATGTGGAAAATATACGAACAAAGAAAAAGTAACATACGCAGAGTGAACTGGAATGGCAATCTCCTCCTGACCGAAAAATAGTTTCTGGAATCCCTCGGAACCTGGATTTATAATTCCGGCAACAGAAGGTGTTTCTCTCCCTGATTATACAACACAAAAAGTCAACAGTCAATTCATTGAATATTTCCCAAGAAATTCGCTGAATACGCAGACAGTTACTT
Source organism: Erythranthe guttata (assembly GCF_000504015.1). The sequence goes on from NW_012192838.1 coordinate 189,373, forward strand.
GTAAGAAGTCGAATGAGGGCAGATATTTTCACTCGAACGTACCACAGAGGAAGTCGAAATCAAGCATCCGCTGAATCGGCAGTTGCTTGTAATTGTAAAACAGTGCCTGAGTGGTTCTCGAGAAAATTTGTCCGGTCGCCGCCATGGTTCTGTCTGAAAACAGCCCTGCAATTAAAAATAAAATCCTCAAAACACACACAATGCAGGACTAATTGATCACTGTAAGAAATTTTCAAATGAATTACTGAGAATGCAATCAGAAACTAAGTTCAACTAAGCACAAGCTATAGATTATAAATTCGGAGAAAAATGTAGAGAATGATCTGCAACCTAATTTCCATTACCATGACTAAATTAAGATTTCGATCCCTCTAACATAAATGTTTTTTTTTCATTTCACCAAACCATTACCTAAATTGCACTATTCTTCCTTGAGAGTAGCCATTGTCTATCAATCTTATATAATGCAACAGTCGAATTTACACAAATAAAAAACCAGAGAGATCTCTTCCCAAATCCAAAGGAAAATTCAAAATAAAAGCCACCTCAGTAAACAACAAAAACATGGCGTAATATTTCCTCGTAAACATCGAAAAATGCGCAAACGAAAACAGAGATCCGACACAGATAAGAATCACAGAAACACAATGAAAATGTGGGATAAAAACAGATCCAAGGATCGCGAATTACAGGCATAGAAACAAGGCAAAATTGAAGGTGGGAAAACAAAGAATTCGACAAAAATGAAACCTACCCTTTATCAACAAGTATACAAATAGGCGAGAACACGAGAATGGAATTTATACAATGGTGGGTGTGGGGGTTGAGATGGCAATGTGCAGTTAGTTAGCTCACAAGTAGTATGATTTATTTATATCTGTATATATTACACACTTCTGTGTGTGTGTGTTATTGTGTAGTTTAAGGTATTTTTGTTAGCTGTTCGTGTTTTACTGAGAATGAAAGCTTATTAGGTAGGTGGATCGTATGGTGGGGCTTCACATTTCATCACCCTTCAAAAATATTAATTATACACAAAAATATACATTTGCATATTCACCCCTGTATTTTACCATAATTACTAAATGCCCCAACTGACCCAATTGGACTGGGCTTTAGGGGGGAAATGCAAGTATTGGGCGAAATTGAGTATTATTTATTACATTTTTTGGACTTTTTTATTAAAATGGAAGAATTAAATAAAATATTTTAAATAAATTTATAGGGGTAATGGCAAATAGGTCCGCGACAAGGGCACTTAATTAAAAGAGGGACATCCAACTTTTTTGTCTTTCAAATAAATCCAGCACATTCAAACTTATTTTCAAATAAGGAAAATCCTTTTATATATACCAAAATTACCCCCAATTCATTGAAACTCAATTTAACTTCAATTTCATGATTTACACCTCAATTTAGCCCAATTTCATCAATTAACCAATTTTAACCCTAATTTCAATTTTGCCCCGCCACCACCGGAGACCGCCGGTCGCCGCCGTTGACCGGCGTTGACTTTTATTTATTATTATTTTTTTTGAAAAAAAAAAATTTCCTGAATTTTTTTTCCGGCAACTGCCGTTGACTTTTTTTTTTTTTTTATAATTTTTTTTTCTTAAAAAAAATATTTTAATTAATATTACTGTCTTGGCTGCTAAATTACTGTCTCCGACAGTTATTTAACTGTTGGAGACAGTAATTTAACTGTTAATTGACTTTTTTTTTTCTTCAAAAATATTTCAATTAATATTACTGTATTCGTTGCTAAATTACTGTCTCCAGCAGTTATTTAATTGTCGGAGACTGTAATTTAACTGTTAATTGACTTTTTTATTCTTAAAAAAAAAATTTAATTAATATTACTGTATTCGTTGCTAAATTACTATCTCCGGCAGTTATTTAACTGTCGGAGACAGTAATTTAACTGTTAATTGACTTTTTTTTTTTTTTTTCCTTAAAAAAAATTATTTTAATTAATATTACTGCCTTGGATGTTAAATTACTGCATCCAACAGTAATTTAACTGTCTTAGACAATAATATTAATAATATTACTGTTCGGAAAAATAATATTCATAATATTACTGTCCCAAACAGTAATATTACTGTCTGAGACAGTAATTTAGTAGTCCAGACAGTAATATTAATTAAATATTTTTTTTCTAAGAAAAAAAAAAAAAAGTCAACGCCGGAGACCGGCGGTCAACGGTGGTTGACCGGCCGAAAAAAAATTTCAGGAAAAAAAAAATTCAAAAAAAAAAAAAAGTCAATGCCGGAATTTGACCGGGAAAAAAACATTTCAGAAAAAAAAATATTTTCTGAAAAAAAAAGTTTTGGGGGTTAATGTGATATATTTGTTTAAATCCGAGGTCAATGTGTAATATTAAGAAAGTTAGAGCATAATAGGTGGAATTGATAAGAATTATATTATTAAGAGTATTTTAGATCAAAGACATGGGATGGACTTAATTGAGAGACTGTTTTTTTTTTGGACCAAAATGCATTTAAGTCCCATGTGATTGGCCTTTTTGCCATTTGACCAAATTTCTATAAGATAAGCTGAAACTCATCACAGTATTCAAAATAATTCCAAATGAATATTTATTTTATTTTATTTAATTGAATTACTATGATTATAACTTATCCTGAACTGGAAACTGATTATTCCTAAAAGGTGGGAAACAGTGAGTTAATGGCGCCAATATTTAAGGACTTAATACTCCCATTAATGAAGAGCAGCTCAATTTTCATTAATACAATTCAAAAACGTTACTCTCTTTTTCTTTTTTCTTTTCTTCACCCTTCTTATTTAACCATCAATTCCTATTATATATCATCACCTTTCCTTTTCTCTTCTTATTCCCAGCTAGCTAGGGAATTAAAAATAAAAAATAAATAAAAAAAATTGATGAAGAATCATCAGCTAACAAGGAAGAAAAAACCCTCAAAGATACAGATACAGACTAACTATGATGATTTCCCACTGTTTGTCTCGTCTTCTTCAATCCATATACATCAAGGTATTTTTATGTGTGTTTGCATGTGTGTTTGAGTGTGTGTAATCATCATTTTTATTTTCTACAGGATTGTGTGTGTAATTCTGGAAAAAGGGGTTTCTGATTAATCCAGCAATGTACAGTAAAATCCACGTGATTTTCTGGGCAATTATACTTTCTCAGGCAATAATCACAAACCCTAGTTCCTCTTCCTCACTCACAAACCCTGATTCCTTCATCCTGGCCTGTGGCTCCACAGCCGAAACTTCAACAGACAACAATGGCAGAAAATGGACATTCGATTCGAAATTCATCAAATCGAACGACGACTCTTCCTCCGCCTCCGCCGCCTCCGCCGCGCAGTCACAGGACCCCTCTCTCCCCTCCACAATTCCGTACATGACCGCCCGCATCTTCCAATCACAAACAACCTACCAATTCCCTATTTCCCCCAAACACCGCCACTGGATCCGCCTCCACTTCTACCCATCCTCCTACAGCACCAAATTCGACACCTCCACCTCCTTCTTCTCCGTCGCCGCCGCCGGATTCACCCTCCTCCACAACTTCAGCGCCGCCGTCACCGCCGACGCCCTCACCCAGGCTTACATCGCAAGGGAATTCACCCTACCAAAACTCGAATCAACCCTCCTCGATCTCACTTTCACACCCTCCGACAACAACAACAACAACTCGTTCGCCTTCATCAACGGCATTGAAATAATCTCAATGCCGGAAATCTTCCAACCAGCTCCGATGATCGGATTTTCCGACAAAAACATCGACACACAATCCTACACTCTCCAGACCATGTTCCGACTAAACGTCGGCGGCCAATACATCGCCGCCAGCAACGACTCCGGCGGATTGACCAGAACATGGTACAACGATTCACCTTACATATACGGTGCAGGATTCGGCGTCACAATACAGGCAGGCAAGAACACGAAAATCCAATACCCTTCAAAAGAGTCCGAATACATCGCCCCGTTAAAAGTTTACTCCACAGCAAGAACAATGGGGCCCAACGCAACAGTCAATCTGAACTACAACCTGACGTGGATTTTCCAAATAGATATGAACTTCACTTACCTAGTGAGACTCCATTTCTGTGAGTTTCAGCTCAACAAGGTGAATCAGATGGTGTTTAGTATCTTCATAAACAATCAAACAGCTGCGGCAGAAGCAGATGTAATAGCTTGGGCTGGCGGCGAAGGTGTCCCTTATTACAAGGATTATGCAATCTACGCAAGAGATGGTGTTGATCAATTGTGGGTTGCTTTGCATCCTAATCTTGATTTCAAGCCCGAATTTTCTGATTCGATTCTCAACGGGCTCGAGATATTCAAATTAAACGACACAAATGGGAATTTAGCCGGCCCGAATCCCGTTCCGTCTGCCATGAAATTCGAGGCAGAATTACAGAACGGAAGGCTTAGTACTTCTCCATCGAAATCAAGAAACACTGCGATTATCATAGGTTCTGTTTTATCCTCATTGGTTGGGTTAGGCCTAGTTTTCGGTCTGATTACTTTTCTCAACTACCGAAAGATACGACAAAGTGAAGAATTCTCAAACATTACTGCTAACGCTTGGTTGCCTCTTTATGGAAGCTATCGTTCTTCGAGAAATACTAACAGCAGCAAGAGCAGTGGAAGCAGCAGCCGAATCTCGAGTCTCAGTGGAGGGTTATGCAGGCATTTTTCCTTGGCGGAAATAAAACTCGGAACCGATGATTTCAGCGAGTCCCGTGTTATAGGTGTTGGTGGATTTGGTAAAGTGTACAAAGGCTTCATCGATGGGAAAACAACACCGGTTGCAATCAAGAGATTAAACCCTTTGTCCGAACAAGGCGTTCATGAATTCTTGAACGAAATCGAGCTTCTGTCTAAGCTAAGACATCGTCATTTAGTGTCCTTAATTGGAGCTTGTGAAGAAAACGATGAGATGATACTCGTGTATGACTACATGGCTAACGGGACTTTGAAAGAGCATCTCAATAAAACCAAGAGCAATCCACCTTTATCATGGAGGCAAAGATTAGGCATTTGCATCGGTGCTGCAAAAGGCATTCACTACCTCCACACAGGTGCAACAATGTACAGAATCATTCACAGGGATGTGAAGAGTACGAATATTTTATTGGACGAAAAATGGGTCGCCAAAGTTTCGGATTTCGGGATATCAAAAACGGGCCACCACCTCGAGCAGACACATGTCACCACGGTAGTGAAGGGCAGTTTCGGGTATTTGGACCCCGAGTATTTTAGGAGGCAGCAGTTGACCGATAAATCCGATGTGTATTCTTTCGGTGTGGTTCTTTTCGAAGTGCTGTGTGGAAGGCCGGCACTTAATCCAACTCTGCCAAGAGAGCAGGCTAGTTTAGCAGATTGGGCTATTTTTAACCATAGGAGAGATAGTGTAAAAGATATTCTCGATCCGAGCATCAAAGAGGAGGTTGACTTTGAGTGCTTGAAACACTTTGTTGAAACGGCGGTTAATTGTTTGTCCGACCATGGGATTTATCGGCCTTCTATTGGAGAAGTGCTTAAGAGTCTTGAATATTGTTTGCTATTGCAAAACGAACATGACGGGATAAATTTGGTGGATAAGCATGAAACATTGTTGAGAATCGAAGAGGGAGATGAAAAAATCGAGAAATTCGAGGATCGTGTATAGTGGAAATGCAGTGGATTATGCCTCCAAAAGGGAAAAAAATGGATTCTTGATTCTGTATTTGGTAGAATAGGGAATTTTCTTTAGCTTAGAGTGATGATGTATCTATGTTTTTTACTTTTTTGGGATCATTTTATTCATCTAGTTAGTTTAATTGAGATTGTTTTTATCACATGCTATTGGAATCTCCTGATAATTCATTTATAACAGATTTTATTGGATCAGCTTTCAACCCTAGCGCTTCATGTTTGTTTTACACTACAGTAGATACTCGATAAATTAATAACATCGCTTAAATAATATTTTTTTTCCGGCCCCGAGTCGGTAAAAATGTACTAATTAGTAATTATTAATTCGATAATTTAATATTTCACTAAATTAAAAGAAATTTACGGTTCAAAATTCTCAAATGTCTCACTTTTTTAATTTTATTCCCGACAATTCTCCAAATCAATCAAACAACACATAAAATCAAGTACAAATACAAGAAAAAGGAAGCCCTATTACATCATCAATTGCAAATACAAAAAAAATACAAAAAATACAAAAATTGGTTGTTGAACATTATTAATATTATTAATAATAAAAATAATAATAATAATTTGTTAATTATTATTCATGAAGGCCGCTTAGCATTTCCCAGTTATCACCATTATTATCCTTATTAGTAGTACTAATAAGCTGCGTCTTAGCATAACCGAGTTTGTCGAGGAAGTAATCCAAGGACGTGATTGGCTGGAGATAAACACCTATGGATCTGACGCCGTTATTGTCAGCGGTGCCGTGAAATCCACCAAACTGACGGTCATCTCCGAGTCGGAATATGAAATCTTTGTCCTTATTGACCGTGAATTTGCCATACGGACCGTATTCTCCACGGTTTGTGCCAAATGTAACTGAACACAAATTGTTGTTGTTTGAGCTCTTATACCCACTGATGTAAGTTATATACTCCGCCGGATGTTTTAGTTTCACCTGATAAAATCGGTCAAAAACGTGTACAACCGATCAAAGTAACGAAAATTAATCATTTAAATAAAATAAAATAAGTTAAATGGGTCTTAACCGAATAGGAAATTCCGATCAAATTATACACTAAGGTGGTGTTTGCAAAAAAAAAGAAAACTTACAACATCAAACCTATAGCCTTCACTTGTACCATGAGTTTCGGACAAAACGAGAGTTCCATTCTCGGCATATTCGAACTGAAGAGAATTGATTTCGTCGTCGTGAGAAACAAATATCTGAACTATTTTGCTGTGTCCCTTTTCATCCCAAGCTGTTCCATTCTTGCTTCCGGCTGGACCTATCTTTATCATATTGGTAGTAACATCGCTCATTTTTTTATTTATTTTTAATTAATTACGAGCTATAGGAAAAAAGATAATTTATATATAGTATGATATGACAATTGATGAAATAAAGTAGTCTATATATATATGTAGGAAAATATATATGAAATAGGTGATGAGATAAGATAATTATTGATGAACGTGAAGTCCATATACCTACGTACGTGCTTCTTTCCCATTAATTATTAAGTAATTATAAACTTTTAATTTGGCCACTCATTTTTAACAGGTTGTACGTTTACTGGCAGCAGATTTTACATTAATTAATAACAACTAATCATCATAGTGCAAAGCATTACTTTTTTTTTTTAAATCGTGCGATAATCATATTTCAATTCTGTACCTTAACTAGAAGATAAGGTTCAAAGTTAAATTAAAATTAAAATTAAAATCAATCAATAATTATTGGTATATTGATGGGTTTAGGCCCTTAAGTAATCTAACTTCGAGGCCCAATAAATATGGGCCCAAACCATGGTTCGTCGGAATGGAATAGTGCATTGTCGCGGACACTGTCGTTCCAGTTCCGTTGCAATGTCGCGGCAGGAACGGATACATTTTAATTAAAATGCGAAAAATTAGAATTAATGTCAATAAGTTTTTAGTATTAACATTACAGTATAATAATATACAAACTATCATTAAAACTCCAATTTTAATTTTAGAATAATTTTTTAAACCTTGAAAAGTAGAATTAAGGGTGAAAATGTAAGTTATGAAAATATCTCTTTACTTAAAGAGAAATAAAAAACAATTTGAACTAAATTGCAAATTTTGAAAACTTAAAAAGTCTACTGATAATCATGACAGATGTTCCCTAGCACCAAATCAAACAACATTTAAAGTGTTTGAGCTAATTGTAATTTTTTAAAACTTTTAATTAGAAGTTAAAAATTATAGTTTGAGATCTTTAAATCGTCGTTGGAAATCTGAAAAAGTAAATTATGATGATTCATGCCATTTCGGTACCCGTGACAACCGCGACCACTCCGATTTATTGCCATGTCCCGGTGTTCCGGCCGTTTGGCAAATTTTTTTGTTGTGGAACGGTTTGGTTACGCTTTCCGGAAGGCACCGTTCCCGTTTCGTTCCGGCCGTTCCGACCGTTCCAGCGAACCATGGCCCAAACTCAAGCCCAAACATTCCAAGTTTATGGGCTAACTTGTTTTTTCATAAAGATCCACACGTGCTAGAAAGAAATGAGCACGTGCAAGTTCAAACTAATCATAACCACCTTAACAGCAAAAACCAACCACCACCACCACCACAAGAAAAATTCTTCCTAAACACATGCAATGCAATGCAATGCAGCATGTGGTGATCCTATTTTCACTCACAACTACCTAAAAAAACACACACACACACACACACACACACACAAAACCTCCGTATATATAAACATGAAAACCAAACCATAATTCATCCAAACTCACACCTCTCTCTCTTACTATCTGCAAACAGCACAATCCCAAATAAATAAATAAAAAAAGAAAAAAAAAATGGATCCCCATTCCAACATCAAACTGCTCTTCGTATCCCTCTTCATTTTGGTGTCAATCGACGCAGCAAGGTCGAGAAATCTCATCGGCGTGGACCCAAACCTGAAGAAGATATGCGAATACACAGACCACCCGGCTCTTTGCTTCTCGACGGTCACACCACTTCTCAAGGGCGGCAAAGCCGACGCAAACACCGTCCTTGAAGTCGCCGTCAAGGCCGGCCAAACCCTAGCTAAGAGCGCGTACGCCGTCGTGAAATCTCTTGCGGCGAAGCCCGGAACCCCTCCGGACGTGCTGTCCACTCTCAAGGACTGCAAGGACGGCTACGAGACGGTGGTGGACAACTACGAGGAGACGTTGGGTTCCTTTTCCGTGCACGATTTGGGCACGGTTAGGGCTAAATTGAGCGGAATTTTGACTTGGATTGGGGATTGTGAGGACGAGTTTCACGACATGGGGGCCGTTTCCCCCTTGACCGGCTATGCTCAGATGTTGACTAATATGACAAGCAATTGTCTGGCTATTTCTGAGCTCTTGCTTTGATTCATTTAACTAATAACCGTTGCTTCTTTTTTTTTTTTTCGAGTTCGTGTTACACATTGTGCTGTCTGCAGAGAAAGGTTGTGAGAAACTTGTCACCATGCTTTTAATAAATAAGTTTCAGAATTATAAATTTCATATTCGGGAGGTTATAAATGTAATTTTTTGGCCTTCTATATATATGTTTATGTTTTGTTGCTTTTATTTGGTTTGGTTTTTTCCCATTGCATAAGTGTATAATGATATATTTACATTTGTGTTGATTATAAATATATATTTATCACACTTGATCAGCTGCTGTTTTCATCGTATAAGAACAAACTTCACACACAGAATAATAATATTTCTAAATCATTTGTCATATAGTTTGTGGATTCATATGTATCCAGTTAGTACAGGGGCGGCTGTTATTCTAGCTAGTCTTTCAATAAAACATAATTAAAGAAAGCTCGAAAAGCACATGTTCTGTTTCGATGTACTTGCATCGAAATTCTTGATCGGAAATTACGAAAAATAGCTGGCCTATATATACACCGATATACACCGATACAGTATTTGCAATGAATTCGAAAAATTGCTGGTCGGCTGCTGAATTCGAAAATTCCATTTTTTTTCATCAAAACAATGTAAAATACATAATAAATAACAATGATATTATGAATGTAATTTTCGAAAAAAATCAAAATTATTTACAAATTTTTAAATCTGTTCGGGAATCCAATTTTCATATATGTATTTTCAATTTTTAATCCGAAAAATAGAAAAATCGAAATCTTGATTCGAAATGAATAATATTATTTCAAAAGTAGAGCATTCGTATTATTTAATAATAATAATAATAATAATCATTAATCACCATCACAAAATCGTGGTTCCACCATCACAAAATCGTGCTTCTGGACTGATCACACGAGTTCATAGCTGATAAAAAATTTAGTGAGGGTGACAGTAGACAATCCCTTTTCTGCATCTCGGTGCAATCTGTCCTTTTCCCTTTTCTCGATACATATCTAATCGACACTAAGCAGAGAACAAAATTGCAAATCAGAGAGAGAGAGAGAGAGTCTAGAGAGAGAAAAAAATGGAGGGAACCGACAGAACGGCGATTACCGTAACGTGGCTGAAGAAGCACCGTCTGTTATACGTCGGAGCCACCCGCCACCCTTTCATTCTCGGAATCCGCGACGGTTCCGTTGATATCTCTTCCTTCAAACGGTGGCTGGTAAGTAATAAAAGAGAAAAAAAAAATCGATTCTTTACTTATTTCGGCCTTCAATTTCTTCGTGAATTTAATTGCATTTAATATGTTTTTTTTAATCGAATTGTAAGAAAATTTCCTGAGTTATTAATATTAGCAACATTGAACAAGCCTAGTATAAAATATTTTTTCTAGATTTTTTTTTTGGCGGGAGAATGTGACAAGGGCATCTTTGTCAAATAATAAAACGCAGGGGCAAGATTACATTTTTGTTAGAGCATTTGTACCTTTTGTTGCTAGTGTTTTGCTCAAAGCTTGGAAGGAATCAGATGACAAAGCAGATGTAGATGTCATTTTGGGCGGCATCTCTGCTTTGAACGACGAGGTTTCGTGGTTCAAAAACGAGGCTTCGAAATGGGCCGTTGCTCTCGACAGCGTCGTTCCTCAACAGGCTAACCTTAATTATTGCAGGTAGTTTAGTTTAGTTTATGTTCTTTTGGTTCTGCTTTAATCTTGATCATGTTGTGAAGTCTGTAATTAATGCATTGTGTTTGTAGGTTTTTGGAAAGGTTAATGAGTCCGGAAGTGGATTACACTCAGGCAATAACGGCGTTCTGGGCAATCGAAACTGTTTATCGAGAGAGCTTCGCTCACTGCTTAGAAGAAGGTTCTAGAACTCCACAGGAACTAAAAGAAACTTGTCAGCGATGGGGAAATGACGGTTTTGGTCAGTATTGCAGTTCCCTTCAAAGCATAGCTAATCGTCGTTTGGAGAAAGCGTCCGATGAAGTGGTGGCCAAAGCTGAGGTCAACTTGTTGGAAATACTCGAACATGAAGTCGAGTTTTGGAACATGAGCCGTGGGGCGGCAGTTTGAGAAGGTATCCTAGATTTTAATAATGTAATAAAATGCTCTTACTTTCTTGGATCTTTTTATCTGGTGTGTGTTGTGTGTTTTGTGTATATGCACTGAGTGGAGGAGGATCTTGTACATATGTTCATCATAAATATGTTAGCTTTTCTTGCAACTTTTAACCGGTTTAAATGATAAAGATACAACCCGATAGTATATTTCACTGGGTGTAACATAGATTTGACACTCTAAACCTTGAAAGAGAGAATTCAAGCATTAATGTTCTTAGCGAGATGCTAAATGTCGATTCAATTTTATCGTTAATATTTCAACTTCAAATGTAGTTTTGACCATTTTTCAGTTTGAATTTGACACATTTCAAAAAATCAAATTTGTAGTCCTTTGAGTTAGCTCTTTAATCCAATTTAAATCAGCCATATTGAATCTCGAGTGAGAGAGTTATGCATAAATGGACACTTGGTACAAATTTGGGATTTTGAGTAATTGCCAAATTCAGACTGAAAAAATTTCAAAACCACATTTGAAGTCGAAACATGATCGATAAAACTGAAACAACATTTAGTATTTCAGACGTTGATAATGTAGCTTCCTATTTCAATCACAAATAGCAAGCCATCAACATCCATCCACACAACTCATAACTAATCAATTCTACACTAATTATTACAACAAAAGTAGCACCAAAAATCTCAGACAGAACCACTAAAATCACTAGGCATCATCACCATCTCTTCAATTTTCTCATCACCAAACAAGCCCTTCTCGAAAATCCAATCCTCCAACATAACTTGAGAATTAATAGGCTGATCAGTAGGCACAAGATGACCGGCATTCAACACGACAACATGGCTCAAACTCTTCCATTTCTGCACATAGCCAGCTAGCTTTTCCTCCACCCTCCAAACTTTCCTCTCCGCACCCAAAAACCCGTTTATCTCTTCCCACTTCATCTTCTTCATCCAAGCCAAGCTCGATACCACACCGTCTCTCAAATCACACTGCCCTTGATACAACAAAACCTTCGTATTCTTCACCAAAAACTCCACCATATACCTCACGCTCTTCATCACATCCTCCTTCATAACCTCCTCCACCACGTCACTACAAAGCTCAAACACTAAAGACTCGTTAACTCCCAACGCCTTCTTCACTTCCACATTGTTCAAAAACTTAGCAACTAAATCGTCTTCGTAAGGAACAAGTCTCCTGAAATCGTACAAAGTGGCCAGTCCGGTCATATTCGATAGTGTCCTCAAAACCCTAGTTCTTGCATCGGTCGCCTCGCTCCAACTACGGTTTTTCACTAACTCGACGGCTTCTAACTGAAGTTTCTCCAAAAGGGTTTTCTGATTTTCGTTTATCAGACCCAAATTGTAGGCGTTCACTGCGTGAGTGGATGCTTGAATTTCGGGATCGGTGAGCCCGTTTCCGATAGCAACACCGCGTAAATTAACTCTGTTTTCGACAGGCAAAACAGAGTTCTTTTTCAGAATGTAGTATCCAAGTGCCGGCAGATACTTCCCAGCATAGCTCTCACCGGTTATGTAGATTGGCCTGGTTTTGAAAGAAGCATCCAAGGCGAGGAATTTCTTGATTGCAGTAAGGAGGTGTTTGGCTACTTGGTGCTGATTTTGGGGTATTTCTTGAGGTGAATTAGCGACGCTGAATCCGGTGCCGATTGGGTTGTCGAGAAAAAGTAGGCCGAAGATTCTGTTCCATGAACCAGGGTTGGGTTGGAGGGAGAGGTCTTGGTTCAGTAGCCACGGCCCGAGCTCGTATAAGTTGGCTATCATGGATGAGCAGCCCGGCCCGCCTTGTAGCCAGATTATGATCGGAGTTTCGGTGGTGGTGGTGTTGTGACAAGTAGTCCGAGCTTCGTAATATGTGTAGAAAATGGCGGAGCCGGTGGTGGAGTTGACTGTTAAGTAGCCTGATTTGGTGGGGAGGGCTTCTTTGGGGTATGATGATGTGGCGGCGGAGTGGCGGAGGACGGCGGCGATGATGATGATGAGGGAGAAGATGACGTTTCGTAGTGGACATCCCATTTTCTCTGAGTTTTGGTTTGTGCGGAGTGATCGGTGGAGACTTTTGGAACTAACTTTAACAACATCTGCCTTTTTTTCCCACTCATAACATAATAAAGTGATACAAACTATGCACTAATTTATTTTATTTTTTTTTTCCAATTCTTTTTAGATTCTTTCTATAATCCACTATTTTTCTATTGGGGTAAATACACTTTGCACCCTTAAACTATAGGGGTGGTAACACTTACCCCCTTAAAGTTACAAATGTAACACTTACCCCCCTCATTAATGAATTTAATGATAAAACTTTGACTTTGAATGATGTGGCATTTTTTCTTCCCAAATTGTCCTTCCAGCTATTATATTGATGCATATATAATAAAATAGTTTCAATAATATTTCAAAAACTAAAATTTATAAAATATAATAATTATTAAAAAAATATTTTGATTTATGTTTAAATCCACATTTTAATTACTATAGACCCTAATATAAATAAAAATCTCAATATTTTAAAAAATATATAAAATACGTTAAACATTCGCGAGAAAAAAATATTCAAGACTTAAATGACCAATTTTTTTATAATAATTATTGATTTGAAAATTTATTTAAGTTACTTAAATATAAATTTTAATAAAATAATATTTAAATATTTAGACGTTTAAATTATAATTTCTTATTAACTTTTGAATACATTTTGTGATTCTCCAAGTAAAAAGTGAGATGATTATATTAGAGTCATATACGCATTAAAATAACTATATAAACTATAAAATTATACTTAAAATTCGAATAATCGTTAACTTTTATTAGCTACAAATGAACACAAGGTAAAACAAAAATAAACTAAAATTCAATTTTTTTCATTCATAGATTTACAATATTGAAATAATAAAATTAAGTTTTGGCAAAGTTGCCGAATTTTTTATTATTACATATTCATTATTTATTTAATGGCTAGAAGGACAATTTGGGAAGAAAAAATGCCACATCATTCAAAGTCAAAGTTATACCTTTAAATTCATTAATGAGGGGGGTAAGTGTTACATTTGTAACTTTAAGGGGGTAAGTGTTACCACCGTTATAGTTTAAGGGTGCAAACTGTATTTAGCCCTTTCTATTTGCAACAAACCTAGATACCGGGCATCGGTTCTTTCTCCAGCAAAACATTATAATGAGTCGAAAAATAGTTGGTCCTGAAAACATTCGATTAACAGAAGAAACAAACATACATGGTAATACGAATCCAACAAGGGAATTTAACGAGTCACAATGATGCAGTCTACAAGTCGAGTTACATGGTCAGCTTTATCCACTCTATTACGTTGCATAAAAATGCAGTTTTTCAATCCCTCCAACGATGCCCACAATTCGGATTACAGCAAACGAAGAACAGAGTCATTCCTTCTTCTCCCCTAGCAGTTGCCTGTACGATAAATCGGAACAAGAAAGAAGATAAAAATTATGTAAATTTGTTGCCCATCTTCAGATATACGAGAAGTTCACATAGAACCAATATTGCGTAATTTTGCATGTTCACATATTTTATGCTACTGGATTTGTCTTTGGACGCGATAAACGAGTCTCAAACAAGTGGAAGATAAAGAGTAGATTCAAGAATGTGTTGGGAGCTTCTACTGTATCGTATATTTGGATATAACGCATGGCTTTCTTGAGAATGTCCGGAAAAATACGGGGTTGTCGATATTAATACTGTAGTTCATTTCCTCTTATATATAATTCTAGAATTCCTCTCTTCTAAAAGTATCTAAGGAGACAGCAAAAAAAAAATTACCTGAAAGAAAACAGCTTCTCCATGACCACAGTTGGCACAGCGCACAGATTTAGTACGAGGTAGCGTTGGATCAGCAGCAACATCTTGCAAGACTTGGGTGCGCTCTCCAACAGAATGATGTATCTCGTTTCTGTACACACAGTTGTTTTCAGCAACCTCCTGCAAGTCAATCCAAAAGTCGGGAGCTTTTCATCATTGGGAAATAAGCAAGAAGTAAGTTATAACATAAAAAGACAGCTTTATAGAAGCAGCAGGTTCAATTCAACAAGGAATGATACAAAATAGGGAGAGAGCGAAAGGAAACATCATATAATATAGCAAAGACTATTTTCTTGATTTCATAGAGGATAATTTAGAGCAGCGGTCTTAGAACTGGAGTGGTGGTCAAACCAGTCTAGCTATTATCATAAGTGGTTCGAACAGGAAGTCATAACGGGCTAAATTTGAGTTAAAAATAAAAATGAGATTGATTAAATGACACAAAATGAAGATGGAATTAGAAACAAAAAATGAGACCAAGATGACATGAAAAAGGAAAAAAATAATGATAACCGTTTGAATGTCAAATTATTCGGAACATCTTTCTTGAACTTTTCAGAATTTGAAATTTTAAAAAGTTTTCAAGAGAAAAAGAGAAAAATACGAAACAGCCAAAATTGGTACAACATGTTTTCATTACTTCTTGACTGATTGACCAGCCATACGATGTTTGGGATTCAACTAGTTTCTGAGACACTGCATTAGATAACACGCATTAGATAACACAGCATAAATCGGAAACATCCGTAATCTACTAGAGAAAATTGAGTAGTTTTTTTTCGAATACTATTTGTCCTTCTTAACTCTCAGATCCAGTTCACTTGCTCGTAATTTCGGATTTATATTAACAAACAAATTTACAACACTAACTTGGTGTAGTTGGTAACATAGATACAAAATTATAATTCTAGCAACACTCCCAATCCCTATATCTATACATACAATCCTCAACCTCCAAAGCACTCTCAAAGTCATGAACAAATACCCAAATCAGAACTCCAACAATTAAATTAGTAATGACCTAAATATGAACGTTGTTAAACCCTAATTAAACCCTCAGCATTACAACCCATCCCCCTTACAAAATTAAAATACCCACACACAAAAAAAAGAAAAAGAAAAGGTAAGAAATTAGATAAAGAACAAAAATGAAAAAAGGAATGGTACCTGATGATCGCAATTGCGGCAACCATAAAGCAGAATCTTCTGATCCTTGTCTTCCTTTGGGTACAAAATATTGTTGCTGCTCATACACAAACACAAACAAACTATTAGCTCAATCTTCGGAATCCAAAGATAGAAAATTAAAATAACGGAAATGGAAAACAAAAGCTTGAGCATACATACACACA